>JARHVA010004499.1:1452500-1541623 GCA_037957365.1 Torreya grandis
AATGTAGTTTCATTGATTGTCTAGGGGGATAAAATCAAGTCCTATCTTTCACATGGGTTGCAAGTCACTCATAAATCACTAGAACTACATTGAATATGATTTTAGGCACATGTGTAATTTTATATATGATTTGGTTGGGATATGTACCTATAACTCATTGAGTGGTTTCTTTATTCAACTAACTTGCACACATATTAGTATATACATACATTTATTGAAGATTATTTAAATATAAAAGGAGAAGAAAATAAAAGAGGTTTTGTTTAAATTATTAATTCAAATAAAACTTAAAGTTATAGAGCCTAAAAAATAGTAGAGGACATGATCAATGCATGAGGACATAATCAACAAAAAAAATTGAACATCAACCAATTTTGACATAGGCATAATTAGAAATCCACCTATTTTTACCCAGTAAAAAAATTGTTAGATTCATAAGGTTTTAACATAGTCAATTTGAAATCCTGATTTAGTTCTAGTATAGAGAATTATTTACCAAGTTTGATCATTTTAGTCATATTTCCATATATTTCTATTTACATTACTTGTTTAATCATTTATTGGTACTCTAAATATATATTTAAACATATTATGGCCTTATATAATTTATTATTATTGTATTCCATTAAATCCCTCTTATGTGTTATTTTTACCACTTGTTTTAACTTATTTTTAATTTAGTGGATATAAATATGCCACCACTATTGAAATTTGAATTACACATGATATGGCATAAACTACAAATATTTGAGTGTAAAATAAATATGGATTAAACTTACTAAATATATAAATGACCAAGTGAATTTGGGAGATAAGTAAATTAGTTGATATTATGATTTAGATTTATAAATTCCTATGTGACAATCATATAAAACTATTTGTAATAGATTTGTGACTATTCAGCTTAGTAAATAGATTTTGAAAACCTACATAAGTGTTGTAGATGAAGTGCAGACACCTAGGAAATTAGTATTTTCCACTCTCTTATGTTAAAACCCATTATAATTTTTCTCTCATATTATTCCATATATCATTACACCTAAATATTTACATGATTTATGAAAATTTTGTTGTCCTTAATCCTATTCAAAAATCTAGATTTGGTCTTCCTTTACCTTGAAATATTATTTCTACTTTTGACACTAGCTTCACTTGAAATAGTGTGGGGGAGATAGGATGTAAATCCCCAAAAAATCCCCATTTAATGATTTATTTTTTCTTACATTACAATACCCCAAAGATGTCTCAAACTACATGTAGTTATCCCACCTACATGTATGTATGATCAATAGTGATCCACTAGAATTTAATAAAATGTTGTGTATTTTTATAATTGGAAACATTCTACTTCAACCTTTTGCATGTATTTAGAATTATAATTAGCACCATTCCTTTAAAAATTTGTTTTTCATATTTTAATGCTTCTGGGCAATGTCTCAAAGGTGTGTAAATAGGGTTCACAAGCTTAACAAGATCAATGTTAGATAGGAATTTATTTAATATTAAATTATAGTTTGTGGATGATAAATATGGATTTTATATGATAAACTAGTCTTACAAACTTGACAAATATCACCCATGGCTCAACCCTTCTATTTAATATATTTTTATACCAAAAGGATCACGTTCACCATCTCACTATGTATAAATTATTAGCTTATAGTTTTACACTTATATTTTTATTACCTACATTATCCAGATAACACTTTAGGCAATAATCCAGGCAACACTTCAGAGGATAATTCAGGTGACGGTCCTACCCCAATTGGTGGAAAAACTTTCAGGAGCCATAACTTTTGCACCATAGCTCCGTTTGACTCCCTGTTTGAACTGTTGGAAAGATAATAATTAGGCAAACACCATTATATGGTGTAGATATCCACTCATTGAGTTTTTAATCTCTAAAAATAAATGAAAGTGACCTAAATTTTAATTTTAATAGTGCATTCTAAAAATAGTAAGTTTCTAAAATAGTAATTTCTTGAATTTTGTAATGTTGTAAGTCATGAAAGTTAAACCACTTCATCTCCCTCGAGATTGGTGACCTTAAAAATCCTCATCCTACCTTAAAATTATGTATAAAAATATATGTATCCCAGAAAGGCAATTAGGCATCTCTTCTCAAAGATAGGCATATGTTGTATCTGCAATTTTGAGTAATAAAACATCTATTCTCAGAGATAACATTATTATTTGTGTGTTCTTGAAATATTCTTCAACCAATATTTTTGAGTTTTGGATCACTATATAAAATGTATCCCAAATTATACTTAAATCATTATATTTATCTTACACTATTAGTTATATGTCTTCTAAAAATCTCTTTCCTCTAGGATACTATTTCCATACTAAAACACTAGCATTGACACTAGTTTCCCATATTTGGAACTATTGACCTTAACTTACCAAAGATCAAATTTTAAAATATTTTAACATGAAGGACTATTTCAAATAATTTGGACTTATACCCACTAAAGTTGAGTGGATAAATTTTTCTCCAAAAATAATTTTCTTATGTTCCAAATAAAATGGACTATTTCAAACCATTTGGGCATAGATCATTTTGAATGAATTGGAATATTTTGAATAATTTAGACTTATGCCCACTAAAGTGGAGTGGAAAACTTTTTTTCTAAAAAAATAAATTTCTTATATTACAAATAAATTAGATTGTTTTAGATGATTTGGGCATAGATCATTTCAAATAAATTGGGCTATTTTAAATAATATGGACTTGTACCCACTACAGTGGAGTGAAGAGAATTTTCTCCAAAAGTAAATTTTCTATATTTAGCATAAATTGCACTATTTCAAAGCATTTGGGCATAGATAATTTTGAATAAATAGGGCTATTTTGAATAATTTAGACTTATACCTATAAAATGGAGTGAAGAATATTTTCTCCAAAAATAAATTTTATTTATTCCAAATAAATTAGATTATTTCAAACCATTTGAGCATAGATCATTTTGATTAATTTGGGATATTTTAAATAATTTGAAATTATACCCACTAAAGTGGCATGGATAATATTTTCTCCATAAATATATTTTCTATATTCCAAATAAATTGAATTATTTCAAACCATTTAGGAGCAGATCACTTTAAATAGATTGGACTATTTTAAACTTGTGGCACCTTATGGGCCTTCATACCGATCATTTATCCTTTGAATTACCTTTGATTTTTTGGACATGTAGCACCGTTTAACTAAATAAATTATGGATGAAAACATATTAAGCAATCTATTTCATCTACATAATAAAATATCTAGACAATTATTGATTGTTTATTGGGAAGATCTTCATGAAAAAATGTCAATATACTAATGGATTAAGTTGGGAAATTTCAAGATAAATCGATGGAGTATCCACTTGCACTTAACCAGATCAAAGTAATTCTAAATTAGAGTCGATTAATTTAAAATTAATTGAAATATATTTGAAATAATTTGGAATTAATTTGTATGATATTGATGATAATGTTTATTACTAAAATTATAGTTTTTAAAAAATAAATACACTTGAAATTATCATAATATGGTGAATTTGTATCTTTTTAAACATTGGTTCATGGCTGTTGGCATAGATTTTTTACTTTCACCCAAGAATGTGATGATAGACGTCATTTTGATTCTCCAATCCTTTTCATCTTTATGACTTCCATTTCCAATATATCTACTTCATGTAGCATAAATAACTTTTGATTTTTGATTTTAAACATAATTGTGAGAATTACAATCAGTGATTAACATGTTGGCAATTGAAAAATCATCTCCAAAGGTCACTTTAAAAATAACTTCATTTAATTTATTTATATTTATATTTAATGGATTAGAATTTATTTTCCCCCAAATCAACATGAAATTTAGACTTGTGTAACCCATGTCTTGAATGAGTATCCTCAAATGCTTGTCCTCTATTATTGACCAAATGCTAATGTGAAAAAGGGATGTAGTGCCACCTTCAAAATTTCTTTGGAATGATCTCGAATGTAGCATGACATATTTTCTATTTTATAATATTTGTTTTGTATCATGCATTTTCATATCTTTTATTTTGTGCACAAAAAATAATAAGTCATCTAACCCCAAAATCAATAGTTTTTTAAAGGTAAGTTTTAGCTCCTCTTTTGAAATGTCTACAATTTGTTAAAAAATAAATGAATCATTTATTAACAATTTTATGTTATAATAAATATAACATGGAAATTTTTCAATAAAATATTTTACATGTTACTAGATTAGTC
This sequence comes from Torreya grandis, assembly GCA_037957365.1. Classification (NCBI taxonomy): domain Eukaryota; kingdom Viridiplantae; phylum Streptophyta; class Pinopsida; order Cupressales; family Taxaceae; genus Torreya; species Torreya grandis. The sequence continues at coordinate 1,456,749 of JARHVA010004499.1, forward strand.
ATTGATGTGCTTTTTATTTGAATTTCTTATTATAACATAAAAACATAATGCATTTCATTTTATTCATTTTTTTTTATCATTTCTTTAAATATTATAAAGATTCATGTAAACACATATAAAAATAAATACATAATCAGGCACATTATAACTATACTCATTATACATAGATATACCATTTCTATTTCTAGTTTTGTAACATACATATGTATATAATTTAGGAACTAAAAAACTACTTAGAGTGGAAACCACTTATAATACTAAATGATAGAACCACTTGTAGTATTGAAACAATTGGAAAAATAACCAATGACAACAAAATACAAACATACAAATAGAACTATCAAACCATTCAATATTTAAACATTTATAGATCCATTCAAACACATATTAGAGATCAAAGATAAGAACTAGAAACTTATATTATCATTTATATTAACTCATTTAGGAATTATAGTCAATATTCATTAACCACATTTTAGATGAAAAGTGATGAGCTATCATGATCAATCAGACAACATAACTTCCATGGCCATTTTAAGGCACATGTCAAATACATATCCTTCTTGAATACTCACTCATTATTGTCATAGCTACATTTCTACCAGTTATCACTAACAGCATACTTATCTCATAGTCTTCCAACTTTAGCTGGAATGCTCCTAGGCATGTAGATAGCATTATAGATACATTTATTTATAACATCCATTAGAAGAGTCTAGATTTAGATAAAATTTTAAGGAGGATATAGTAATATCTCTTAAGATCTATTAATGCTTTAAATTAGAGCAGTCTAAAGATATATATTGCATAGATAGAAGGATCTCAAAAAATAAAATAAAATAAAGTGAAGTAAATGCTGACAAATAGCTAAGACATAACTCACATACGTAGGTAGTTTAGATTATGTCACCAACATATAAATGTTTATATCGAATCCTTATAACTTGACCATGACTTTATCAAATTTTGAAACAGCCCCATTTTTCCATAACTCATTTCTCATAGACATTGATAGGAATTTAGCATTGATCAATCAACATCTATATTCTTATAGTAATGAAAGTATCATTTGTTTTTATGCATATCAATACATATTTATATGTTTATACATCCCATCACATCAAATAAAATATGATTTAATCTTCTAAAATATAGTTCACTATCACTAAATTCAAATGAATATACACCTTAATATTTGAACCCCCTTCACATACTTACAATAAGACACATAAAATTAAAAATCATTTAAATAAATAACAATATAATTATTTCTAGCACAATATATGTTATTTTTTTTAATTGATAAATAACACATGGATACTCTACATCAAAATTTATTATATTAAATACATAGTATAACACATATTGTGTTATTTTAAACTAGGTAAATTAAACATGTAAATAATGTTATAATGGGTAAATATAATCACATTCAAGTCTACACAATAATAAAATGAACCCACACTTCTAAATCCCAAGTTGATGCAAGTCTATATTTTATTATCTTCTATAATCTGCTATCTATGAATAAAAATTCAATTGTAATCTATTTAAATAAATAAAGATAATTAATATATTCTAGACTTGTATGAAATTTTATAATTACACATTTATTGAAAGGGGTTTTCACCTTCTTTTTTTTAAAAAGTTTGTATGGGTGCACTCTTTCATTGAAACTTTGATCTTTATTCCTTACAAGGTATTATATAATATAGTAACTAAAAATTCTCATCATCAATTGATTTGATATTTGTATTTTAAAAATGTGTCTTATTTTAGAGTTTTACCTTGTGTTGTTTTCGTGGAGCCACCAACATGCAAGCCTATGTCATGGGTTGTTGTGTTGGAGACACAAGGTTTTAGAGATGTGTTGTGAAGTATTTTAATTTAGGCAGACAGATGTAGAAATAATATATTAGTATTTTGAATCGTTGATAAATAAAAAAGTATATAATTAAAAAAATATGCATGATCTTATCTTACCTTCTTCAAATTCAAATGTATCATGTTTGTTGATATGATATTTTATTATTACTATTTATTCACTTGCATGCAATGCCATTAGTGATACACATTTAAAGATTGCTAAGCTATTAGGTTTGAAAAATAAAGCATACACATCGAAATATTGTTAAGATGTTATATTTGGAAAATGAAGCATAATTCTAAAATAAATTAAAAATGCTATAGATTTGGTACTGATCAAAGAAATTATTCTTATATTGGTTTCTCTAAAATTTTCAAATAATTTTGAAATTTAATATTAATTTTTTTATTGTTTAGTTTCTATAATGCAAGATAAATTTCTTTACAATTTTGTACAATCACACACCAATCTAGCTCCTGTATATACCCCTAGCATATCACATGCATTTAAATCATTGAAAGTAGAGATAAGTTTCTCCCAAAAGATGTTATCTAGTTCATTTTTGAATGACCTTCTTGTTTTTTGTGAGCCAATCATTTGAAACATTGTTAAGTCTTTGTAGATGTCAAAACCTTCCTCTATTCTACTTTATTATGAATGGAGGTTGAAACCTTGTAGTTGAAAATGAGCAAAATCTTGAAAAAAAATGTACCTATAATATGTGTTTAATTAAATCCTTTACTATATAGACCCCATAGTATGACATTCATATCTTGCATAGAATGGAAATCACCAACATGCAGATTCTTGAGAGAGGTCTGAATGCCAAAAAAATGTTCTAGTGTGTAGATGATGAATAAATTGAAGGCCCCAAAAATAAATTTATCAATCAATGCCTAAATAAATATGTAAAGATGTTTTTCCATAGAAACATCAGTGAGATTCAAAAGATCAATAATTATCAAATTGACATTCAGACTAAAACTGAACATTTCACTAAAATCTTCTAAAATGGATGGCCAAAGACATGGGGGCCTATAATGGTAGCTAAATCTTTCTGTATCTACTTTGGGAAGGTGAACTCCATCATTATGTAGATAATTTTTCAATATTATTAATGAATCTTGAGATAATTCTTCCTAGCCTTTTTATTTTTTGAAATACCTTCATTCAAGACACACAAATCATCAAACCTTTTTGCATAAATTGTATAATGCTCCATTACCTCTTCAGGTGTGATTATTTTATCTGGTGGTAGTGTCATATCATGATTTTTAAAATAACATACAATTTTTGATAATAAATTACTTTCTAGCTTCACCTTTTTGCTCCAAGTATCCATGTTGTTATACCCAAGTGTTTTCAAGAAGAAAATAGACCCTTTTCCCAATAAATTTGCTACTTTTATTTTTTATTTATCTAAAAACCCTTAAATATTTTTAAGTACTATTGTACCAATCAGATTTAAATCTTGTTTATCTAAACTAGGTAAAGTACCACTTTCAAAAAAATCAAATGTCTTATCAAAACAATCCCAAACAGGTTATTCCATGAAAATAAGGCATATTCTCTCCTATAGTTTTGCTAAAAAGTTCATTTGTGTGAATAAGTGTCTATCTTATTCATGTATTTCTTTCATCTTTTTTTCCCTATTTCAATATTCTTCCAACCTCTTAGTTTGATAAGGCCACATATAAATCAAACTCTTTCTACAAATGAGGCCTTATAAATTGTTTCATTGGCTTCATTATATTGGTTACATATTTTGTCCATAATATGGAATGAAGTACAAGTTTTTAAAAATCTTACCCTTCTAACAAAATAGTTATTTATCAATGATAGTGAATTGTATTATTCCTCCAAAATAATTCTCTATTATGCTATAATTGTGTGTTGTCCATCTACAATTTTGAACCTTTTGGTTCTTTTCTCCATCATATCTTCTTGGATTTCCTTTAATTCAATAATACATTTAGGGTTTCTTGGGTCAAAATGAATTAACAAAGCATCTTTCATTGGAACCTCATTATGTTTTACAAATGAATGAATTATAACATTCACCCCTCTTTCATTCATATTCTTTATTTTGATATTAGCATCCCCCAATTCACAGAGCTCTATATAAATGTTCAAGGCATAATTTCTAGAGTAAATATACCATTTAGAGAATTCATTGTGTGTCTGATCAGAAGTTTGTGTCAACAAAAGTGTTATAACCTTTTATTTGATCTTATTTTTCTCCACTGGTGTGAGTACTTATATGACCTCTTTCAAATCTACATACAAATATGTTTCCATTGCTTGTCTTGTCTTCTTCAATGTTTTTTATGTCATGACTATAAGGTATCTTAGATATATGTTTGCATGGTAGTAATTAGAAGAAGTTATATCCCCTTGTTTATGTTTTTCTTTTAACATTTTTTTTCTAACGACCAAATTATCTATATTTATCAACCCAAACATTTGAAGGTTGTCATATATATTCAAATGAAACCTAAATATTTCACAAGAAAGAGAAAAAATATTTTCTATCAATTCCATTTTACTAGGTGTAAATATATTAAAATTAGTTGTAAGCTCGTTGGAGAATTCCCTCTTCTCTATTCCATACTTCCAATTGGAATTGAATAGAATATTCAAGTTCATCCTTATCACAAACAAGGATTATACCAATTAGAGAAGATTATTTTTTGGATGTAGTGCTAAACAAGTATATATCTACATGCATGTTTGATGGACTAAACAATTCAAAATACCAATTGTTGAGATGAATTTTGTTTCCACCATAAAATGGAAGATGTTTATGTGGATTTAATTTTAGTTTTGGTAGTTTCAATTTTACTCTATCCAAATTCTCTTGGAGTGAGGCCTTATTCTAAATTTTATCCAAATTCTCTTTGAGTGAGGCCTTCTTATTCCTTTTAAGTGTGGGAATTCATTTTTCACTTGAATATATTCTGCAAAGCAATTGAAATGATTTAATTATTAATATTCTATAAAATACAAGTTGCATATTACATCGGTTCACAATTTTTTTTGTGATTAAGTAGTGATTAAATGTATATCAACAAATGTTAATTCTAAACTATAATACAAAATACATATTAAATCTTTGTAATATAAAAATTAACTCACACTTACACTAATAAGGTATGATAAAATGAAAAATAAATTATGTACACCAACCAATATAATCTGATGGGCAAAGGAATCCACAAACATTTATTTTAAAGGATAAATATGATGGACATATGTTTCTAATATGTGTCAAAACACCCATCAATAGGTACCTTCTAGGTATCTTTTAGGAGATACCTTTCAATCATGCACAATAGTGAATTTTTCTTACAAGACATTTCTTAGGAGATACCTTCAAGTTAACCAAGATGGTATTACAAATATACTTTAAGGCCCTTAAATTAATCTCCTAATGGACACCTCAAAGGGTTTTATCATACATTCAAAGGGACATTGAATGTATCTCCCAATAAAACTTTCCTTCACCTTGAAAGCACTACTAGTTGATAACTTGATAACTTGAAGGGGATTCTAATACTTTGGAAAGTATGCATGTTAGGTCCTCCTACACACATGTTCTTTCCACCTAAATTAAGTTTAAAATTTTTCCATGTTATGTTAATAGTTTTAGATCTAAATAATTACCTTGTTGTACTTTAAAAAAACTTCCTTTACCTTGATGGTCCTTTTAATATATTCAAAGTATCTCTTAGGAGATACCTTCAAGTTACCCATTAATATATTACAAGGCCCTTGAAGGAATATCCTATTGGATACCTCAAGATTGAACTTGTCTTATGTTATTAATGTTTGTAATATCTTTAAGGTATCTCCTAGGAGATACCTTCAATTTACCCATGAAGGAATATCCTAGTGGATATTGTTGATGCCTAGAACTCTCGCTCTCAGAGAATAATTTCTTATGAAAAGATTTCTAAATGTGGGATGAAATTTTTATTTATGAAGTAACCTCTAGGATTCCCATGATGCCTAGAAAAATCATTGTGGTGATGTGTTTCTCCCTCTGAACTACCTCTATAATTATTGTTAGAAATGGGGCCCACTTCCCTCTACCAATGTCATGCCTTTACTTTAAATAATAAATCCCTTCTTTCTTGAGGAGCACTATGATGACATGTGTTGTCAGTAGAAGGGATTGAGACTTAGCCAAAAAATTAAGAAGGGGAACTTGAGAAAGAGGAGGCTGATACACCACCCACTAAACTTTGCTGAGCACATCCATGATGAAAAGTATAACTACCCCAAAACTTCAAAACATGGATTATGATCCATAGATACCTCAAAATTGAACTTGTCTAGTGTTATTGAAGTGTATAATGGATTCAATGAGATACATTTCAAACAATCACAAGAGTGGATTTCTCCTTCAAGGCATCTTTTAGGAGCAAGCTTTGGCCTAGATCTTTGAGTTTTCCTATAAAAATGTTCCCAAAATTATTGACTATGTTTATCTATGTGTGTGCAACACCTACTCATAACAAGCATTGGTTTTTAAAACACTTATCCATGGAGAATCCATATTCAAAGGTGAATATGGATACCATAGGGACTTTCTTTTCTATTCTACCCTTTCCCCTATTTTGGAAGCTTTTTGAAGTGAAACTTTTCAAAGCAAATAATATCATGTCACCCATTAAGATACCTTCATGTTACCCTCAAGGAGATAATTTCAAGTCATCCATTAAGGTATTATAAGGAACTTGAATGAGTCTTTTAGTAGATACATTGAGGTGGAACTTAGCCATCACTATTATGGTGTAGAAAGGATTCAATGAGTAAATAGGTGTTTTAAGTAAAGAAGGTAGTTACCAATATGTTAATTGTTGTGTATAAGGTATTATCTAGATCTTGTCGAGGGGTAAAGGTGTCTTAATTCCAAGATTCAATTTGAAACCCATAAAAATTGCATACCTCATAAGATCATCAAGAGATATTTGAACAAGGAAAATCCATCATTACAACATTTTGTATTGAACAAGAATTACACTCAAGAGCTTTGTCATACCTTCAAGGAAATATAAGGCCTTTGAAAAGAATATCATAAGAGATACTTTGAAGGGATTTTTCATACACTGAAGGGAAAATTGAAAGCATCTCCTAGGAGACACCTTCAACATGCACACGAGTGGAATTTTACTTGACCCCAAGGCACTATTAAGAAATAACTTAAAGGACATTTTTGGTACTTAGTTTTATTTAGAGAAAATGTATTTGGGATTTGGTTTTCAAACATTTTTATCGAGCCCTATTATTAGATTTTGGTCTTTGGGTTTTTGGTTATAACATTTTATATAATGTATTTTGGTCTTTAGAATTTTTATTTGGGGCTTTTGGTCTTCAAAATTTTTTGTTCAAAGTTTTCACATTGGATATTTTATGTGAAAAAATGTTCTAAATCACTCATCTTTTATCAAATATTTTTATCTTCAGCTTTTTTATCGACCTTTATTTTTGAAATTTTTGTTTGGATATTTTTTAGGCTCGATCATAACACAAAACTTGATTCTTGATTCCTGACTACTGAAAATATACTATACTTAGACAATAAATAAAAATACTTAGTAAGGATACTTACTAACTAAACTAACTAGATATGAACTATGCACAAAGTATAAAATGTGTGAATGTTGGGTATATATAATGAATTAGAATTGAATGTTAAAGGATATATATATATATATATATATATATATATATATATATATATATATGATGTGCAGCCATTGATGTATTTATTACTCTTGAATGAATTCAAACTTAACTATTATACTACGTAAGAAAAGCCCTAGCTACCTGTGAGATTATTACAAGTAAATAAGTGACTAGAAAAAGGGAGATTTTTTCATAGAGAACATAAAATAATATAATAACTACACATAATTCTAATGGTATATTCATCTAATGCATTCAAGGGAGCACTTTCACCATCACCATTTTCTATCAAGGACTCAACCAAATTCAAGGACACAATTTATGATGCCACAATTTTCAATAATAGGTATGGGATCTACTCTTAATTATGGGATGTTGTTGATTTTTTTTGACATGTTTTTACTGGATGGAAATATATCTCCCTTTGAGTAACTATTAATCACAAACTTGATAACACTTAAGAGATAGGGACTACATTTAGTTACGGCTAAGCTTGAGTTGATGCCATGTATCGACCTCATCCAAGACTTATTCTTCACAAGAAAGGTTGCCCATGATGACTTTATACACCACATGAATAACCAAATAGTTGTGACATACATATCTAAAGCAAATTTTTAGAGGTATTTATCACTAATAGCACTAGATGCTTATTTTGACAAACACATGCTAGTTTCATAGAATTAGAATAATGCTATGGAAAAGGTGTTGAATTCATGGCTTCTCCCTAAGGAAACCATGATATACAAAGGAAATAATCCCACTCTAATAAATAAGTTCAGGATGGGAGTGTGGATTTCCATGGCACCCTATGTGAAATTATAAGCTACAAGATGAGAGAATAGATCATTCATAAGGACAAGCTAGTAGAGCTCAGCCTTGACTAAATCAATGACTAGTAGAACTATGATCTAGTTGGTCACATAGCCTCCTTAAAAAACATTGATTTGTTTCCCCTCTACTTTGGGCCTTGTTTATTCAATTTACCTTCATGTTTTTTATCATGTTTTCATTTTTTAATGGATTAGTACCTATTCTTACATTTAGGGGTTCTTTGCACACCCATAGGGGGTATGCATCCCCAGGTGAGAGCCAATGTTAGTGCCCAAAATTGCACTAGGCCCTTGTCAATTTGAATTCCTAAGACCTTTGCCCAACTTCCATCTCCAAGTGCTCCTTTGAAAGTTCAAGTTCATGTGAAAATTGGCTAAGTCTTAATCTAGTATTTTCTTGGTGAATGTGTCTTTCCCTTAGATTTTTTTGGGTTTTTTTCATGAAGACAATGTCCTATGGAAATAATTATTTATGATTTTGTCTCGATTAAAAATTTAGAAGAATTATTTTCATCAAAATTCTTGTCCATTATAAAAAGTCTAAAAGAATTTAATGTTTTGGCTAAATCCTACTTGCATTGGGCTAAGTTTTTCACAAAAAATATGAAGGGTCATTTCCTTCAAATTTTTTGTTTGTTTAAAAAATTTCAAAGGGCACATGCCCTTTTGGAATTTTGGCATAGGAAAAATGTTCAAAAAGTTTCATATTTTTAGGAAGATGTAAAGTCATTTGTTTTGGGCTTTTTCCCACCACAAAAGGTTTGAAGTGCATTTACCCTTTAGCAAAAGTGAAAATGTCTAATTTATTTGACAAAAGAGCTAAGTCTAATTCTTTCAGGAAAAGTGTAAGGTCCATTTTTTTTGAAATTTTAATCTATGACAAAAATTTTGAGGATCACCTTCTCTTTGGGCATTTTTCCCATGGCAAAAAAGCCTAAAAGAAAAGTATGAATTCTTTCAAAAAAAAGTAAAGTCCTTATTTGCTTCAAATATTTTGTCCATGGTGAAAAACACAAAGGGAAATTTTCCTTCAAACCCTTTACCCACACAAAAATCCTAATAAAAATTCCTTTCTTTAGAAATAGTGTAAGCTCCAGTTCTTCAAATAAAATACTAAATTCAATTTCTTTGGGTAAATTATTTTGGACAAAATATCTGAAATAATTCTTCCAAAGACCAAAGGATTGATGAAATAAAGAATAAATTCAATGTATCTCCTAGGAGATACATTTAAAACAAGCACAAAAGTGTATTTCCCATTCAAGTTATATCCTAGGAGATACCTTTCAAACAAGCATAAGAGTGGATTTCTCCTTCAAGGAACAAGTGGAATTTTCCTTTACATGGAAGGCACTACTGATCATTATATAAACAAGTGGTCAAAAAGTGGAATCTCCTATTTTGGCACTATTGGGTGATATTTTGAAGGCCCTTTAATACCTTTAAGGTATCTCCAAGGAGATACCTTTTAAACATGCAAAAGAGTGGATTTACCCTTCAAATTTTCTCTTAGGATACCTTCCAAATAGGCATAAGAGTGGATTTATCCCTTAGGAATAAGTAGAATTTTCCTTTACATAGAAGGCACTATTGGGTGATATTTTGAAGGACACTATAATATCTTCAATGTATCTCTTATGAGGTACCTTTCAAATATGCAAAATAATGGATTTCCCCTTCAAGGTATCTTTGAAGAGATACCTTTAAATAGGCACAAGAATGGATTTCTCCTTTAAAAAACAAGTGGAATTTCCTTTACATGAAAGGCACTACTAGGTGATATTTTAAAGATCCTTGTAATACCTTCCATGTATCTCCTCAGAAATACCTTTCAAACATGCACAAGATTGGATTTCACCTTCAAGGTATCTCCTAGGAGATACATTTCAAATAGGGACAAGATTGGATTTTTCCTTCAAGGAACAAGTGCAATTTTCCTTTAAATGGAAGGTAATACTAGGTGATATTTTGAATTACCTTGTAATACCTTCAAGGTATCTCCTAGGAGATACCTTTCAAACATACACAATATTTTATTTCACCTTCAAGGTATCTCCTAAGAGATTTTGAGGTAAACATACCCCCATTTATAAAAAATGGGGACCCATTTGTAAAATTATGGAAATTTGTACCTTGAAATTTAAGATTCACTTGATCAAAGTGTCATTAATATGTTTACACAAGAGTGGATTTCTCCTTCAAGGAACAAGTTTTATTTTACATTACACAGAAGGAACTATTAGGTGGTATTTTGAAGGCCTTTTTAATATATTCAAGGTATCTCTTAGGAGATACCTTTCAAATATGCACAAGATTATATTTACCCTTCAAGGTATCTCTTATGAGATACATTTCAAATAGGCATAGGAGTGGATTTTTCCTTCAAAGAACAAGTGGATTTTCCTTTACACAGAAGGGACTACTACGTGATATTTTGAAATCCACTATAGTACCTTCAATGTATCTCCTAGGATATACCTTTCAAAAGTTCATAAGAGTGGATTTCCCCTTTAAGGTATCTCCTAGGAGATACATTTCAAATAGGGACAAGAGTGGATTTTTCCTTCAAGGAACAAGTGTAATTTTATTTTACATGAAAGGGACTACTGGGTGATATTTTGAAGGCCCTTGTAATACCTTAAAGGTATCTCCTAGGATATGCCTTTAAAACATGCACAAGATTTGATTTCCCCTTCAAGGTATCTCCTAGGAAATACCTTTCAAATAGGCAGAAGAGTGGATTTCTCCTTCAAAGATTAAGTGGAATTTTCCTTTACATGGAAGGTATTATTAGGTGATATTTTGAAGGTCCTTGTAATACCTTCAGGGTATCTCATAGGAGATACATTTTAAACATACACAAGAGTGGATTTCACCTTCAAGGTATCTTTTAGGAGATGCTGAGATCAATATACCCCCATTTCTAAAAAATAGGAACCCATGTGTCAGATTGTGTAAATTTATACCTTGAAATTGAAGATTCACTTGATCAGAGTATCATTAATATATTTTCACATTATCTATATGTGAAGATAATCCACACCTTTACTTGGTTGGATTATTTATGCATGGCTCTAGTTTTACCTTATCTAAGTTTACTAACATTTGTTCTTTATATTTTAGGTTGTAGGTTTGATGAAGCTCTTCTTGAATGAGTTGTGTCTAAATTTTATGTTTTAATCCTAATTTGGCATTTTACTAGAATTTGGTCTATATAAAGTTGTGTTAAATCAAATTTTAAATTTTTTTGAAGCCCTTACTAAGGAGAACTTAGCACATGTTATTTTAGACCAAATTCAAAATTGGAAAGAATAAATCACATGGGAATACTTTAAAAATGCTATAGACTTAGTATAATTTTTATACTAAGTCTTGGTCATGTTTTCAACATGACCAAACCTTGGTATAAAATTATATGTTGGGTCTCCTTTATATCCTAAGTCCCCTTGTCCCCTTTTATTTTAAGCATGGTCCATATTTATTAAATTCATGGTCCCTTTGTTACAATCTTAGACTAAAATCTGAATCCCAAAGTTTTATTCATATTTATTAATATAAACGAGACCTTAGCCTTAAGAATTTATCTTAAGTTCCATATATGTATAAGTCCTAACATAAAAATTTTAATTATTTATGGTATTAGTGACCAACATTTAATTAGATAAATTTAATTGGACAGTGTGAGATGGAACTGATGAGCCAAGGATCCCAATCTGTGGGACCAATCTCGCTTAACCCCATAGATCAAAATCAATGGTCTACATTCACTGGGATAACCTTAGTCCAATGGTATCAAAAGAATATTAAGACTTAAAGAGTCCCATTTACTATAACATAGACTTACTCTAAGTTTTTACCCTAAGATTTTAATTGTATTTATTGATATAGTAAAACCTTATGCTAAGATCTTATGTTATGATTTTAATTATTCATAGGGTTCTTTAACATGTTACAAAATTATCTTAATAGACCTTAGACTAAAGTTTATTCATATTTATTAGTATGAATAAAAACATTAGTCCAAAGATTTACATATATTCTTAGGCTTACTTAATCCTTTTATAATTATAGGAAACAATCACATTTAACTTCTTAGATCATGATCTACATCCTACATTCACCTAAATGAGATTAATGTTATAGAATAAAACCAATGATTGAAAATTCAAGCTATGGACCCTAGTTTAAACATCAAGCACCTTTTAAATATCAATGGTATTCATTCTATCATATAGATCCATATCAATGGAGTGTGTCAATTCAAGACCTTCTAATGAACCTTTGAGTTAATGTGAGGCTGCCATGTGGCAAAAGAATATTAACTAACAAGACTAACAAGATATAGAGCCTAGAAGGCCTATGGGACTTCTAAGTAGCACAAACTTAGATCCTAGTAAAATAAATGGTCCACATTTATTCATACTTGTATGATACAACAGTGCAAGATCAACATAGACTTTTCAAAGGGAATAAAAGCATTAAGCAGTTGCCAAGTGGCATACACATAACAAAGAATGAGCTAGGAAGCAATAAATGGCAAGCTTGGAAAATAGTCTTGAAGACATGTTTAAAATTTATGGTTATGTACCTATCAATGAGGTTCATGTGGATGTCAAATTGTGGTCATGAGGATGTCAATTTTAAGACATCAAAACCCTCAATGATGCATTTAAAATTAATGGTCATGCACCCATCAAAGGTGTTCATGTAGATGTATTATGATGGTCATGAGGATGTCAATTTTAAGATAGATGTTTGGATCTAAATTCAAAGGCAATATTCAATTTTTAAACATTAATGAGCAAGTTTGTCATGAAAATGCCATATAGATGCCACGATGATGGCACATAGACATAAAGCAAAAAATGTGAAGTTTTTGTGGACTTAGATAGGGAAAAGGTATAAATACAAGGATATAAATGAAATATAAGGCACAAACTCACTTAAGTGTGAATAGACACTACCATTAAAGCTTTGATAAGACCTGTAAAATAACCCTAACATCTACAAAAATCCTAATTTGATCTAGAATTCATCATAATTGAGTTTATGAGATCAAATAATCATTTGAGCAAGTGTAATTGAGTCTAGGATTAAACTGTAAACAACCAATGAAAAATTTGAACAACTTCATAGCCATGGTAGCCAAAAAAAAGTTTAGAACTCTATTTTACCTTAGACACAAAGGGGAGAGTCTTTATAGACATAAAATTTGATACAGTAGCTTTAAACATGGGAGACAACAATTGGTTCAATCTTTTCTAGATGATTGAGTAACTATATACCATCACCAAGGAAGATGAGAAGAATGAATCAATCAAGAGGAGGTACTATGACCTCTTTTCCATTCAAATGATAGGCCTTCATCGTGTTGTGATAAAACTAGAGGTACTTCACTACATAGATGAATTGTCCCCTATTTTCAAACATTGCAAGATTAAAAAGGGCATGCTGGTCAATGAACATACTCTCAAAAGTGAATCTTATATTTTTCCCATTAATTTTTAGAACTAATATGTGTTTCCCAAGCCCTAATTAGATGTAGCCACAATCAACATATGGTCCAAGAAGAATGACCTAAAAACTTTCCTCACTCTATGGCTATACTCTAGAAATTAAGTCTTCTATAGTCTCAATAATAACATCCCTATTAGCCAATTCTACCTTAGGATTATAATAATTATGACTTTAATTAATAGGCTATGTGGAAATACCACCACCACTTATGTTGATAGAATCTAGGTGCCCTTGGTATATTTTATGGTTGAGAATGAACTCACCCCTCCCATTGGTGATGTTTTCAACACACATTTATGTAGGTAGATTTTTGTAGTTAGGAAAAGACTAGGAACTAGTTCTACATGATGTCCTACCTATTAGATCCCCTCCTTACCACTACCAAGATCCCTAATTTTAGAGGGTGGTCACCTAAGGGGGCATATATAGTATCCTAATTCTATAAAAAGTTATATATATTCAAGTACAGGGACCGCATTCATTTAATCTATGATTATGTCTATCTAGCCTTGGCTAAGGCCATAACTAGAAACCCAATGGCAAGAGTTAGTCCTTTGGTTTAAAATTCAATTTAATCCATTAGTGACATATGGTTTTACCTAGATTACATAATCATCAAGATTGAGGGGACCTAATGCACCCCACTTAGGCTACCAGTCCATGTGCCAAACAAGTTAGCTAAGAAAGAGGTAGCATACTAGATATGCAATGGTATAGATGGTGTGTGTAAAATTAAGAGGAAAGGATTGTTGCATACCCTACCCATGACCATTATTAGGATTGTATTTCAACAAAAGGATAATATTGGGGATACTTTTAGACATAGAGCCTCTTTCAAACTACAACATGATGAAATAAGATAGTGGGATCCCCAAGGAAGGATAATCAAGAATTTAAAATAAAAAATGATAAGTTTTATATATGAACATCTTCTTGGTGTCTATGACTCAATATATAAATGCATCATCCTTCATTGAGGTCTTGGCAAGATTAAAAAAGCACAACAACAACCAAGAGGCTAGATTGATGAGAGATCATTTAGGGAATGGTGATTTATGGAAACTCAGTCTAATTTAGTACCATTTGATAGGGGGTTAATCCTCTAAACCTCCTCCCACATAGTCAAAATCACAAACATAGATCCAAAATTCTAGGGCACAAATTGAAAAAAAACTTGAAGAAAGGAGACTTGGTGAGGTAGCATCACCTTCAACATAGCCTAAGAAACTATGGTCACTAATTGAATTCATTGAATTAGTGTCATCGAATCCTAGTGAAATAATAGAAGATGCACTACAAAATTTATCTAGTATTTATCAATCAAATGAATAAGATGTCCAAGTAGAGGAAGCTTAGGATGAGGAAGCAAAACAAGAGAAGGGGAAAGAAGTGACAATGTATTTTCTCCCTATTACCACACCTACCCCAAAAAGGAAAGTTGAGTTAGCATTAGTTCTAGTGAGAAACAATAAACCTAGAGTAATCTTCACTCATCCTTTATGTGAGGTCAACATCTTTAGTGAAGAGAATGTGTTACAAGGCCCAACCATCTCTGAATGGTTTCTAAATTGGAAAATAGTATAAAGTTCCTACTCTACACCATCCTTAGGCAATTAAAAAGGTTTATTATTATAAGTAGGCATGATGATCTTAATCCATAGTTTATGGATTTGTACAAATAATAATAATAAAGGATGATGGTTCTAGGAAAGCCAATTGGCACACAAATAGAAACTCCAAAACCTCCAAAAGTGACTCAATCATCAATGGGAGTTTAGTTTAATCCAGAGACTACTAATCTAAAAAGAGTGATTGAAAAGAAGGCCATAGTCAAAGGTGAGGAATTCACCCTCTAAAATATATATCCATTCATAGTTCTAACCCCTATTAAAGTCCAAAAGTTAGGAGAAGATAGGATATTCAAAGAAAAGACCCAAAATTATTTTTCAAGATGATGTTTCAACCCTATTTATTAATATTGGGACCAATAATACCTTAATAATAAAAGTATTGGTGGATGATCAATTTAAAAGTAACATTAACTCACTTTGGCTAATTAAACAAATTAGATATTCTAAAGATAATATTAAGAAAACAATACTTACTTGTCATGGATTTGATAAAACTAATCAAAATATTCTTGTTTGAATTTGGCTCCCTCTCATTATCGAACAAAAAAACATCAACACCAAGCTTATGGTTTTAAATATTCCACTCTTGTATAAAATCATTTTAGGTTATTCATGGACTCACAACATGATATTTATTACATATTTAATTATCCAATACATAATTTTCATCCATAATGGAAAATGTTATAAGAATGAAGTTAATTCCAACATTTGGAGTATTCAGCTTCATATTCCTAAAAATTAGTATTGCATCCATAAAATTCCTCATATTAACAAACCACCTCTTCTTTAGTTTATCAACATGAATCCTGACCTACATGTCACTCTTGTATATTTTGATAATGATGAAATTGATGAGTTATAAAATATTTATAATACCACTTGATTACCTCCTTATATTTTAGAATGGATTCCTCCTTCTCTCCTTTTATGATATAGGACCATGCCTTTGATCAAAAATACTACTAAGAGTCCTCCCCCATGAAATTATAATTAAATTATTTAAATGGAATATGAATTTACTTGCAATGAATATGGGTTATCCAAACTATTTAAATATCCTTTATCAATGTCCCTTTGTGTTTTTAGTAATATGGGTGTCTCCCATAAACACACTTCCCCTAAATTTGTTCAATATACTTATCATGCATGTAAAATTTCTCCATCTTATGATGATTCCTAAAGTATGGCCCAATCCCAATCACATGACTTGGATGTAATGCATTATCAAAATACCCTTGACAAAATGCATGATTCTAATTGGGACATTCACGTGATTCATATATTCTCTAATTTTTGTGACACTAAACTAGACTATGAAGGTTATATCTATCTTGTTGATCCACCATTAATACACACTCCCAATTTTATCTAGGAAATTATTATTATTCCTACATATTATGGAATCATCCAACCTAATAACATTTAGCTAATTTATGATAGTCCCAATGCTATTAAAAAACTTGATACACTTTCCTTTGTATCCTTGATTTCAAATTATACCATTCAACCTGATATATTATAGTATTTCATCACAAATTTCACTAGCTAGGTATCACTAAACATATACATAATTACTATAAACTCATCCACTACACTAGACTATGTCAGCTAACCTAATATAGTCAAAAAATTTCCCATCATTTTTAATTGTATCAAATTTCATCTCTTCTATACTATATTGTATCGACCAAGTCGATACCATATAATCAAATTCTTAACCTTGTAATTATCCCCCTAGACTTGACTTAGATGCTAAATCCACTATTTTAAGATAAATTCATTCAAAGTTTTATGGAAAATGAAATTACATTTTGGATCTCAAAGTAGATTTCTAATATTTCAAATCTTTACCCACACTTCCTAGTGATGCAACTATCTTAGAACTACTTCATTCTAGAGATCCTCAACTTCCTTGTAAAAATAATAAGCTTAATTTTTTTTAGAAAAAGTTTCAATGCTATAATTGATCATAAAATTAATCCTCTTTCTAATATTCTTCCCATTCCATACCATTTCCAAGATGAAAATTCCATGCTCATTGAGGAAACATTCAAAACTAACTACAACATAACTCCCTCTCCTAAACCAATTATTATCTCCAAGGAACTTCTTCTCAAATATAAATATAATTTAAACCTCTTTTTCAAAAAATATTGTGAATCCTTCGCTTGGTCATACAAATACATTCCCAACATTGACCCTAGCATAGTTGTCCATAACATCATTACATATCTTAACAAGATAAATGTGTACCAAAATTGATGCAAGTTTCCTCTAGATATTTCTAATTTATGTCATAAAAACATCAAAAAGATCTTATATGTTAAGATAATCAATCATTTTTATTACTAGGAATGGGTATCCAACATTATTTTCATTTGAAATAAATTCACAATGGTCATTCATATCTTCATTGATTTTCATAATCTCAGCTTATCATGTCCTTAATATAATATTACTTTACCATTGATTGGCATCATTTTTTACTATAAAAATAGATATCAGATGATCTCCCTCATGGATGATTCTTTATGCTATAATCAAATCCACATTTATCCTGAAGATCAATAAAAAACCACCTTTACTACCAAATGGGAACCTATTTCTATGTTAAGATGACCTTTGGCCTTAAAAATGTTAAAGTGACTTATTAACATGGAATGACTCATATATTTCATGATATCATCCAAAAAATAATCAAAAACTATGTGGATGACCTTTTGACCAAATCAAAGCATCATGAAAATGATACTCATGATCTTTATATCTTCTTAGATTGTCTCATCAAATACTATGTTTGATTGAATCCATACAAGTGTGTTTTCGGTGTTACCTCTAAACTAATCTTATGATTATTGGTTTATTAATGAGGTATTAATGTAGAAACTAAAACAATAAATGATATTATCAACATTTCAATTCCTTGATCCATTTATAATATTCACACCTATCTTAGGAAAATTTGGGTAATTTGATCATTCCTACAAGATCGCTTACCACATCTATTTAGTAAACTCTCTCCTTAAGAAAGATAATCCTAATGAATAGACTGAATCATGTCAAAAATATTTCATAAAATTAAGTAATAATTACTTCATCCTCCTACTCTTCAACCACCTTATATAAATCCCCCTCTCATCTTGTCCACATCATCCAATCCCATATCAGTTGGTACATGTTGAGGTCAACATACCCTCAATTTTGAAAAATGGGGACCCTTATGTTAAAATTGTGTAAATTTAAAATTTAAAATTGAAAATAAAATTGATTAGAACATAATTACCATGTTTTCATATTATTAATATTTTAGGATCATTCACATCATGTTCTAGTTGGTCTATTTTATCATGGCTCTAGTTTAACCTTGTCTAAAGTTTACAAACTTTGGATCTTCTTGTTTCAATTTATAGGTCTAATATATGTCCATTGGAGGTAGACAATTTATATGTTTCATAATTTTAATAATTTTATCTTAATTTAACCTTTTACTAACCTTTGGTCTATTAAAAGACAAATTGAATCCATGTTCAAGCTTCCTAAAACCCTCATTCAGAAACCCTAGCTTAGACCTCTCATTTGAATTCAAATTTGACAAGAATAAAATTATGTGTGAAATTTTTAACATTATAAGGACTTTTTTAAATTTTTATACTAAATCTTAGTCATTTTTTTCAACATGACTAAATCTTAGTCTAAAAAACTATATACTAGGTCTCTTTTATATCATGAGCCCTTTGTCCCCTTTTATTATAATATGGTTTAACCTTTTATATGTTGGGTCCTTTTCATATGTTATTAAATTAGATTAATGCATTATTACTACGGCCCTATTTGTGTTTATTAACATAAAAAATACCTTAGTTTTAAGACTTTATCCTAAGCCTTATATGTGTATCAGCCCTGACTTAAATCATGTGTTTTTTTGCAGGATCAATGACCTACACTTAATTGGGCAATGTTGATCAAATGGAGAAAGATCATCATTGATAAAAATGGATCCCTCTTTATTATAATGTATACTTAGCCTAAGTCTTACCCTAAGGTTTTTTTATTGTATTTATCAATACGATAAAACCTTAGGATAAAAATTATGTTATGACTTTAATTATTCAAAGGGTCTTCATTTTATTATAAGAACCTATGTTAAAGACTTATGTTATACTTTGGTCTAAGTATTATATATTCTTGAGCTCAATTAATCCCTTTATTACTGTAGGAGCTAATGACATCCAACTACCTAGATCATGATCGATGACCCATATTTACTTAGGCAAGATTAATCGAATGATGCGTATTGATTCAAAGTTATTATGAAACTTATTATTCATTGGGATTAAATTTGATGTTATTGTGAATGTCATTTGACACCCATGAGTTTGTCATTAACATACATGAGACTTTCAAATTTTAATCCCTATGGTTAATTTTGTGAGCTTAAAATTGATGTTCTTACGATCGTCAATTGATGTCTACAAGGCCATCATTGATGTCTATGATGCCATCAAATTTTAGACCCAATGGTTAATTATGGGAGATTAAATTTGATGTTCTTATGACCATAAATTAACATCAATGAGGTCATCATTAAAATATGTGAGACCATCAAATTCATGCTTAGGAACCAATCTCATTTAGATGAATGAACATGTTTATATTTATGTTGCAGGATTAATGAAATATCATTTAGAAAATAAACATGCTTAGGGTTTTATACCTCAATACCAAAATTGATCTTTCATCAACCTTTATTATATTATAGACTAATTAAAATTATGTGGGAATAATTATAGATACCATAAACTTAGCTTAAATGTTATCCTAAGATTGAGTAGTGTTTTTAAACATTTGACCAAATCTTATGCTTGGTCCCTATATATCCCATGATCTTTTGGTCTATTTTATTGGCTCGATATAACTAATGTAGGGCCCTCTTGTTATAAGACTTGTCCTAGATATTTTAACCTAAATTTTTAGTGTTTATTAATATGATAAAACCTTATGTTAATTCTTATTATTATTTGGGTCCCTTTTTCTCTAAACCTATCTTAAATACATTAACCTAAGGTTTATTTCATTCTTATTAACATGAAATAAAACCATAGTATAAATTATTTAACCTAAGTTATTTATGGACCCCAACCCTAACTTAAGTAGTTTTCACCTTTGTAGGATCTATGACTCACATTCACATGAATGAGATTGATCTGACATAGTGAGGCTAAGTCAAAGTTTCAATGAATCTTAAAGAAAGCACAAAATCACCACAAGGGATAATCACATTAACTAATAAGACTGATAGGAGATGGATATTGAGAGGCCCATAGGGTTGTAAGTGGTGTAACCTTAAATCCTAGAATAAAATGGTAGGTAATAGCATGCAACTCTCAGGACTGAGATCAACAATTCAAAAGGAAATGGTTAGTTTTTGAACATTAATAAGTATCTTGTTATAAAAATGCCACATAAGTGCAATGATGATGCCACATCATTATAGAGTGACAAAGTTAAATATATTATGGGAATAGAAGGGCAAAGGTATAAACACAAAGGTCCAAATCAAATCTAAGGCATAAATGCACTCAAGTTTAGAAGGTCATCACCATTAAATCTTGATAAAATCCTATAAAAGAACCCTAAGGTATACAAAATCCCTAATATAATCTCAAATTAACCATAGTCAAGCTTGAAAGAGCTAAATTATCACCTGACCAAGTACAAATTAATCCAAAGGTAAATTGTAAACCACTAGTGAGTAATTTGATATAACTCACAATCATGGTGGCTAGAAAATAACACAGAGAGGACATAGACCTCTATCTAATCATGAATTTAGAAGGGGGAGTCTTCAAAGATACCAAATTTGATTTTGTATCCTTGAACATAAGAGATAAAAATTGGTCTAAGTTTTTCTAAACAATTAAAGATCTATCAGCCATTACTAGAGAGGATGAAAATATTGCGTTAGTCTTTTGGAGATATGATGACCTATTCATCATTCAAATGACAAGTCTTCATTATGTGGTATGAAATTCAAAGGTACTACATTATATAAATGTTATTGATCCTATTTTTAAGGATTGTAAAATTGATCAAGATATGATAGTACATGAGCTTAGTTTTATAAGAATTGATTATATCTACCCTATATCCTTCAATAATTACTATAAGCTAACCAAGTCTCAGGTGGATTTACCCATAAGTAGATAATGGTCCAATAAGAATGACATGAAAATCGTCCTTACCCCATGGTTATATTCAGGAACCCAAGTAGTCTCTAACCTCAGAAGAAGGATACCAATCACCCAATTTAGGTTCAATATTAGGATGATTATGATGTTACTAAATAAATTATTTGGAAATCCCTCCACTACCTATGTCAACAAAATATGGGTCCCTTTTATGCATTTCAAGGTTGAGAAAGGACTTACTCCCCCTCTTGGAGAGATGATCAATAATTCATTGAAATAATAATTCTCTACAATAAAAAATAAAAATAGAAACCATTTCTATATGATTTCTTATATTTTAGATGCCTTGCTAGCCACTACCAAAATCCCTAACATAAAAGAATGGTCACCTAATGGGAGATAAATAGTCTCCTAGCATTATTCCAAATTGCATATATCTAACTACATGGACCATATTCAATTCATATGTGATTGCTATACCCAACCTTAGTTGAAGCCATTATAAGGATCTCTATGATGAGTGTCAGCCCTTTGATCAAGAATTATGTTGATCTCATTTGGGACATTTATCTATATCTAGATTGCACTATAATATAGATAGAAGGAACTATGAGCCAAACCCTTAGGTTACCAGTCCATGTACCCACAAAGTTGGTATAGTAGGAAGTAGAATACTAATTATTCCATAACATAACAAACATGTGTAAAATAAAAAGGAAATGAATACTCATTCATTTCATTTAACTATTAGTAGGACTATGTTACAAAATTGGGACCATGTAGAAACTATCTCCAGGTATAGGTCTTCCTTCAATCTATAGATAGATGAAAGGGTTGTAAAACATTTGAAGGCCAATCAAATCAACATGACTTATGAACATTACCCTAGTGTTTATGATTCTATGTATATATAATCTTCCTCATTCATATAAGTCTAGAAAGATTAAATAAACATAACATCCATCTCAAAGCTAGACTACTAAAAGAGTAAAATCCAAGTGAGGATATATGGAAAATGAGGCCTTTGAAGTATCATTTGTTACTAAGAACATATTATAGACCTCCTCTAGCAAAACCAAGGCCATAATAAAATAGACTTGAGGATCGGAGACCTAGTAAAGCAGCATCTTATTTAGCTTATCCTAAACTAGAGTCATTTATTGAAGAGATTGATATAATTACATTAGATCCTAAGGAGACAATAGAGGATGCCTTAAAAGCACTAGCTAGTGCCTATGAATCAAATGAATAATTAAAAATGGAACAACCTCAGTCCCAAACTGAGGAGGAAGTAAATGAATGAAAGGGAAAGGAAGTAGCTCTAGAATTGGTCTTAGTTGCAATCCAACCCAAAAGGAAAGTTGAGCTGGCTCTAGTATAAATAGGGGTAAGAAGCCCAAGTTGACTTTCACTCATCCTTGGAGTGAAATCAACTTTTTCAGTCAAGATGATTCAATTTATGGCCCCTTCATTCTATACCATTTCATATATGGTAAGTTGTAAGAGGTTCTAACCATGCACCACCATTGGGTTGTTATAAAATCTATTAACATCCATGTGCATGATGAACTCAAACCCTAGATTGTAGCATTACAACAACAAGAAAAATAAAGATACATAGATACCCTTAGAGGGTCAAGTGGAACATAGATAGATGCTCTTGGAACTTCAAGTGAAGCATAAGATGAGATCCATACTCCTCAAGTGATAGAATCATCAATGGGAGTTTGGATCAACCTAGAGACAACCAGCATGGAGAGATTAATTGAAATTAAAGCCATGGTTTAAGGTGAATAGTTCACCTTTAAAAATATTGAACCTTTTATTGGTGTAACTCTAGTGGTAGGGTAAAATCTAGGATAAGATGAGATGTTTGAGGAGAATATCTTTGAAGTGGCCTAGGCTCAAAATGATTATTTACAAATAGTGATCAAGGACATATTACAAGAAAACAAGAACTTGAAAAATTATATTATCTTATCAATTCATGAGGATAGATTCAATAAGTTTTGGGACACCATCACTGAACTATTCACCTCTTTAAGGGTAGTCAAGACTAAATAAAGAAAAATATAGAAGCAAATCTCTAAAGCAATAGGCCAAGAATCTAGTGCCAAATTTTAGAACTATCAGTAGTGCAAATTTGAATATGGCCATGGCCATATTAGTTGATAAGATTGAGGCCCTAAATAGTAGGTCCAAAAGAATGGAAGACCTTACCGAAGACTTCGAGTAGCTAGAAGATGGAATGTCTCATATCTTAGACATCTTCATAAAGGATACCATATCCCTTAGCTCACTGGGTCTCATAACTAATGAAAATTTTAAACATAGGACCTTTTAGTTCATGTAAGAAGTAAGAAACTAGGTTCAATACTAGACAGTATATGGCAATAGAAAAGTCATGGGTTTACTCCTATCATCTATGGAGAAAATGGGAGATGTCAGGGGCATCAAACATAATATATAGAATATTGAAAAGAACCTTAAAGACCTAGAAGATCATGGAAAGGATAGTTTCCTAAATATAGTGGTGGATATTTAGCTTATCAATGAGAAATATTATAGGTTGATAATCATGTAGGGTAGGCAACAACAATAGGGGAATTCATTAGCACAAGGGCCCTAAAGAAAAATTTAATTAGGAATATTCTCTTTGTAGTAACTTTGTAAAAAAATTAAATAGAATATTCTTTTGTAAAGGCATGTGCAATTTGTAAAAGCACATTTCCTATAGGTTAGTTCATTTGGAAAAGTCTAGTGTATTCTAGAAACTTTGTAGAAAGGGAAATTGTCTTTACACTCATACACTTGGAATTTGATATGACTAACTGGTATACTATATTAGTATTATATAAAAAGGAGTATTACCATTTGTAAAAGGGAGGGAGTTTTTTAAGCTAAAACTAATGTAAACTTTGAGCAACTAATGCAAGTAGAGAATTCTAAAAGGATTGTCTCATTTTGTTTATGTGAATTACTATATGGCCTCTCTCTCAATTGTTTATTCAAAATTTAGATTTTAATTATTCTTGTGGATTTTTGATGTGTACCTTTAAATCTAATTATCAACTTGTGATAATTCTAGGTTAATTGAAGGTTTCTTAGTTTGTTTCATTTTATTTGCTATGTGTTTGTAGATGTGCATCAACTATCTACTTAAAGGAGTAAATATTTAAAGTAAGCTTAGTTCTTATTTGCATTATTTCTTATCATCCTTATAATTTCACCTAATATATGTTGTGATTTGAGCTTAAGCTATTTTACTTCATATATTGGTTTTAAGTGCATGCCTAGGAAACATTTTAACTTTGTCATGATGTCTGAGATAAAAATTAGTCACATCTTTCTTCTCTGCCCTACCCTTCTTTTTGCTTCTTTTTTAACCAATTCACATTAAATTAAAGTTCTCATAGTATATGTCCATATTAGTTTATCTTTAGACTTATAAATAATCATAATTCACCTTAATTAGCACTATATCATCTTCTTATTTGTAAATATTTGTATGACACGGTGGTTTCTAACCACTAATTAATTATAAATATTGTGAAACAATCATTTTTTATACCTATATTCTATCATAGATAATAGGATTACCACAAACTACAACTCATGCTCTAAATTATTTTGATTTATAAAATGATAAGTGTTTCTTAAACACTTTGGACATATGTGATACACATTCAGGAATCAATTGGCAAGCTTTGTTGGTGCTATAAAGAGGGCCAATTCTTTGTAGATTTGTAGTATCTTTGCTAGTTTTTGTGAATTTTGTTTAAAGTTCACTCTAATATTTACATATTTATGTTTATTTTAGAATAATGGTCTAAATTTTGATGATATTAATGGTTTTAGATTGATCTTTGTGCTTATTTAGACAAATATTGACATTCTTTGAAGACATATGTTGAATTGTGAACATAATAGGTTTGAGGTTAGTAATAGCTATTTTGATCAATGATTATCATATACTTTGCTTGATTGAGTTCATTTGAGCTTAAAACATGTAAATGTTGGTATTAATTACATATTTGGATACACACTTGAGCTAAATTAATTAAATATTGTCATCCTTTATATGGAAATTGCAAAATTAGCTTAATGTGCAAATATAATCACTACTCTTTGTAAATATTGATTTGACACATTGTATTTAAAATAGGATTTTAAATTTTCAAGCTAGAATTACCAAGAATTAGAATAATTTCATGTTCATATACTAGGGAACCTCTACTTGAATTAGACATCCATAAAAAAGCTAGGTGGGATAAAGGTAAGTGCATGTTTTCAATAACTTTGCCAACTTCACTAATTCAAAGTGCTCACATATTCAATCCCAATCAAGGTATGGCTTGGCTAGGTGGATTTTATATCAATGTGCTAGGTGTGGTACATGATCTTCCCCATAACCTTGATAAATATTTGCTAATATTAAGTCCTAATAATATTATAACTACGAAGTAACATATTAAATCATTCAAATTTGAATTCAGGTTTTTAAATGTAGTCCATGAGGATTTAGCATGTAGACTATTTCCTTTCACTTTTAAATATGTTTTATATGAGTGGTTTTTAAACTTACCTAAGAATTACATTAATATTTGGGAATGCTTTAACAATGATTTCATCAACTAATCTGGAAAAATTATTAGCCCTGTTGTCTTGTACCAATAATTCACCATAGTAAAAAGGGATACAAATGAACCCATATAAATGCTAGGTTCCACAAGATTTTTAGTAGGATTATATCTCCTTATATACTAGATGAGGATTTATCTTGGAAATCCATAAGGATGCCTTAGATCCTATGACTTATATTTTTATAAAGAGAGTTGTTGGACCTATGAATTCTCTGGCCTTAGCCTATTTAGAAGTAGTGATTATCAATAACCAAATATAGTACCAAGGTTAGATGGATTACTCTATTCCTAATGCCAACCCACATTTTCCCACTCTAAACTTCTTTCCCAATAACAATTAGAATATACTTACTTTGAACTAAATACCCTTAAGCCATACTCATCCTACATAAAACTTGGGATTCTTGAACACTGTTACAAATGGATTTAATCAAAGTGATAAAAATGCCTTGGTACCAACCATTGGTACTAATAATAATCAGGTTCATAACTTTGAGGCCCCTAAAACTAAAAATGACTCTATCTTAAAGATGGTCCAAAAGCTAAGCACTAATTTTCTCCAACTAAAGAAACATGTTGGTAATAATGGAAAAAAGCTCAGGTGGGAACTTTTCTTTCCAAAGTTTCAATAGGCTTAGTAATAAATTCCATAATGATAGTTACAACAATAATAATAATAATGAGTCATCAACTAATAAGAAAACAATGGAAATAAATCTTATTGATATTGTTTTACTTGATTATTGTAGAGTACATTACACTTCTAAGCATGGTGAGATAGATTGAATTGAAATTTATAAAGCTTTTGAGGATTTTCAAGAAGTTTTGGATATGTTTGAAGTGGTTACTAAACTATATAATGGTGAAGTTACATCAAGATCTAAATCTACTAACCAAGCCTTCATGGTGGAGACATTTGACTTCCATTTTCAAGAAGACAATGAACTTGATGATCTTCCTAAAGAAGACCTACGCTATAATGAATAGGGAGTAAAAGTAACCTTTGACTACTTAAACTCCCCCAAACAACTTTAGCACTCCTCCAGATACTACCTCAGATAATAACCCAAAGCCTCTAAAGGGAAGTACTTCTAAACATTATACTAATTTATCTAATACTTTTAATAGGATTGAGTATAATATTGTGGAAGACATGAATAAAATTAAGGTTAATATTACATTACATGAGTTGACATAGATAACTAAGAAAAGAAACCGATTGTTAGATTTTGTGTCTAAAACCCCTAGTAGGCCACCCAAGACTGACAATGCCAATGTTTCTATGTACAAAGCTAAGATAAAATCCCCACCTTTATTACTTATTGTTAGAATGTCTAGTAATAATTTACATTATTTTTTATTAGATTTTAGTGCATCCATAAACATCATGCCAACAGGTATTTGTAAAAAACTTGGCTTGACTCCTATTAAATCTGATAGATTTGTTACTCAATTAGATAAATCTGGAGTTAAAGTAATTGGGGAATTATTAAATGTTCATATTCAACTTACCTCTAAACCTAGAGTCCAAATATTTATTGACATCTAGGTGGTGGACATTCTTGATGCTTATGGGTTATTTTTAATAAGCGAATGGACTAAGACCTTGAATGGATATATTTCCACTGACTATTCACATTTGTGGCTACCATGGAAAGGAGTCCCAAATCAGATCAACATGGAAAGAGAGACTCAAATGAAGCACATGATCATAGAATATAATGTTGTGAATGAATGGGTTAATATCTTGGAATCTGATGAGATCAACATGATGGATTCTAAATTGGATGTGTATACTCTCAAGACTTCTAAGGTATGCAATTATAAGACTTCTCATGCTTTTCCTAGCTTTAGAAATTACATTTTGATAGTGATAGGTGTGATTCTATATTTGGAGTAGAAATTATTCTTACCAATCCTATTGGGAAAGAACTAAAAGATGCTTATAGACTTTAGTTTCCTTGTACCAATAATATTGTAGAGTATGAATCTTTGATTATAAGATTGCAATTTACCATTAAGCATAAGGTTAAAGATATCTTGGTTCATGGTGACTTAGAACCTGTAGTCAATCAGGTGAGGAGTAAATATCAGTGTAAATTATCATATCTCAAGAAATATAAGTTTAGAGTCTAATATTTATTGGAATATTTTGATGCATTCAACATTTTTTCCATCCCTAAGGAGGAGAATAGTGTTGTTGATGAGCTTACTTTAACTACAACCAATCTTATGTCAAACCTTGACTCTTAGAACTCTAGCATTGAGATGGTTACATTCCCCTCAATCCTAGATAACATAAACCATCTACAAGTTTTTAGTGATGACCAATAGATCCTACATTTCATGACCAACATATGAGTATTTGAGTCCCATGTCATAGATGAGGCTAATGAGAATACTTATGAAGAAGATGGTAGATTTGATAACAAAGTCATTCAGCTAAATGACAACAAAATCCCAAAAGGCAAGATTACCTTGGAAAGGTTATTTGATTAGGATAAACTAGATGAAAACACTAGAATACATAAGGCAAGTGGGAAGGATTACAAGGTCGTTAATCTTGGACCTCAAGATCAACCTCAACTAGTTCATATTGGAACATGTATGAGCATTGAAAATGAAAAATTGAAAGACTTGCTAATAAACTATAAGGATATAATAGCATGTTCTTATGATGACTTGAAGAATTTTTATCCAAAATTCATCACCCATACCATACCATTGAAGGAAAACTACAAACCTTTCAGACAAAAATAGAGGCTTGTTAACCCTATTTTAGAGCCAATACTTTTTAGAGAATTTAAAAAACTTCTAGATGACAAGATTGTATTTCCCATTAGGCACTCTACTCGGGTCACCAATTTGGTGCTAGTTGGGAAAAAAATGGTGAAATAATATTATGCATTGATTTTAGGATTCTAAATAAATCATCTAAAAAGGACAACTATCCTTTGCCTTCTCTAAACCAAGTCATACAAATCATTTTTAGTTATGCTATGATATTCTTTCTTGTGGATTTTCAAGGTATAACCAAGTGTTGGTGAATCAAGAAGATAAGATGAAAACTAATTTTACTACCAAGTGGGGTACATTTTCTTACAAAAAAATGTCATTTGGGCTAATAAATGTAGGTGCAACTTTCCAAAGAGCCATGGACCATGATTTCCAAGGTTTGGTAGGTAAATTCATTATTATATACATGGATGACCTAATTTTTTTTCTAAGAATGGGAAGGACCACAACATAAATTTACGATAGGTATTTGAAAGATGTATAATGTATGGGATTTTGATCAATCTAAATAAGAGTCATTTTGTGTTACTGAGGGAAAGTTTTTAGGCCATGTCATTACTAAGGAAAAAATCTCTATAAATATGGATAGAGTAGATGTTATATCTAAAATAGAGCCTCCTAATAGTAGGAAAAAACTAAATTCATTCTTTGGCAAAATTAACTTTGTAAGAAAGTTTATTTTTGGATTTGTATAAATTGTCAAGCCATTTAATTATATGCTGAAGAAAGATGTCAAAATAACTTGGAACGAAGAAACAAAGAAGGCCTTTAAGGATATCACGGATGCAATTGGACAAGCTCAAGTATTGATAAGCCTTAAATTTTAAATATAATTTTACCTTTACTCATTTGTTTTTTATCACACTATTGATGCAATATTAACTCAAAAATTTGATGGATGTGACCATCCAATTTCTTTCATGAGCACAAACTTTAAAATTGATGAGTTAAATTGTTATTTAATTGATAAATAATCATGTGCATTACTTAAGGTAGTAAATAAATTTAGGAACTATATTTTTAGGAATAAGGTGAATTCCATCTTACCAAAACCTACCACCAAGATCATGTTAAATATGACCAAGAACCCATATTCCCCATTAAACTCAAGCTACCAACATACTAGTTCATGCAAGATTACATGGAGGATCATCATGAATTGGAAATTTCAAGTCTATTAGACATTATTCATATGGAAGATGATAGAGAAGAGGATATTTCTAACTTTAGTAGGCACCAAACCATGATGAAAAGGTGTTTTGATAAATGTTCCAAGATAAAGGTGTTTAGGAAAGGAGACTTAGTTATTATTTGGGATAAGGCATCTAAACCTAAAGGTAAACATGGGAAATTCACACCTCTATAGATAGGTCCCTACCAGATTACCAAGACACTTGGAGATAACACCTTAAAGATAAAAGACTGATAAGGATCATAATTTGCATTGCCCACTAATGGGAAGTAAAGCATTAATGTTTTGTGGCTCCACTTAGGGTCTTCATGGAGTAAACTATAAGAATAATTAGATTTAGTGTAGGTATGCTAGACTAATTTATTTATGTTCATTCCTTCCTATCCCTTATTTGTATATATTTGTTTGTTTATTTGATTTCTACTTTTCTACTTTTTTGTTGTGTGTGTGTTTACTTGCTTTGCTTCTAATAAGTCCTTTTGGATAGCCCTCAGCTCAAAGTTCACTTGGTTACTTAGGAAATTCACAATTTAAAAAAGTAGGTATGGATCTTAAGTATATGTTGACCATGGATTTGAAATATGAGCTTGATGATTATAATTAAAATAGATTGGTAAGGATTGATGGATAGATTAGTTGGTCTATAATAACTTAAACATTATTTTGATCTAAACTTGGTTTTAAGAAGA
This sequence comes from Torreya grandis, assembly GCA_037957365.1. NCBI lineage: Eukaryota > Viridiplantae > Streptophyta > Pinopsida > Cupressales > Taxaceae > Torreya > Torreya grandis. The sequence continues at coordinate 1,487,799 of JARHVA010004499.1, forward strand.
ATTTCACATGTGGGATGAAATATTGAGTTATTAAGTCATAGTCATGTTTACACTTAAAAAATATCCTTTCTTGGGAGAAAGATTGCAACCATAGGTGGCTACCTAAATATCAAACATTTGACCAAATCCCTAAACCTTGCTAATATGGTTCCCAACCTTCACTAGAAAGCGTAAAAGATCTAAAAAATTATAAAAATAAGATATTATTGAAAAATCAAAAGCTTTCCAAGAAAAGGTGATTCTGGTAATCTCCACCAAAGATATGGACTCCTAAATGGTAGTGGATCAAGGCCTTGAGTAAAGCCAAAGTTATATCTATTGGGGTTATGGATGCTTGGCTGGTAGCAAAACAATGCCTAAGCCCTCCATAAGCTAAAGCATGGTTATTAATGAATATCCAAACATGTTGTAAGTTAATTTTAATGATTGAATACATGAAACTTGGATGTTATCCCTTGAATTTCATGGCAAAATGTAAGTAGAATCAAATAAAACACACATCATGGATAGGTTTTGATGTTTGATCCTAATTCTGTAGATGCAAGGTTTGTTTTAACCATGAATTAACCTTGATAATGGCATGGATCAAATTGAATAGGTAATCCAGTTATTTATCTAAACAAGAGTCTCTAAATTTTAACATATTATTATGTTTCCCCTAGAAGTCTCCATTTGTTGATGTTAACATACCCTTGTTTCTAGAAAATGGGGGCCCTTGAGTTCAAATTATGTAAATTTATACTTTAAAATTAAAAATACATTTGATCAAAACATCATTACCATGTTTCCACATTATTCATATTTGAATATCATCCACACCATCTTCTAGTTGGTCTGCTTGGTCATGGATCTAGTTCAACTTTGTCTAAATTTTTCTAACTTTAGATCTTCTTGTTTCAGGTTATAGGTCTAATAGATGTCCATTAGAGGTATATAATGTTTGGGTTTCATAATTTTAATGATTTTATCTTAATCTAACCTTTTACTAGCCTTTGGTCTATTAAAAGTCAAATTGAATCCATGTTCAAGCTTCTTAAAACCCTCATTTAGAAACCCTAGCTTAGACCCCTCATTCAAATTCAAATTTGGTGGGAATAAAATTATGTGAGAAATTTTTAATAACTTATGGAATTATATAAATTTTTATACTAAGGCTTAGTCATGTTTTTCAACATGACCAAACCTTAGTATAAAAAATTATATACTAGATCTCTTTTATATCCCAAGCCTTTTGTCCCCTATTATTATAATATGGTCTAACCTTTTATATGATGGATCCTTTTAATATGTTATTAACTTAGATTAATTTCTTAGTCCTAAGACCACATTTATTTTTATTAACACAAAAAAGACCTTAGTTTTAAGACTTTATCCTAAGTCTTATATGTCTCTGAGCCCTGACTTAAACTATGTGCTTGTTTACAGGATCAATGGCATGTGCTTAATACGGAAAAATTAATAGAATGGAATGAGATCATCATGGATCAAAATGGGTCCCTTTTTATTATAATGTATACTTAGCCTAAGTCTTACCCTAAGGTTTTTTTATTATATTTATTAAAATGATAAAACCTTAGGATAAAACTTATATTATTACTTTAATTATTCAAAGGGTCTTCATTTTATTATAAAGACCTATGTTAAATACTTGTGTTATACTTTGGTATAAGTCTTATATGGTCCTAAGATAACTTAATAACTTTATTATTGTAGGATTCAATGACGTCCAACTACTCAGATTATAATCGATGACCTGTGTTTACTCGAGCAAGATCAATCAAAAGACATGTATCAATTCAATGTTATTATGGGACCTACTATTCATGGAACTTAAATTTAGAATTATTATTCCCATAATTTGATGATCATGAGGCCATAAGTTATTTATATCAGACCATTAAATTTTATTCCCTATAATTAATTATTTGAGATTAAAATTGGCATTCTCATAACCTTTAATTGACATTCATGAGGCCATCATGGACATCCATGAGGTCATCAAATTTTATCCCCTATGGTTAATTATGTGAACTTAAATTTGAAATTTTCACAACCTTCAATTGTTGCCTACAAGGTTGTCATTGAAATCTATGAGACTGTAAAATTCAAGATCAGGAACTAGTCTCATTTAGTTGAATGAACATGCTTGTCTTCTTGTTGTATGATCAATGGAATTTCATTTAGAAAATAAAAATGCTTAGGGTTTTGTACCTCAATAATAAAATTTATCTTTTATCAACCTTTTACCTATTATAGACTAAGTAGAATTACATGGGGATAATTATAAATACAATAGACTTAGCTTAAATGTTATCCTAAGATTGAGTCATGTTTTCAAACATTTGACCAAACCTTAGTCTAAAATCTTGTGCTTGGTATCTATATATCCCATGATATTTTGGTTTATTTTATTTCCTTTATATAACTAATTTAGAGCCATATTGTTATAATACTTAACCTAGATATTTTACCCTAAAGTTTTATCGTGCTTATTAATATGATAAAACCTTAGGTTAAAAACCTTACATTAAATCTTATTATTATTTGGGGTCCCCTTTTTTATAAACCTACCTTAAATACTTTATCCTAAAGTTTATTTCATGTTTATTAACATGAATCAAAACCATATTATAAAGTATTTAACCTAAGTTATTTATGTATCCCAATCTTAACTTAAGAATCATGCACCTTTGTAGGATCTATAGCTCATGCTCACATGAATGAGATTAATCTGATGGAATGAGGCCAAGTTAAATTTTCAATAGATCTTATAACAAGTATGAAATCACCATGTGGCACAAGCATTTTAACTAATAATATTGATAAGAGATAGAGCTCAAAAGGCCTATAGGGTTCCTAAGTGGCATAACCTCAGGGCCTAGAACAAACAATAGCCAATGGTGTGTAACTCATAGGATCAAGATCAATGATTTGTGTTGATTTGTGTAGAATGATATAAAGGAGTGAGATAAAGTGAATTTTTCAAAATTCAATGGTCATTTTTTTAATGTTATTGAGCATCTTGCCATGAAAATTCCACATAAGTGCCATAATGATGCCACATAGGAAAAATTTGACAAAGTTGAAGATCATGTGGGTATATAAGGGCAAAGGTATAAATGTGAAGGTACAAATAAAATATAAGGCAAAAATTTTCTCAAGTTAAAAATTCCATCACCATAAAATCTCAAGAAAAAACTAAATAAGAACCCTATGGTCTACAAAATCCATATTTCAATATCAAATTAACCATAGTCAAGCTTGAAAGAGCTAAACTATCACCTAAGCAAGTGCAAATTGATCCAAAGGTAAATTTTAAACCACTAGTGAGAAATTTGAAAGAAATCAAAGTCAAGATAGCCATAAAACAACATAGAGATGACATAAAACTCCATCTGATCATAGATTCAGAAGGGAGAGTCTTCAAAAATATTGAATATGTTGTTGTAGCCATAAACATAGGAGATAATAATTGCTCCAAGCTTTTATAGACTAAATAGGAGCTACCAACCATTACTAGAGAAGATGAAAATATTACATCATAGAGATGGAGATGTGATGACCTTCTCACCATTAAAATGACAATTCTTCACTATGCAACAATAAAGCTAGAGGTATTATATTGTATTGATGTTATTGATCTTAAGATTATAAAATTGATCAAGACATGATAATACATTAGCATTATTTTAGAATAATTGCTTATATATCCCCTATTGCCTTTGATAATTACTACAAGCTACCTAAGCCTTAGGTGGATTTACCCACAACTAGAGAATAGTCCAATAAGAATAACCTAAAAACTATCCTTATCCCATGATTATATTCATGAACCCAAGTAGTCTCTGACCTCAGTGAAAGGATCCCAATCACCTAATTTAGGGTTGATATTAGGATGACTATGAAAACAATAAACAAATTATCTGAAAACCCCTCCACTACCTATGTCAACAAAATCTGGGTCCCTTTTATGCATTTCATGGTTGAAAAAGGACTTACACCCCCTCTTGGAGAGATGATAAATATTTGATTGAAACAACAATTATATGTATTAAAAAATAAAACTAAAAACCATTTATATATGATTTCTTATATTTTGGATACCTTGTTATGCACTATCAAAATCCCAATCATAAAATAATGGTCACCTAATGGGAGACAAACAGTCTCCTAATATTATTACAAATTGTATATATTCAAGTACATGGACCATATTTAGTTCATATGTAACTGCATATACCGAACCTTAGTTGAATCCATTATAGGTATCCCTATGATGAGGGTCATCCCTTTGATTAAGAAGTATGTTGAGATCATTAGGGACATTTGGCTATATCTAAATTGCACTATAATCTATATAGAAGGAACTATTAACCAACCCCTTAGGTTACTAGTCTATGTACTAATAAAGTTGGTGGAGCAAAAAGTGGCATACCAATTATTCCATGGCATAGATAACAAATGTAAAAGCAAAAGGAAAGGAATACTCCATTACTTTTCTTTAACTATTAGTAGGAATGTGTTCCAAAATTAGGACCATGTAGAAACTATCCTTAGGCATAGGTCCTCCTTCAATCTATAGATTGATGAAATGAGACAATGTGACCCCTATGAAAGGGTTGCAAAACATTTGAAGGTTAAAAAAATATATCATGAATTATTAACATCACCATGGTGTCTATGATTCTATGTACATCCAAGCTTCCTTATTCATAAAAGTCTTGGCAAGATTAAATAAGCATAACATCAATCTCAAAGATAGACTGCTAAAAGATCAAAATACAAGTGATGATATATGGCATATGGGGAATTTTTAGTACCATTTGTTACTAGGACCATGTTCTATACCTCCTCTAACATATCCAAGGCCAAAAGAAAAGAGACCTAAGGAAATGATACCTAGTGAAGTGGCATCTTCTTTAGCTGAGCCTGAACCAGATTCATCTATTAAAGAGATTAACGTAATTGCATTGGATCCTAATGAGACAGTAGAGGATGCCTTAAAAGCACTAGTTAGTTATTATTAATTAGATTAATAATAAATACAAATGGAAAAACTTTAGTCTTAAACTAAGGAGGAATCAAAGGAGGAAAATGGAAAGGAAGTAACTCTAGACTTGGTCCTGATTATAATCCAACATAAAAGGAAAGATGAGTTGGCTCTAGTCCAAATGTGGGGAAAGAAACCCAAGATAACTTTCACTCATCCTTGGAGTGAAATCACTTTTTTAACAAGGATAATCAAATTTATGGCCCCTCCATTCCACAGTATTTCATTTATAGCAAGTTGTAAAAGATTCTAACCATGCACCACCAATGGGCTATTATAATGTCTATTAAAATCCATGTGCATGATAAACTCAAGCCCTAGATTATGGTATTGTAAAAATATAAAAAATAAAGACATATGAATACCCTTTGAGGGTCATGTGGATCAAAAATGGATTCTCCTATAAATATTGAACCTTTTATTGGTCTAACTCTAGTGGTAGGGAAAAATCTAGGACAAGACAAGATGTTTAAGGAGAAGATCCTTGAGGTGGCCTAGGCTCAAAATGATCAGTTGTAAATAATGATCAAGGGCATATTAAAAGAAAATAAGAACTTGAAAGAGTCTGTTGTGTTATCAATTCATGATGATAGATTTAATAAGTTTAAGGACACCATAACTGACCTATTCATCTCTTTAAAGGTAGTCAAGACTAGACAAAGAGAAATAGAGAAGAAAATATCTAAAGTAATAACCCAAGTTGGCCAATGGCAAGCTACAAGACTTTAGGTGAAAGACATGATTAAGGCCTTGTCCAAGATTCTAATCACACATTTTATAAATATTAGTAAGTCACATTTTAATATGGCCGTGACCATATTAGTTGATAATTTTGAGGCCTTGGACAACTGGTCCAAAAAAATGGAAAACCTTGCCAAAGACTTCAAGCAGCTAGAAGATGGAACATCTCATCTCTTAAATAGCTTGATAAATGAGCCCATATCCCTCAGATTATTAGGTCTCATAAATATGAATATTTAAAACATAGTACCTTTCAGTTCATGCAAAAAATAAGAAACCAGGGGCAAAACTAGACAGTAGATGGCAAAAATAATGTCACGGTCTTAATCCTATCATCCAAGGAGAAAATGGGAGTTGCTAAGGGCATAAAATGAGATATAGATAATATTGAAAAGAACCTTAAATACCTATAGGATCATGTAAAGGATCATTTCCTAAATCTAGTGGTGGATCTTTAGTTTATCAATGATCAACATTATAGGTTGACAATCCTATAGGGTACGTAACAACAATAAGGGACTTTGTCAGCACAAGGACCATAGAGAAAATTTTATTTAGGCATATTATATTTGTAGTAACTTTGTAAAATTTTGAAATAGCATTTTTTTTGTAAAGGTATTATCAATTTGTAAAAGTGCATTGCTTGTAGGTTAGTTCATTTGAAAAGTCCATTGTATTTTAGAAACTTTGTAGAAAGGACAACTATATTTACACTTGTACACTTGTAATCTGATATGACTGATTGATATACTAACTTAGTATTTTATAAAAAGGATTATTACCATTTATAAAAGGGATGGATTATTTTGAGCTAAAACTAGTGTAAACTTTGAGAAACTAATACAAGTAGAGAATTATGAAAGGATTGTCTCATTTTGTTTGTGTGAATTGTTATATGTCTTCTCTCTCAATTGTATGTTATACATTTCAGATTTGAATTGTTCTTGTGAAGTTTTTTGTGTGTATATTTTAATGTATAATTGTTAACTTGTGATAATTCTATGTTAATTTAATGTTTCTTAGTTTGCTTCATTTTATTTTCTCTACATTTGTAGATGTGCATTAGTTATCTTCTTAAAGGAGTATATATTTAAAGTAAGATTAGTTATTATTTGCATTCTTTCTTATCTTCCTTATAAGTTTCCATAATATATGTTGTGATTTGAGTTTAAGTTGTTTTACTTCATATATTTGTTTTAAGTGCATTCTTGGGAAACATTTACACATTGTCATGATGTCTAAGATAAAGATCAGTCACATCTTTCTTCCCTGCCCTACCCTTCCTTTTGATTCTTTTTTAACCAATTCACTTTAGATTAAAAATTAATTGTATATGTCCATCTTATCTTATATTTAGACTTATATTTGAGCATAATTCACCTTAATTAGTATATATCATCTTCTTATTTACAAAGATATAGGCCAAGGTGGCTCTCAATCACCAATTAATATAAATATTATGAAACAGTCATTTATTTTACCTCCATTCCAAAACATATAATAGGATTATCATAAACTAAAACTCATGCTATAAATTATTTGAATTCAAAAATGATAAATGTTTCTTAAACACTTTGGGCACTTGTGATACACATTCAAGCATCAACATGACACTACTTACACAACATGATGATTTAGTCAAAGAGTATGATATTTAATAAAGCAAACATTCCTTGATATATTATGAAACCCATTACATAAAATTTAATGCGACTATCTCACCATATACTTCACAACTAGAAATCCTTGAAATTTTATACTTTACCAAACCACTTACATTATGTCCATTATATTCACCTTTGCCACTTGTTATCTAATTTTTTTCCCTAGAGATAGAATTATAAAATGGATGGTAATATTATTGGAGTTTTAATTAATAATTATCACCAAAAAATTAGTTAAATTCCAAAGTGATCATTAATAAATTTGTCATCATTCCTATCATATCTATGAGTCACCTTTAAGACACTCTTACCAACAAGGATATATTTTTCATCAAAGGTATTAACCAAGCTATTTTTTTATATTAATTTCATAATTTCAATGATAATATTGAGGCATAAAATATCTAAGAGATAAAAAAACTTACATTACAAACCTAAATCCAAATTCATCATAGAATATTTATCTGAACTTATAATCAACTTACACGTGGAAACTTGGACACTTCACTTCAATGGAACCAAGTGCCTTTAAGGAAATTAGGTAGGATATGTATTATATAGGGTGAATTTTAGTGTCAAATATTTGTTATTTCATGAATATTTAGTATTTGGGAATTTGGTTTTGGTGATTTTAGAGGGCTAGTACATAAGACTAAGTCACCTAAAAAATTAAAATTATTATTTTTTATGGGCTAGCTCATCAAATTTTTAAAATAATTCCATATCCATAAAATTAACCTTATATATATTAAATATTATTACATGGGTAAACATCATATTCTCTTTATTTATTATTGATTAAATATCTAGGTATTATTGTGAAAATAACTCACCCATACTACAAGGTCATTAGGCTGAGCTAATCAGTTTTTACACGTTGGGTGCATCATGTTGTTGGGTGGTTTATATAATAATTTTTTTTATTATGTATATAAAATGTATAAAAAATATATAATTTCATTATGCAACCAAATGGTATTCATACTAGTCATCGTTATTATGCAGTCGATCAGTATACCAACTGGCTAGTTGTATTATGTAGCCAACCAATAGTATTATGATTCACACTAGTTTTATTATTCAACTGGTTGGTATTATGTATCTAACTGATACTATACATCCTACCAATTATATTATGTAACTAGTTGGTAACCATGGGTGACTAGTCAATAATATTATGTAATCGATCAGTGGTTGAAACCAACTAGTTACATAGTATAATTGATCAGTTGTATGGAAATATTAAAAAAAAATCCATCAAACATATAAATTCACCTTGGATATGAAATATATTCACCAAATAAATCCAAGGGGGTTTTATATATGGGATCTTAAAATTTACCTTAGTCTTACTTGATCCTTATTATAAAATCATACCTCTAGCTTTTTGATTAAACTATAAGTCACTAATAACATGGCTGAATATAAAGCTCTCTTTGTTTAGATGTAGGAAACCATAGATTTGTATGTACCATACATACATGACTTAGGATATTTTCATCTTATATGTCATCAAGTCAATGGTGAATATCAATGTAAAGTTTAAAATATCATTTCTTATCATCAACTTTTATCTACTCTTACTAAAGAGTTTTCCTCTTTCGCTATAAAATCAATCTGACAAGAACAAAATGATATATATAATTCTTTTTCTTCATTATCCTCTCTTTTTTAACCCTCATTAGGCATTACATGAATCACAATTTATCATCCACATGGGGTATGTGAACAAACATGGGGGGAGTGGACACTTTTTGCATTTAAATTGATTTTAATGTTTCTGCATATATGGTTTATAGAAGTTCATACATAGTCTTGGATCATAAGCTTAGTGATTATTGATTCAAGAATATGTACATGGTTTTATTTGTAATAATCACATAAAAAATTTAGTTGTTATAACCACGTACATAGCTTTAGTTTTTATAACTGCATATGAAATATTGTTATTATGAGTTTAAAAAAAATTGATGCCTTTATTTTGAATCAATGCAAACATAAAGTGGAGAAATAAATATCTCAACTCAAATCTTGGAAAGACAAGAAAAGAACTCAAAATATACAATGGAATTCAATAGGAAAGGTATTCAAACATATTTGAGTGTAATCACAAACAAATTTAGTAAATTTTCTAACATTTGAATTTTGTTTTTGTTAAAATTATTAATTTTTATTACTTTTCAATGCATAATACACCTTTAAATGCAAATGGAAATGTAGAAATTAAATATAAACCTCACCCTCCTAGCTTGTAAAACCCTCCTAATCCACAAAACCTTCCTAACCTAAAAAAACCTCTTAATCCTCCTATAGTTCCTCAATCCCCCCAAGGTAGTTAGGAGGAATTGATAATCCGCATAATTAAAAACAAAATCTAAATTGATAATTCAACTAAGTAAATGAGGGATCCTTATTCAAGAAACCCCCACAAAAATTATCTAATAAATACATTAGAGACATTAATAAGTGATGTTGACTAGTTAACAAGTAAAATTGATAGGTGGGCTAATTATAGAGATAGAGAAAGGCATACTAATCTAAAAAATTGTCTAGAACCACTATGAGAAATAAAAAATAACAAAAGACCAAATTTATATGTTATTAAATGGTGGAAAAAGTGATGCACTGATATATGTGGTGACTAAATAGATTCCAATTGACTTGTACACCCAAAATTTGATCAAACAAAAATTTAGGAACCAATGGTGTATGGTCTTTGATCACCTACATTACAATAATAATGATGCCCCCATGTATTTTTTTGGAAAAATCTATTATGAGTTTTTCCTTCATGTAGTTCAAAATTATTTTGATTTCTTAGAGTTTCAGGGTAGAGGAAAAGGATTTGCACAATATAGGTTGGGTGCACATCATGAACCTAATAAAACTATAAGAGAATTATCTAAAAAATACATCCTCTTGGGATAATAAAATATAGAGTGAATAATACTATAGATATTGATATTTTTCATGTGGTTAAGGGGATTACTAACAAATCTCCTTATTTAGCATACAAGTTAGTTTCACATACTACTACTAATGATGGTGGACATGGGGAGGCTTCATATAGCATAATTGCCTAACCTCACCATTATAGATGATGTGGTGTTATATGAAATGTAAATTAGGAAGATGAGGAGGGTTTCATTCAACTCACTCATGGTAGTCCTTCTAAGATCCTAGATGATATTGATCTCATTGATGTGTTTTAGGTGTCTACATTTGGTCTAGACATCCTAGCTATAGATTCTCAAGTATCTTCTATATTTCACGTGTTTAAATTTATTTGTCAAACCTATTAAATTTAAAATATTTATACAATTTAAAAGGTAATAATTATTTTTCATAAAAATATCAATAATATATATGCAATATTTTTATGTTGTAATAGGATTATGAGCACTACATGATCACATATGTTACTAATATTATGCACGCACGCACGCGTGCACGTGTGCACACACACATGCGTGCGCGCATGCACACACACACGCGCGTGCACGCACACACACACGTGATTTTTAAGGATTAATTAATTTTATGATTGATTACATATATACTCAAGTGAGTAATAATTATATTTTATTTTTTAATTGAATACTAAACTAGAAAATCCACATCTATTTAGGTAGGATAAAATGTAGGAGTTATTTCTATGATTTCATCTACACAAATCACTAAGTTATGAGAATTATTGTAATGTTTAATTATAAATATGATGGGCACTACATGATCACATATGTTACTAATATTACACACACACACACACACACACACACACACACACACACACACACACACACACACACACACACACACACACACACACACGTGATTTTTAAGGATTAATTAATTTTATGATTGATTAAATATATGCACTTGTATATATACTCAAGTGAGAAATAATTATATTTTATTTTTTAGTTAAATACCAAACTAGATAATCCACATCTATTTAGGTAGGAGAAAATGTAGGAGTTGTTTCTATGATTTCATCTATACAAATCACTAAGTTATGAGAATTAGTGTAATGTTTAATTGTAAATATGGATTTGTGTTTTATAATTTTACTTTGTACTTGTTCAAATAAATTATACATGAAATAATTATCTATGGATACTATTCAAGTGACATCTTATATTCCTATTAAAATTATTAGTTGGAATAATGTACAAGATAACTTATTTTTAAAATTTAGCTATTCTATTTCAATGATTTATTTAGTTACTTTAATTTCTTATGATATAATTTTAAATGTTTATTTTGTATATATACATTTTTAGGGTCTTACCCCTTCCCTTATCATTAGTAGGGTATCGAATCATGTTGGTTCTTTGTTTCACACTCTTATTCACCAACCTCAACCTATCATTGAACATATTAAGTGTCAGTTATAAATTTACAGTGACCACCATATTATGGTAAGTGCACCTCTAAATAATTTTTGAATCATTTTAAAAGTAACTTGTTAATTTTTTAAGTATCTTATTCTAGTATGTTAATTTTATAACAATATTTTTATATTAGGTCAAGCTACATAATTTTTTTGAGTGGAAGAGGACCCCTAGTATTTCATCTCATAGACCTCCATCTATGATCAAGATGTCCAAGGGAGAGCCTTCTACAATAAATGTTTAGATAGGAATGCATTTTTATGATTATGATCATGTCTTATGACACTTTGTTGTATGCCTATATGGATTGATGTATTGTTTTTTAGCATTGTATTCCTATAGTCATTAACCTAGGATATTATGTTATGTTCACACACACACACACACACACACACACACACACACACACACACACACACACACACACACACACACACATGTGATTTTTAAGGATTAATTAATTTTATGATTGATTAAATATATGCACTTGTATATATACTCAAGTGAGAAATAATTATATTTTATTTTTTAGTTAAATACCAAACTAGATAATCCACATCTATATAGGTAGGAGAAAATGTAGGAGTTGTTTCTATGATTTCATCTATACAAATCACTAAGTTATGAGAATTAGTGTAATGTTTAATTGTAAATATGGATTTGTGTTTTATAATTTTACTTTGTAGTTGTTCAAATAAATTATACATGAAATAATTATCTATGGATACTATTCAAGTGACATCTTCTATTCCTATTCAAATTATTAGTTGGAATAATGTACAAGATAACTTATTTTTAAAGTTTAGCTATTCTATTTCAATGATTTATTTATTTACTTTAATTTCTTATGATATAATTTTAAATGTTTATTTTGTATATATACATTTTTAGGGTCTTACCCCTTCCCTTATCATTAGTAGGGTATCGAATCATGTTGGTTCTTTGTTTCACACTCTTATTCACCAAACTCAACCTATCATTGAACATATTAAGTGTTAGTTACAAATTTACAGTGACCACCATATTATGGTAAGTGCACCTCTAAATATTTTTTGAATCATTTTAAAAGTAACTTGTTAATTTTTTAAGTATCTTATTCTAGTATGTTAATTTTATAACAATATTTTTATATTAATAGGTCAAGCTACATAATTTTTTGAGTGGAAGAGGACCCCTAGTATTTCATCTCATAGACCTCCATCTATGATCAAGATGTCCAAGGGAGAGCCTTCTACAATAAATGTTTAGATAGGAATGCATTTTTATTATTATGATCATGTCTTATGACATTTTGTTGTATGCCTATATGGATTGATGTATGGTTTTTTAACATTGTATTCCTATAGTCATTAACCTAGGATATTATATTATGTTCACACACACACACACACACACACACACACACACACACACACACACACACACACACACACACACACACACACACACACACACACACACACACACACACACACACACACACACACACACATTCAAACATTTCACCTTAAATATTCTCATTGATTTCACCTTATAGCTTTTATTCTAATTTATTAAATATTATATTATGTTCACATTTTATGTCTTTATGGATTTTATTTCCTGGAAAATATATGTAAGGGGCTCTTGACACCAATCTAACCCCAACTCTCTCTCCTCTTTCCCACTATGTTTTCTAAACCAAACATAACTCATGAATATAATATATAAAACTCTACCTATCCTATGACACAAATGATGTATCATAATAGTAATAGTCTAGAGAAGATTATATCATAATGTTTTCGAATATTTTATTTCATTTATTTTTTTTCCTTTATTTATATTTATAACATTATTTTAATGTTTATATTTTTCTCAAGACATGGATGGAACATATGAGGCAACCAATTTATACATTATAATCATTTTATATCTCATTATATTATTTTTTTCCTTGTTAATATTGTGTTTGTATTATTATATACATGAATTCTAATGATAATTTAAAAGACACATGTCATTAATAATGATACCTATTATATAAAAACAATTGTCCAACATGCACTACTATAATGAGAATGTGTTTGAAAATTCCATCAAGAATGTTTTCTAATATATCCATAATAAAATTTACTTAAGAATCCATATTCAATAGAATAAAATTTAATTTAAATTTATAGTGGTTTAACATCCTTTGGAAACAACATTTTTTGAATTTCAATGAAGTATACTATGACACAAATGATGTGTCATTCAATTATCATCTCCATTTTCTATCATTGCTATTTTCTAGGTAGTTGATGTAATAAGAAAACTCTAGGCATATGAGAAAACATAAGTTCAAAGCTGAAATGATCCCATTTATTAGTTTTTATATATCACTAAAGATGAATATTCAATCCATTCACATAGGAAATTCAAATGCTTTCCTATCTATCTTAGTGATTATTGTAAGGGTTTACATATTGACTAGTGATCCTATCTTTGAACACATACTGAAGATAGAGTGTAGGAGGTTAATTTTTAATGAAAATAATTGATTAGTATAAGTGGATAGTGTCATATAATTAATTACTATATACCTTAAATAGGAAATAGAATATGGCCATCATCAAGTCTCCCATAAGTAAAAAAACTCCAATGGTAAATTTTTTTTATGTTCATCATTATCTTCTTCAGAGTTGAGATCATTATTCCATGGCCTTGATAAATTTTTATTGTTTAATTAATTAAATCATAAAATATTTTATAATATAATAGAACACAAATGAAGATAAAAAAGAAAACTAGACCTAGACTCACCTATTTTGAACAAATGATTCCCAAGATCCTTAGAATAATCACCAACTATTACTTATTTACTCTTAAAATTATATCCTCCCTTATCATTATTTTCACCCATTTACTTTATAATTTTTTAAAAACAAATATAAATTCATTTCATCCTTTGGATCCATGTGGATATGCATTTTAAAAAATAAAAAAATTGACGTCAAGAAACATTGACAAGAAATGTTGTTAACATTCAAGCTATAGTTGGATATCTCCACCTCTAAGGCCTCATGAAATAAAAATAGAATTTAAAAATCATTTGGGGTGTTTAATAACTTATATTACTATGTTATTGGCCTAATATTATTCCTCGTTAGGAGATAGACTACCTACTCTAGCCTTAAGAATGTATTTCCCTACATGGTAAAATTTCATTTTTTAAGGAAAACTTTGGACATGCATCAAGATAAAATGATAATTCATATGTAAAAAAAATAAATAACCATAAAATGTGTCTTTAATCCATATAATTCCATCCTAGATCATTTGGATAAAAAATAAGAGACAAATCCATGATAGACAATTCAATGATTAGCTCAAAATGTTACTTTTATGTAGTTAAGAGACATGTTCTTTGCCTCAAATAGAAATTTCAACTTTAGGGAAATTTTATATTAAAAAAATCACTTATAAAATGTTGCGATATTAAAATTACATATGTTTCCACCACCAAAACCTCTAAATCCATGTAGATATATATTTTTTCAACAATTTTTGTGTCAAGAACTATTGTAAACATTCAAGTTATAGTTGGATATATCCACCTTTGGGACCTCACGACTAAAAAATTCAATATAAAACATTTTTATGGTGTTGAATAACATTATTACTATATTATTAACCTTTTATTATGCCTATTTATGAGAATAATCACCTATTATATCCTCAATAAGGTCTTTTCCTATACGATAAAATTACACTTTTTAAGGAAAATATTGGACATGTGTCAAATGAAAAATTAATTAATCTACCATAATTTGAAATTATAATCCATATAATTTAACTTGGATCACTTGTGTCTAAAATAAGAGATGAATCTTTAGTAGAAAGTTTAGTGATTAGTCTTGAAATACTATTTTTATGTAGTTAAGAGACTTATTTTTTGCCTTTAGTGGACATTTCTTCTACCAAGACCTATGCTTTAAAATAAATCACTTCCAACACATCAAGATGTTATAATTACATATGTTCTCACCACAATAACCCTTTCATCTATGTAGATTCATAATTTTCAAAAAATTATGGAATCAAGAAACATTGAATAGAAATGTTGTCAACATTCAAGTTGTTGGATATCTCTAACTCTGGGGCCTTATGGTTAAAAAGTAGAATCTCCAATACATTAAGTGTTTTTAATAACCTCTAATACTATATTATTTAAAATTTAGTATATGTATTTAGGATATGGAGAACCTTTTATGACCTCAATAAGGTCCTTTCTTAGATGTAAAAATTGTCAGTCATCTACATGAACTGAAAGCCTATCTTAACTTTAATCATATGAAATTATCTACTAACAATGATGACCACATGAATTTGGAAGATAACTTGGAACCAATAAAATATAAAAATATTTTAATCTGTAATTAAATTTAAATGTATATGGACTACCTAAAAATTAATAAAACTTCATAAAATTAAGCACATTTACATTTGAGAACTCAACATACCTTGGGAGTTCAATTAAAGAAACCACTGAGATAAGCTCTACTCTTGATATTATTGATGATTGTTCATTTTAATACTCATAAACTTATCATGGATTCTTGTTTAATGGTCTACCCTGATATTTGTGCAATTAAACATTTGTTTCAAGAACCAAATTTGAATAGTGGAGTATTTTCCTATGTATTTCATAATCTTCAAAAAACCATAGATCTAAATTTTTTATAGGATATCATATAATTAAAGTTTCATTAAATAACATATATTGAATGGAATATTAATTATTTTCCCCATATGTTACCTCATAATCCTATTCATTTTTTCCTCTACATACTGACATAAGTAGTAATTTGTCTCCTCCTCATTATCCCCTTCTCTAATAACTACATAAATATGCCATGCATCAAAACAAAACATGATTTAATAATGATATATATATATATATATATACCAAGTTTATTACATAACACATGATTTCAATTTAATTTCATATATACTTTAAATATAGAAATTCATATCGTACATGGTTGTACTAGATTAGATACATGGTCAAATTTATTTGATAATGTCATATACATAAGTTTTAATGATGGTGTAACTTGATATGTTTCAATTGGACTTAGATGTATATATCTCTATTAGTACACACACTCTTTTGACTCACACTCATTTCAAATAAATTACATATATGTAGAACAAAATCATGTTATTTGCCTCATATGAATTGTCCAAGAACCTATATTTGGATATGAAATGACTGGAAATAACTCGATCCTATTACTATCATATAATATTTAAATATTTCCAATTTTTATTCCTCTATAAAATATAAATATATATGAACACTAGATTTTTCTTTATCACCATGTGACCTTTTCTCATTAAACCATTCAACTATGTTTTTAGCATCTATCAAATTAGTGGCATCTTCAAAATTTAACTCCTCTCTTTCAATTTATCTTTTAAAACATGATATTGTGCCATAATGACCCATTTTCCATGTCATACTTTGATGAAACTCCAAATATGTTGAACTCTAGTGGTCACATGCATCCTAATAGATAATAGAACATATGTACATTCTTAAATTGTGACATGTAATTATCTGACCAAATATAATGTTGATTGAAATTAATGTTCTTTTCACTCAACTTTACATAAAAAATATTCAACCTTACACATACTAAATATAAGTATCTTGATCATTAATAACATATAATTGGTACTCAAATATCTATACTATTAGGTGCATGCATGAACACCATATATATAAAAATGGAAACTTATATTGAATTGTAGTACTATGACTAAACCTCTATTTGAAGTTATAATGTGTAATTATATGAAAATTAAATTATTAAAAAATATATTACCAAGTTGGAATGTGTCCTTCCTTAACTTGAATTTTTCATCTAGACATAAATCTAAATGTGTGTACTTGACATACTCATGAATAATTTATTCCTAGAATTTGACCATAAATTTGGAAACATGTATTTGTTTTGTAATAATCTCACACCTTTTAGATTCCTTTCCATATTTTAATTGGTATGTCATAGATTTATATTTACTAAAACAAACTAATTCTTATCCAATTCCATGTGTATCATCATCATGGGTATAATTTTTCAATTTTAAAATCCACCATAAATGTTGCAAGTTATATCTAAACATGTGTTGTTATAAAAAAAATTATCCATATAGTCTTTCACAAAAAATTGTTGGAATAAATTCCCTTGTTGATTTTGGTGGAGCTTCCATCCCACACTTATAAAAAATGTTTTTAGTATGAAAATTTTAATGAACATGATGAAAAACACCATAATGCATAAAAAATTAAACATGTTACTGACAACAAGTGGTGTGTGTGATTGATTTTCACATAGAAGGGTTTGTCCATTTCTAAATATCTTTGATGAATTTTTTTTTTGGATATTTTTGAACAAATTTTGAGTATATTTTGGTTTGAGTTATATCCAAATAATGTTTTAGATGTGGTTCACAATTATGAGAACCAACTCTTATTTTCACTACATCTATTATATTAGGCACTACCTAATGTAGAGCTTAACCTCATCTTTGCCCTGTCACTCTCAATCTACAAATTATAAACTCAAACAATTTATTTGCATAGTTTCTAAAATCACTTTTTTTTATTAATGATTTACTAGTTCATTCAATATACTAAGTTCTAGGACTCTTTTGATGGTCTAGTAAGATTCACTTTCTAGTCTCATGTCTCTAATTATCTTATCCATGTTCCTTAGAGTCTTTTATACCTCCTCAATCAAAATACAAACTTCCCAAAGTAACTTCTCACTCTTTGTAAAATTCTGTCACCTTATCACATAGGGATATTATCCTTTTTCCATATATTTACCTTTTGTATGGATACATATAGTGGTGTATTAGGGAACCAAACTTGTTTTCAACTAACCTTAATCTTATATGAGTTTTTCACAAGATTTTATTCCCCTACTCGACCAATTGATCCATCTTGTAGGCACTTCTTATATTCTACCGAAGCCTAATTATCCTTCAATCACCTTTTAAATACATAGTCCCCTATTTTATGTACCTATACATATGTAATTGACTTAAAACATCACAAATCATTTTCCTAACATCATAAACTAGAAAATGACAAATTTTGGAATTTTTTTACTAACTAGTTTCCTTAAAAATCACTATTGTAATTCAAAACCCTAGACTAAGTGTATTCCTCACTAAGACTACCTGAGAGGTAAAATATTAATTTTTTAGACTCCCTAACTTGTTTCAAACTACTGTTAAGATTGATATATATTTTATTGACTTGCTTATACGTTCTCCAATCGATGGGATTTCTCTATTATGTTAATAATCACCATATTTATGAATTCACATTTGTTTATGCTTACTATTATAGAAATGGGATGACCTGAGTATGATTCTTGGAAATTTTTTAAACATTCAAGTGGGTTTCCAAACAACATAAGTTTTAATATACCTCTGCTCAGATAGTTAACTCCATATCCAACCACTTCTTTCACCTTTAATCTCTATGTATAATATTTCTCATAAGACTTTGATTGACTGAGTATACATGATATCAATTAGTCTAACGTTGGTTTTAACTTCTTTAAAATTTTAAATTTAAGTAACCAAATGTGTCAAGAAACTTTCTATTCACTTCTCACCAATTCTACATCATGTTTCAAACATATGCTTGAGGTTCAATATTAAGATTTGGACTTTAAAACTAGAACACATGCACAAAATGTTATTTAAACCTTTGTATTAGCTAAAAATAAAACTTATAGATACATGAATAATTTTTTACTCTATTGATATCACTCCCATAGGATTCATGAACACAAAACATCCTGCTCAAGAAAAGTGTTCCTTTACTAGTTTGAAATTCTAATGAACACATACAAGGTTATAATTACTGTCCTACAAATACCTTTCTTCATGAATTTTAAACACTATTTAAATGATAACATGGATTTTGATACTTCAACTACAATCATAGATAACCTCAAAATGATTACATAGAGATATATATAACATCAACTAAGACTTATTCTTTTTTATTGATTTTGATAAATATTCATTGATTGCCATCATGGTAAAGCACATAATTTTGTTTCCCCTTTCCTTTCATCTATACTCTTACCTCTCCAAGGATTTAAAAAATTCTTATAAACCACCTACTAGCTCATCTCTATGAGAGAGTCTCTCTATTCCAAGCAAAAAACTCATTACAAAACAAGAAACTACTCTCTAACTAACTACTCCTTCTTGGTAACTACCTAATATAGTCACTCCACTCCACTTCTTAGTTTTCTTAACATTTGTATATAAGATATTTTATAACTCACCTAGACTTATTTCATGGCCCTAAAAATTAATTATATTTACCAAACACCACAAAAAACCTTCTAAAGATTATATACACAATTTAAATTTTTAAATGCCTAAATTTGTAGGAAAATGCCAAAGGGATATATAGATACACAAAGAGACTAGTTTAATGACTCACATGCCTTCTAAGGCATGCTCAAAGACTCAATACACATAATCATGACTATTTTAAACCAACTACTTTATTCCCATGCATCAATACCCTTTTTTTATATTTTCAAATTTTTGTAAGTAAATATTTTAGGGCTTTGGCTATATCCTTGTATTTCTGTGGGAGTATACCATATAATGCCCATAATTTATTATTATCAAAAACATAAGGTATTATATGTCTCCCAATTTATTTAATTAGTGTTTTTAGTTTATGTTTAATGTTTTTATTATTTATTTAATCAAGCATTTGTTCCTTATTTAAAAACTTACCATACAAGTTGTAATAATGTGTTATATAGTCATCTTTGGTGCATTTCTTCACACCTAATTTATGGTATGCATTATGTATATTTTTAATAATTTCTTTGTTTTTAACATCAATATTATATTGTCTTAGTCCTAAGGTGTTTGTTATAGGTCTCATAGTAATAACTTTCATCAATGTAACAAATAATTGACATCTTTGAGATTCATTCAATTTTTCAAAGTGTGACTCCTAATTTATTTTATCTTGTCTTCTCATATGGCATTCAAACACTTTTTTATACATTGGTATTAAAAAAATCATAAATTTTAATTAAATACATGGGTTTTCTTTTCAAAATCCTAGGAGGTGTTTTTAGTGGTAAAATTGGTTGATTTGGTGTTTCTATGTTGTTATCTTCATTAGTAATTTATTCATTGAATGGTGTTCCCATATTTTTTAACTCATTGTTACTTTCTCCAATATGTGTTTCCATGAAATTTAATTTCATTTTTAGAGGGTAAATCATCAAGCATATTATTATCATCACCAAAAAAATTTTAAAAAAAAATTGAATGTGGAATTGCATTATAATTTATTATACTATCAAAATTGATAGTTAGACTTTAAAAATTTGGTATACTATCTAAACTTGGTATACTATAATAATTAATTTCATCATTGTTTGTGACATTCAATTCATTAGGGTTGGTAGACTTACTTTCATGAATTATTTGCATTCACTACCTTTTTTATCTTATAACTTTTAACTATTCCATCATTTTGTGTTTTAACTTATTCTTCTCACTATTACAATTTCCATCACTCATGACTAGAAAAAGTTATAAATTTTTAAGGGTGGGGGCAATGATTAAATTAATAAAAAATAAACCTAAACTATGAAATACTAAGTGGAGGCATTGATCAAATTATTAAAAAATAGACTTACATTGTGTATTCAACCATGATTAGACAAAGTTATCTACTTTTTAGGGTAGGGAAAGAGATTAAATAATTAAAAATACACCTACACTATGTAAAATGAAATAGAGAAAAATATGTAATGGAAAAAACTCTTGATGTGAAAAAAATGGTATTGGTTCATGTACTTTTTTACTATTTTACTATCATTAGGACCAATACGCATTAATAATTAATGTGTTAAAAGCATGTACATGATAAAACCATGTATCATTCCTTGATGTATATATTACTTACATAATTGACCCAAAACCTAAACCCTAAACAATAAAACCTTAAATCTAAACTCTAAACCCTAAATCGATCAGGTTCACATGGCTCAATATGGTCCAAATCACATCACTGCTTGACTTAATTAACTAATTTGATCAATATATGATGACATTTAGGTTATTTGAATCTAAAATCACATTTTATAGTCAAATAGTTCAACAAGTTTAAATTGATCCCAATTTCCTTTTTGATTAAACCTTAAACCCTATACCTTGTATCCTAAGCCCCAATACTTAAAACCTAAATTATAAACCCTAAACCCTAATTATTAAACCCTAAACCAATCACATTACTAATTTCCCTAATCCATTAATTTTCTCAATATCTAGTGGCATTAGGGAAAATTAAGCTCAAAATCATAGTTGTAATCACAAATAGGTTCAATGAGCTAAAATTAGTGTTAATTACCTTTGTGATTTGACCTTATACTCTAAACCAT
Organism: Torreya grandis; assembly: GCA_037957365.1. Taxonomy (NCBI): domain Eukaryota; kingdom Viridiplantae; phylum Streptophyta; class Pinopsida; order Cupressales; family Taxaceae; genus Torreya; species Torreya grandis. Next base: position 1,510,123 of record JARHVA010004499.1, read on the forward strand.
ATACCTTAAACTCAAAGATTTAAACCCTGAATTGTAAACTCTAAACCTTAAACTAATTGATTTGTCCCTAATTACTATTATTTAGAGTAAGAATGATGTTCACAAGGCTTAATTTGGCCCAAATCACATCATTTATTTCTCCAAGTGATTAATTAGATCAATTTGTGATGACATTAGTTATAATTGAGCCAAAAATAACATCATGTAGTCATAAATAGGTTAAACAATCTCAAATTATCCATAATTGCCTTTGTGGTTGGGACCTAAAATCTAAACCCTAAGCTGTAAACACTAAACTCTAAACCTAGTTGCCTTGTTAATTAGAACATGTATCCTACACCCTAAATATTATACCTTAAACCTTAATACCTATATCTTAATCGCTAAACCCTAAATCATAAACTCAAAACCCTAAAAAATTATTTAACCCTAACTAACATCTTTGTTAATAAAAATTATTTCACAACTAGATTTTTTCCTCAAACTATTTAAACATTAATTAGTGGCTTATGAATTTCATGAATAATCAATTTGATATTTGATTTGTAAGTTGGATTTGTATATGTTGTTTGGTTGATAGATATATTGTTTATTTCATAATCAATATCTAAAGAGATAGTTATTGCATTTATTTTAATTATGCTTTATGATCATGATTATTTATATTATTTATATTCAATAGTTTTTTATGATTATATGTTGATGATTATGATGACTCAAGATAACTACATTTTTTTATGAGGTGGTTATAAGATTATACCACCCTCACAGGTAGTTTTGAGAGAGAGTATGATCAGAGAGGGTGTGTAAACACTGACAATGGGGTAGAGAAAAATCTCCTTTGAACCCAAACACACACCATATTTAGTTATTTGAGTGAAACAAACATTATTTTCATTAGTTTCTTAGTGATATTTGAGTCTTATTTATCTTTATTTCCATGATTTACAATTATATGTTGAATCTTTACTGTGATGTGCTAATAGCACTATAGTATATCTGGTATGTTTATGTGTATTGACATGGTTAAACTACATTCCCATTCTTTTTAGCTATTTACATTATGTTTTCCTAACTTAATTTATGAAATTCCTTGATTGGGTTAAGGTTTCTTGATTAGCCTCATTCAACAATTCTTTTTCTAATTATCAAAAGTTAAATGGAAGTTATCTCATTTATTTGATTGACCATCTTATTTTTATTACCAATTTTTTTGTGTTAGAAAAAATGTGTAAAGGTTAATATTAGGGGTAAAATATACTCTAAAAATCAATTTTATTTTAGTACATCTTCAAATATGTAGACATTATGTGTTTTATTGCATACTAAGATAAATGAATAAAATTGTGGGTATTAGTTGGAAGTTTTAGGACCCCTTCATCTTGACTTTATATTCTTCAAATGTCCAAAGTAATCAATAATGAAATTTTGTTTTCATTAATTATTATATAATGATGGATGTTTGACCTTACCAAGGGAGAATAAAGAGTTATTTGAACACCATGCCTGATAAGGTATCTTTAATTGTGAGTGTAATTAAATAAAAATCAAATATATAGAGTGAAACATTGAATAAAGGCATTACATGATGGGCAGATCAAATAATTTTTAGGACATGCAGGTCATGCATGAATGAAATAAAAAGGTTAAGAGATAATTAAATGGTATGAAGGGCATGACAGTGGGGTTAACATAAGGAAGCTTAAAAAAAATAAAAGGAAAGCTCCCATTTTTCATAGCCAAATGACACCCACTACAAGTTAAGGTTAGTTAAATTTGATTATTAGTTATATGTATTGATATGATTTTATGGGTTTTGATATTCAGGATAGATTAAAATCCTTGCTACTTGAGTCTTAATTACTGACAAATAGTTCTTAAAAAAAAAAGATGAAGATCAAAATTTTTTTACATGAGTTTATGATCAATTAGAAATATTAGTTATAATACCTCATTTGTCCAAGGTTTAAATGTTAATTTTATAACTTGGATTGAATATTAAAAATACCCACCTATACATGTTTATTTCTTTCCATACCAATTGTAGATATTATTTAAGTTAATTTGGGTTTATATGGGTAGTTGTTTCAGTATTAGGCTCCTTGGTGACCTAGGTTTATATTTGATTTCATATGCAGTTGAATTTTAATATATTGGTGTGTGTGTGTGTGTGTGTGTGTGTGTGTGTGTGTGTGTGTGTGTGTGTGTGTGTGTGTGTGTGTGTGTGTGTGTGTGTGTGTGTGTGTGTGTGTGTGTCAGTGTGCACACATTTATGTGTGTGTGTGCCTGTGTGCATGCAAGCACATGTGCATGTGTGCATGTGCACATGTGCATAGATGTACACCTAATTGTACATATGAATATTTAAGACTAAATATGTGTGTGTGAGAGAGAGAACCCAACCCTAAGATAAGAGGAATAAATGGAGAAAATTGTATATGTATATATAGCCAATTTAGGCAAAAACATCTTAATAGGTAGTAATGTATAATGTATATATTAGGAATTATTTTTATAATTTATATATGTACTAAGTTCAATTTCAGGGCTCCTTGGTGACCTAGGTTTATATTTGATTTCATATGGAGTTGAAGTTTAATATATTGGTGTGTGTGTGTGTGTGTGTGTGTGTGTGTGTGTGTGTGTGTGTGTGTGTGTGTGTGTGTGTGTGTGTGTGTGTGTGTGTGTGTGTGTGTGTGTGTGTGTGTGTGTGAGTGTTTGTGTGTGTGTGTGTGAGTGTGTGTGTGTGTGTGTGTGTGTGTGTGTGTGTGTGTGTGTGTGTGTGTGTGTGCGCGCGTGCGTGCGTGCACGCATGCATGCATGCATGCATGTGCGTAGATGTACACCTAATTGTACATATGAATATTCAAGACTAAATATGTGTGTGTGAGAGAGAGAGAACCCAACCCTAAGATAAGAGGAATAAATGGAGAAAATTGTATATGTATATATAACCAATTTAGATAAAAACATCTTAATAGGTAGTAATGTATAATGTATATATTAGGAATCATTTTTATAAGTTATATATGGAGTAATAAGTTAAATTTTAGGGCTCCTTGGTGACCTAGGTTTATATTTGATTTCATATGGAGTTGAAGTTTATGTATTGGTGTGTGTGTGTGTGTGTGTGTGTGTGTGTGTGTGTGTGTGTGTGTGTGTGTGTGTGTGTGTGTGTGTGTGTGTGTGTGTGTGTACGTGCGTGCGCACACATGCACGTGCATGTACATATGCATAGATGTAGAACTAATAATACATATGAATATTCAAGAATAAATATGTGTGTGCGTGAGAGAGAGAGAGAACCCAACCCTAAGATAAGAGGAATAAATGGAAAAAATTGTATATGTATATATAACCAATTTAGGCAAAAACATCTTAATAGGTAGTAATGTATAATGTATATATTAGGAATTATTGTTATAAGTTATATATGGATTACTAAGTTGAATTTTAGAATACACTTGAGATCATTAGTTTAAAATAGGTATATAAAAACATTTGATTTTTCATAAATGTATTATACATGGTCCTTAGGAGGGTAGGGTTTTGAGAATTATGTATTTATATTTTGGTACTTACCTGATGGTATACAAGGATGAATGTGCATATGTTTATGAATAATATTGGAGTCAACTTTACCCAGATGAGCATGTAAAATCATAGATGAGTTATGAGCTTTTAGGTTAAGTATATATTTAATCACTTTATTCTAGTTTCACATAGTTGTAGGTTGAAATGTCAAATTTGAATTTTGAGAAAACTAACTGGTTAAAAATAGTTTCTTATAAATATAATTTCTTGCTATAAACCTTCATACTACCAGTAGATTTCAAATAGCCTATTAAACAAGCTATGTGAAAAATTAGCATTAAGTATGTATGCATGTACTTATGTGTGTGTACATACATATAAGCTCACATAGTTGTAAGTTATATTTTTGAGTGAAAAATGTTTAAATAGTCATGAATGTTATAGGCTTTGACCTATACCTTAAGATATATCTAAGTATTCATAATTATTCTAAATCAAACATAGGATTAAATTGTGTAAATATGAAGAGTTAATGGATTTAAAGATGAGGAAGTTATGAGTATATGTATGGTTAATTGATGAGGTAGATTATCTATAGACTCAATTTTTGCTCATAAGTTATTTTTAAATGAATAGGTTTTAGGTATTATTGTTAAATTTTGATTCTATTTCTTGTTATACCCAAGAATTGTGTTGAGGGAGCTTAAATAGAAAGAAAATGAATTATGACTATATATATATATATATATATATATATATATATATATATGATCAAAGGAAATTTAATAAGTAAAGGTATTATGCATTCATTTATAAATGTATCGAGAACTTTGCACATATGAATAAAATAAAATAACAAGAAATTAGGGATGGAAATAGTTGAGAATACGTATTTTATTATAGGTAATCTATTAATATTGTAATGAAATAGAAAAGGTATTTGAGTGTTAAGAGTGCTACTTGAGACTATGTATCCCTAGCTTAGCCCTAAAACTATCCTAGAGCCTATTATCATACTTATCTAGCCTTTATGTGGGCCACAAGAGTCCCTATTCAATTGAAAAGTAGTCCTAGAGCCTTATTTCTTAATCCTATCCCTTCATGCCTAGTGTTTTACTAGATGTACATTAGCACCATAATAAGGACACTAGAGCCACTTGGTGCTAGTATCCCCAAAATGGCACCTATGTCCTTTACTCTAGATTTCTTGAATGAATATATTTTTAAAAACAAAAACCTCCTATGGTTAGCCTAGATATCTTTTATTATCCACACAAGAAATATAATGCTATAAATACATGATGTTTATCCCTATATCCACTAGATGGAAATCAAATGCAATATACATATTCAAACATGAAATAAGTTGAACATAATTAAGTTCATCAATCCTTATTTTTACCTAATTTTTCATACTACCATCTACAACATCCCTAAGCTCTCATTTTCTAGATTTCTAGTCTCAATCACATTCAAGTAACTCAAGGCCACTATAATAATAGCATCACTTCCACTTACACCATCACTTATGTGGGGATAACTACACTAGGATTTATCCCTCCTTAGAGTATCGGTATATAGGAAAATCTCTTCATAGTGGGGTGTTGAGAATGTCCAACCTATTCTACTAATAAACATGATTTTCAGCTCATACCCTAATTGCATGGAGGATTAGGGTTTTATACCATAAATCATTCATTAAAGGCACAATACATTTTTTTTAAAGAATGTGTGTGCATAAGAATAGACCCCATAAATCTAGACACAGGTGCACCCATAAGTTCATGACAATCTTACATATAAGACACTAGCACCAATATCAAGATAGTACTTCCACATGGTGCTATTGTCTAATAATGATGTTTCCATCCAAGAGGGGTTTTGACATAGGGATCTATTTGAAAACACTCATACTAGCTTTGATTCTATTTTATATCACTAAAATCATATGTATCAAGTGTTTTCTAGATAAGTATTTATTTATATTATTTATAACTATTTTTAAAAAGTCAAAGCTAGTTAATTCTATAAAAAATTAGTGGTTTTATTTAATACATATTATTTCCGTAATTTAGTCTACTCATCCCTTTAATAAAACATAAGATTTATCTACACTAAAGTCTTAAAAGGTTAAAACATTTGGTTAACTTAACTTACTTCAAATATTGCATAAACCCTAACCTTAGATAGCCCTAGGTTTTATATTTATAGCATTCAAACTTTAGATCCATACATTCAATGGTTTTATTTGATATAATCATGATAATAATGATAGAAAAATTGTATCACTTTTTATTTCAAATTTTAAAACTTACATTTACGTGTGTATTCCCTTTAATTTAGAATTAACTCAGAAAAGACATAAACACGTGTATAGATGATGCTTTATATCAATTGAAGTGTGTGTCATATTTAATTCTATATCTATCATTTTATTATTATATTATACAAAATTCAATCAAGAAACAAATCCTTACATACATATAGGATCTATTACATAAGCTAATAACTAGGTTTCAAGTTTTAATGTCATATCTTATGGAAAAAAAGAATCTCCTTCTACTCATCATCTCCATGAGGTTGACAGCTACTTACCCTCTAACTATGTCCATGATATCACTCCTCCATGAGATGAATTAGCCTATACCAATTTCATTAATCCCCATATTTAGCATATTCACACATCTTCCCTATAGGGTGTGTGCCTACATGTTTAGTCATAAACAACTAGGGTTTGCACGTGTTGGACTCTATGTGATCAAAGTATTAGAATGAGAAAGATAATTAAAATATTACAAAATCAAAATCAACTATTACATGAAAATGTTACAATATTAGAAAATAAATTTACAATACAAAGGTCTCCAGGTCACACTAGCATAAACCATGCATATTCATTTACACATAGCAAAGTTATGCTTAACACTCTTTCATATCCAAATCATAAATAATAAAGTACATATACAAAAAGTTATTCAAAAGGCATTTAGAGATCAAATAAGATTTTAAGTGAGGCACTAAGGGAAATGATTAAATCTAAGTTGATCAACCTACCCTATCTACACCTAGTGAGGAGATCTAAATATTATTGTACATATCATATAATGCATGGGTACCACACCAATTCATGTTTGGTATTGAAAAGGAAAATACAATGATAATGGATATAGATGACTCAAAAAAGATACATAATCTAAACAAAAAATAGTGGCACATCTAAAAATTTAAAAAGGGTCAAATTTATAAAAAGTATTAAAATGGTTACGAAAGCATAACCAAACAATAAAAGGTTAACACAACACAACCACAAAAATAAACAATACAACATGCACAATTAAAGCAAGAAAAATATTCAAATCTACCTCTCCAAAATGAGGATCAACTTTCAAATTAGTATGGGTTTGGTAAAAAATATCTATAATTATTTGATTATCATGGTTAATGTATGGGAAAGAAAGCCCAAGGCATCACTTCTCCTATTATAACAATTGATAATGTTGCTCAACAGAGTTTGAAATTTATTAAACATCCTAACGTAAATAATTCACATATATGGTTTATCAAGGAATAATATCTAGATACATAGGAAATGTTACAAAAGGTGAAATAACTTAAGTTTTAAAATCAAAATCATGATAAGCCAACAAGCATTCTCAAAAGAGGCTTTCTATAAAAGAGCCTTCACAACACCATATATCTATAATAAGCATAGTTTCAAAGGGAAAAATCATAATTAATCTTCCAAAGCATAATTTAGAAAGGTTAACTCCATAGTATGAGGCAATTCCCTCTAGCAACCCAAGTTATTATGATTTAAAGGATGAACAATACTTAGATTCCTACTATAACAACATTCAACTATAGCATATAAATCACATTACATTAGAGATTATCATTCCTATTTTTGACACATGCCATTGTGATAGTGAGTCTCCCATGAGACTCATCAATTAGTAATGTTTATTTCTTCTTGTACATACTTTCCCTCTCTTTTACTCCTTGTATAAACTTCATTTTCATGTTTCTTATACATAGCTTATATCTAGAAAATAAAAAAACATTTAAATTTACATAGAAAACACAAAATTATAGATTGTATGCATAGCTATGTTTAAATTTATTATATTTACCAAACAATACATATGTTATCTATCTTAGTATAGTCAATTTTATCATACATACATGTTTCATTTGTTTTTATCAAGTACTTGTAGATTGATATAGGACTCAAGTCCACTATACTAATCTAGACTTGTTATTATCTACCCATTGGGGGCATATACATTGATACATGGGTCTTCACTCAACACATTCACCCACTTGGAGGAACCCTATACATAGTTTCAATTTCTAAGTTTTATCCTTATAAACTATACCTTCCAATTTTAGCATTGTTATATCTTGATATTGATCATTATTACTCTTAATCATATTTTTTATTGGATATTACTACTTTAGGCACAACATATGTACATTATAGATCTTACATAGATTTGTATTACATATTCATGCATGCTTTAATTTATATCTTACCTAGTTTAAACTTGATTATATTTATATACTTCTTTTATTATGAGGGCATTTGAATATGACATTTCTCTTTATATCTATACCACTTGTATTCATAGTATATATGATTTGGACATGTTCCCATGTCCTTATGTGTGTTTTCTTGATTGTGTACATGGAAATTTGAACATGTTCATCTATGTGGAACTTACTTTTTGCTTGTGTTTGTGGACATTTTAATATGTAATTATATGTCTTAATTTCTTAGATTTAGTGACATGTGCCCATGTCCCTTGTATTGTGGTCCCTCGGCATTGTTTTTGCCTTATGTGTTTTTTATGTATGCTTTATTTTATGTGCCATGGCCATGACACTTGTATTTACTTGTTATACACACCAGGTTTTGATGCCATGAGGGATATCATGCATCTACCCTTCCTACTAGGGTTATTTGATGGACATCATACCCCATCCACCTAGGTAGCTACTCAATTTTACTCTAATTTATTGCTACATACATTGATTACACTTATATTGACACCCTTGTGAAATGATAAACATAACATACATCTTACATTACATACTTGTGCTTATATTATCTTATATTTTGATGTTATGTATGCACATTATATTGGATTATTATGTAGTTATCGTATATGCTCAAACTAACACACATTTTGTAGAGATTTTTATTTTAAGGATAGTTTTTGCATAGGTTAAACAACTCCCCTCAAAAAATGGGGTATTCATAGGTATTTGTCATAGTGATAAAGATCCCATATTACACTCATGATACATTTTTAGCACATAGACCCAATTACACAAAATCATACATAGGTAGACACTATGGGAAAATAGTGACCCAAAAAGTAGTATAATGATAGAATTCAAACCAGAAGGAAATTAACACCCAAATGGGGAAACTAGCACCACATGGTGCTACTATCCAAGATATGGTGTTACTATTTAGTATCCTTAATTTCAAAACAACTCAAATTAGCTAGAATAACATAGTAGGTACAATATAGGTTGGCATATATTTAGTTACAGGTTTATCAATTATATCTAGTTTTGTTCATATTCATAATAGTTGAACTTATATTCATATCAATTTTCTCAAATTAGGGGCATCATGTGTGGCATGACAATTCCTATATTTAGTTGAGTTACTCAGATACAATTTATTACAACTTATTCCAGAATCCATATTCTTAGATATTAGATTTGGGGGCATATACACAACACATCATTTAATTAGATAGAATGAAAAATTCCATGTCATTATGTATGTTTTATACACTTGAAATCATATTTTAAGTTATCATTATTTCTATCCCTTACTCCATCTATAATATTTGGCATTCTTGAGTGGCCTAGGGCTACCTAATATACCCAAGTAGCTACAGACCCAACATACATAGTTAGATATACTCAATTAGAAAGTTATATTACTTTGCAAAATTTATATTTAGATGCTTTTACTACAATGTGTGGGTATTTTGAGAAGTTTTTTCATTGATGTTAAGGTTGATACCATTGATGTCTAGGTAAAGATGTATGGTGAGTGGACTATGGGATATGAGCCATGTGACAAGAGAGAATTTAAAGGAAACCTAATGTATCTATAGTGAGATAAACTTAAAATAAAACCTATTGATTCTTTTGAGGTTTATGTTAATTTTTATTTTAAGGTAAACATGATTGAGTACTAGTCCTTGAGTACAAGGTGTCTTGAGAGGCCTAGTCATAACAAGCATAGTCATATCATGATCATGTGCATGATGAGCATGAAAAGGTATGTTCAAATGTATGATATTTTATAATATGAATGAAATGCATGTGATAAATGTTTATAAGTATCAAGGGGTGTTTCAAAGTCAATTTTCAAGCTTCAAGTGCTTGAGAAGCCTAGTCATGACACTGGTCATTGCATGAAGAGACCTTGTGAGAAAGTATGAGCTTGGTGAAATGGTGAAATGGATGCACAGGGTAATAAGAGGATGTATTAGTTTGTTTTATCATGTATATGAGTTAATGGAGCACTCATGAGAGTATTGGAGTGAGCCTATAGGGGTAGGACCTATAGACCTGGTATGAAACTAAACTAGTTCTAGACCCTACCTAATCTAATGAGGTGTCATGAAGTATTGTCAATGCATATAAAAAAATGTATTTTAGTTTTTGAATATGGTAATAGGTTGTATGATATGTATATGATGTATTTATAGCTTTTAAATTTTTTAGAAGGTCAGTTTCAAGGCCTAATGTGATTTACAGTTCAAGTCCTAAAGACTAAAGAGAGAGATGGTGGCCAGATGGAGTATCAAGATGATTTATAAAATATATATACAATTGAGTGTTTTTATAAGTTTTCATGTTTTTTAAAATATATTTACCAAGTTTTAGGTCATGGTTTCCAAGATAAGCCTTTAAAATGTGTTTTAAGGTCTCTCATGTGCATAAATTGAAGGGTTCTCAACTTGAAAAGAACTTTAAAGTGTTCATTGGTACATGTAAACTCTACATGAGAAACTAATATATTCATTGTATATGTAGAATGGTCCTAGATCAAAATTATAGGAATTAGTTTTTATAATGAGGGGCTAAGATTTATGAATGATCGTTAAGACTCGAAGATGGTTTAAACCCTCAAAGAACCTTACCAATGACCTGATGAGAAATATCTTGTTCTAAAGTGATTAAAATGGTTTTTTATTACTATTTAAGTGATTTTAGGTTCTATTAAACTATCCCAAGCATCTCTAGGTGTGATTTTTTTTGTCAGGTGAGTGAGTGGAACTTACAAGAAAGGCCTTATTTCTTAGAGATTTGTTGTAACAATCAGAGTTATCATGGACTAGGGATGAATCCAAATGCATGGGGACATTTTTCAATAAATTTAATACATTTTAATGTTGGATATATGTTTTGTATTTCCATGGATATGATGAAAATATTGATCATAACTTGACCTGTCTAGTTGTGATGAGACCTTGAACGTGTAAGGTTATGAGACTCGTATACATGTCCAATATTTCCATATATATATATATCATTAAGATACATTTAAATTCTCTGAAAGTGTATACATAAGTGTTAAAGTTCATTATCACCATGACTGTGTTTCAAAGAAAATTGGCACATCTGGGTAAGCAAGTTAAAGTGATGAGTTTGGGAATATATACCATGATTTGATGAATTTAATACACATGATGTTGTTATTTGTGACTTTTATGTCCTATTTATTATTTTTATAAGCTTGAAATTTAGTATAATAGGTTTAAACATTGAAGCCAAAATGGTTTGTTTGGTTGTGTGAGGTTTGAGAGAGAGAAGGTTAACAAATTGGTCTACAATACCAATAGGTACCCATAGATATTATGAAAATTTTGTTGAATATTGTTATAATGAAATTTTAGGATCATGTTCATGTTTTGTAATTCCTTTATTTTGTTCTATTAGGTTTCAAAATTTCATGTTTCCATGATTATGTTTTGAGCCTAGTTGGTAATTTTGAGTGGGCTCCTTGCATATAAGGGTTTGAGTCAGTTTTCCCTATTTATGAAGTATAAAAAGCATAAATATGATATTAAGGTCATTTATATTATATTTGTGTGATTTTTTTCCATGTTTTTTGGTAAAATTTTTCTTTTACTTCCGTTGTTCAAGATAGATTTTCTTGATATGCATAGGCCTATTGTGAACAATGTTTTGAAAAGAGGTTTAAGTAGTGTTTGGACATAAAAGGTGTTGTGGACATAAATTTAATTTGTATAATGTATATTTTAGTGACATATTATATGTTCATTCCATGTGATATTTTTGAATGTGCTCCAAAAATATTAAAGGGTAACATGTGCTAAGTAGGCCTAATGGGATTAGGTTTCCATGAGACCTAGCCATGAAATAAGGCCTAATTAAGGTAGGTCATACCTAAAGGGAATCAAATAAATTTTTATAAATGTATATTATATGTCCTAATATACATTTCATGGCTGACCTAAGAGGGTAATAATTTTTGGCTGACTAAGCAGGATATGAACAAGTGACTTGTATAAATACTAGGCAATTTTAGGCCTATTAAAGAGTTATGAGGACAAACAAATAAAATAGATAATTTATAAGTAGAATGAGGTATTTTATACCATCATAGGTGTGTATTGGAATTGTGATGAAGTTTTTATAGAGTTTTTGTATATGAAAATCAAGGTCATATGACCTAATCAAGTCAAGAAAAGGGCTAGTTGAATGAACACAACTAGAAGGTAGTTTGAGATGGATGAGTGTAAAGAAATGAAGAAGTGGTCATCATAAAATATTTTAGAATCAATATTTCCTAAATTTTATCAAAATTATCAGGTGGATGATCTGGTGTTGAGTCATCTAGGGGTTTGGTTCCTCCTTGTAAGTGGGTGCTTACTAAAGCCTAGTTGAGTTGATACTTAGTTGGGGTTGGTGTTCCATGTGAAGTGGATGATTCACTAAAATTGATGTTTTTATTATAGTATTTTAATCTAGTTGCATATATTAGTGGGTTTCATTCCACTTAAGTGTTTCCCACATATATGGTTTGTTGACTTATTCAATGTTGTTTCATGCTTGTATAGTTGATTATTTATGCATTGCTTAAACTATATGTTGATAATTGCTTAAGTAGAATTGATAAGAAATTTTTGAAGATTGATTCATCCCCCCTCTCAGCTTTTTTTTTCAAATTTTTTTATTATAGACTAGTCCTTTGAATCGAGTCTAAAAACCTAAAGGAGATCTTAGAATCAAGGATTGATAGTCAACAAGTTCAAGGTGGTTTCTCTACCAGTAAGGATCCATTATTCAATAGATCAAATTATGCCTTTTGGAATGTAATGATGAAGATATATTTCATGTCTCAAGGTCATGATATTTTTTAGTCAGTTGTGTATGGCTATAGTGCTCCTCCTATTCCACCAACTGATACAGTAGGTAAGAAGGCTAGTGAAAATAAATCTAAGGAAATGAATGTCATAGTTTATGGCCTATCAGAGGTAGAGATTGTGAAGATGATGAACTATTTTTATCTAGGTAATAATTCAGGCAACAATTTAGGTGACGGTTCCACTACAATTGATAATGGAACTTTTGGGAGACATAACCTTTTCACCGTAGCTCCAATTGACTTGTCATTTGAACTGTTGGAAAGATAAGAATGAGGATAACATGGTGAGATGGAATTTATATTTGATAAGTGAATTTTAACCCTATAAAACCCAATGGAAGTGCCCCAAATTTTAGTTTTAGTAGTGCAGTCTAAAAATAGTAAGTTTCTAAAAATAGTAATTCCTTGAATTCTATATTATTTTAAATCATGGAAGTCAAACCAATTCATATCCCTCATTATTTGTGACATTCCACATCCTCCCCCTACTTTAAAAATGTGTATAAATGAATATGTAACCTAAAATGGAAATTATACATCTCTTCCCAGAGATAAGCATATAGTCGTATTGTGATCTTGAGTAATAAAACATATCTTCTCAGAGAATTCATTGTTACTATGTTATTTTTGTGTTCTTGAAATATTTGTCAACCAAAACTTCTAGTTTTTGGATCATATGTATCAACTAAAGAGATATGGGACAAATTGAAGACCATATATTAAGGACATACCAAGGTGAATATGGCCAAGCTATAAACCCACTAAAGACTTTTTGAAAGTTTGAATATGAATGAAGGTGAAACAATTGCATCTTACATATTGAAGGTTGATGAAGTTTTCAATGTCATCAGTGGATTGGGAGAATAAGTGAAAGAGTATATAGTTTTTCAAATGGTTTTGATATTACTAACTCTTAAGTTTTATTGTAAGGTACCTATAATATAATATATGCAAGATTTGGACAAGATAGAGATGGATGGGCTTCATGGAATCTTGACTACCTATGAGATGAGAACAAATGAAAGATAACCTCCCAAAAATGAATCATCTTTCAAAGTTGAGAATAAGTTAAAATATAATAAGGTCAAGCATGAAAAATGTTCATATGTTGATGATGAACAACTAATAGCCATGTTTGTAAGTAAATTGAGGTTTAGCTCAAGTAAGTACAAGGATAATTTTCTCTTTAAATGTTTCAAATATGGCAAGATTGGTTACTTTTCATCCAAGTTTCCTAACAAGGATAAATCTAAGCATAATGAATCACATGATGAACATCATGGAGATGACAATAAGGCTTATAAGCCTAATAAAAATAAGGATTTTAGTAAATATGAGTATAGGAAATGAACTTTCAAGAATAAGAGAATATTCTATACTAAAGAAGATAACTTTTCTGATGTAAGTGACTCAACTGCATCTAGTAGTGATGATGGTAGTAATGAACCTGAACATGATAATAATGAAACATTGTTCATGGCCATAAAATAGGACAATGAGGGTTGATCAAGTGGGAAAGGCCTTATGGCTGATATATAATTAGATAAAGAAGAATCTTAAGTGAACCTTGAGGCAAAATTGGTAAGTTCTCTAGAGGATTTTAAATTCTAAAGAAGAAACAATCATAAACTAAGATCTTTAGTTAAGGACTATTAGGAGAAAATTGTCTTATTTAAGGAGAGATTGAGTATCACTTCCAATGACTATCATGAGATCATCAATAATATTGAAGAATAGATGGATATAGTCAATATAAACCTAAAGGATAAATATTAATAATGCATTAGGTATGAAACTAAAGTGGAATCCTTAAAAGTTGAGTTGAGTCAAGCATCTAACAAGGTGAGGGCCTTTGTGAACTTTGAAAAGACCATTGAGGATCTAGATGATATATTGAGTATTCAAAACTATGTAAGTGATAATATAGGTCATCATTTCAAATAAAAGTAAAAGGTGGTAACTCAAGTCAAGGAGAAGGCTATTGAAGAAAATAATGTCAACATGAAAAGACCTATCAAATAGCCTAATGTTATGAGGTATGCTAGTTCATTTAATGATTATTATTTTATATGTAGTCAATTTGGTCAAAAAGAAAGAGAGTGTAGAATACCCTATAGGAATGATTAATCATGGTAATATATAGGGAATCATAGTTTACATCAATAAAATGGTATGTATAAGGTGGTTTCATACAAGTTTCATAATGTAGCACATATTGCAAGATTTTGTCCTAACATATTTAAAAGGTCATCAAGTCAAAATAGGAGGTTTGAATCCTATAAAGTGAAAGAAAGAAGGAAAATGAATGTATGGAAACCAAAGATAGTGAAAATAAGTCGTGATCAATCTATAATCTTAAGTGAAATATTTATTTTGATAGAGCATTCTTTAGTTGTGAAATCAAGTTAGGAATGTTTGTTATTAGCTCATATTAATGATGAAATAGTTGATGAAAAAGTTAGTCCTATAGTACCAATCAAACCTAAAAGGATATTGAAGGAAATTCATCCTTCTAAGAGCATGGAGATCTAGGAATTTCATAAACTAGTGTTATTTTAGTTCCCTATGAAAAGGATTGAATTCATTAGGCTTCATGAAGACACTCTTCAATTAGCAGAATCATGGTGGATGCTTAGTTTGAGGGGGAGTAAGTTAGGTTGTTGACTAATCTTGACCTATGTTGAGATGTAGAATTGTGTTATGCTTTCATATAAATTAGGTATACATGGAGTAAGGGGGAGCATGTTGCCTTAATTATTCATAAACCGATGTTTCAATAAGGTATGGTTTTAAATGGTAGTTTGTGGAAGACCCTTTGTCATTAATATCAAAGGCAGAGAAAGTTCAAGAGGTAGATTGATCAGACTAGAGGAGATGAGAGAGATCAATTTGAATAATTATTTTGACATCAATGAAAAATAAGGAATTTGTTGAGAAGTGTTTTCATTGATGTCAAGGTTGATGTTATTTGATTTCAAGGTTAATGTCATTGATGCCAAGATAAAGATTCACGGAGAGTGGACTATGAGATTTGAGTCATGTGACAAGAGAGAATTTGAAGTCAACCTAATGTCTCTCTAGTGAGAAATAATTTGAAATCAACTTAATTATTCTTCTGAGGATGATGTCAAATTTTAGGTCAAGGTAAGCATGATTGAGTACTAGTCCTTGAGTACAAGGTGTCTTAAGAAGCCTAGTCATAACAAGCATAGTCATATCATGAGCATGTGCATGATGAACATGAAGAGGTATGTGAAAATGTGTGATATTTTATAATAATCATGAAATTAATTTTATTAAGGTGTATAATCATTAAGGACTATTTTAAGGTCAATTTTCAAGCTTTAAGTGCTTGAAAAGCCTAGTCATGACACTGGTCATTACATGAAGCGACCTTGTGAGAAAGTGTGAGCTTGGTGGCATATTGAGATGGATGAAAAAAGGATTGATAGGTTTTATGAGGTTGTTTAAGCATGAATATGAGGCATTTGATCACTAATGATAGTATCAAAGTGAGTCTACAGGGGTAGGACCTACAAACCTAACATGCAACTAGATTAGTTCTAAACCCTACCTTTCTAATGAGGTGTCATGAGGTATTGTCAAGGAATATAAAAAATTAATGGTAGTGGTTGAGAATGGTAAGAGGTTGTATTACATGTATATGAGGTATTGACATATTTTATAGTGGTTATAAGGTTAGTTTGAAGGCCAAATGTGACTTATAGGTCAAGGATTAGAGTGAAAGATAGAGATGATGGATAGATGGAGTATCAAGATCAGTTTCCAAGGTAAGTATAGAAAAGTGAGTGTTTTTAGAGGTTTTTCATATTGTTTCAAGTATTTTTACCAAGTTTTAGGTCATGGTTTTCAAGATAAGTCTTGAAAAAGTGTTTTAAGGTCTCTCATATGCATAGATTGAAGGGTTCTCAACCCAAGATGAAATTTTAAGTGCTCATTGGCATGTGTAACCTCTAAATGATTACCTAATATATACATGGTATATGGGGAAGGGTCCTAGATCAAAATTATAGGCATTATTTTTTGAAATTATGGGTTAATATTTATGAATGATCGTAATGACTTAAAGATGGTTTAAACCCTAAAATGACCCTAACAATGACTTGATGAGAAATATATTGTTTTAAAGTGATAAAAATGGGGTTTTATTAATATTTAAGTTATTTTAGGTTGTATTCAACTCTCCTAATAACTTCTAGGTGTGATTTGTTTATCAGGTGAGTGAATGGACCCTACAAGAAAGGCCTTATTTCTTGGAGATTTGTTATAGAAATCAAATTTTACCAAGTTAAAGTTGATAAATGGATGGAAATTGAATATTTATACTTTTAATTTATGTTAATGGTGGTTTATAAGAAATTTATATCCCTCATTGGAGCTAAACTGGTCATATAAGTTGACTAGTCACTAACAAACCTAACTATGCAAATAGTGAGAAAACCAGGAAGAAGAGAGAAGTTGATTAGAGATGTGTTATTATGGATTAGGAATGAATCCAAATGTATGGGAAAATTTTTAAATTCTTGTAAGATATTTTCATGTTGGATATATTTTTTTGAGGTTAGTGGATATGATGAAAATGTTTCCCATAAGTTGACATGTCTAGTTTAGATGAGACAGTGAAGGTATAAGGTTATGAGATTGGTTTTCAAGACCAATATTTCCATATGACCATATTATATATATATATATATAATACAGTTATAATGATTTAATAGGATCATATAGATACATTTAAATTATCTTAAAGTGTATACACATGTTATGAAGTTCATTATCACCATCATTGTGTTTCAAAGAAAACTGGTAGATCTAGGTAAGCAAGTTGAAGTGATAAGTTTGGAAAATCTATGCCCTGAGTTGATGTATCTACTACACAAGATTTTTTTTTTTTTAAAATTTATGTCATATAAAATATTTTTATAATATTCTAAGTTAGTTTAATATATTGGAACATTAAAGACAAAATGGCTTGTTTGGTTGAGTGAAGTCTAAGAGAGAGGTTAACAAATTAGTCTGCAAGACCAATAAGTGCCCTTAGAGATTATGATAATTTTGTTGAATATTGTTATAAGTATGTTTTAGGATAATTTTCATACATTTTAATTCATTTTTTGTGTTTTATTAGGTTTCATAATTTCATGTTCCATGACTATGTTTTGAGGCTAGTTGAAAATTTTGAGTGGGCTCCTTGTAGAGAAGGGTTTGAGTCCTTTTACCCTACTTTGTGAAGATTAAAACACATGTTGATGATATTAATGTCATGTATCTTATTTATGTGTTATTTTTTTCCATGGTTATCTATGAAAATTATTTTTTTGATTTAGTTATTCAAGATATATTTTTTGGGTATGCACAGGCCTATTGTGAATAGTGTTTTGAGAAGAGGTTCAAGCAATGTTTGAACCTAAAAGGTGTTGTGGACCTAAAGTGAAGTTGGATAAGGTATATTTGAATGAAATATGATGTTTTATTTCAATTTTATATGTTTTAATATGATCCAATAAGATCAAAATGTAATGTGTGATAAGTAGGCCTATTGCGATCAAGTCTCCATGAGACCTAAAGATGAAATAAGGCCTAATTGAGGTAGGTTAGACCTAAACAGACTAAAATAACATTTGATACATGTTTATTATATGCCTTCGGATCCATTTTATGAAATATATAATAGTTTAATAATGTTTAGTTGACTAAGAAAGATATGAATGACTTATATATATATATATATATATATATATATATATATATATATATATATATATAAATCAATTTTAGGCCTATTAGAGAGTTATGAGGACAAGCAAATGAAATAGAGCATTGACAAGCATAAAAAGTTATTGTAGACCATCATATGTGTGTATGGTAACTATTATGAAGTTTTAAAATAGTTTTTGTATATGAAAATAAAGGTAATATGGCCTAATCAAGTCAAGAAAAGGGCTAGTTAAGCAAAGAAGGCTAAAAGGTAGTTTGAGAAGGCTAAGAGTGTGAAGAGATGAAGGAAGTGGTCATCATAAATTAGTTTATAAATAAGGTGTCCTAAATATGATAAAATATATCAGATATATTATTTGGTTCTAATTAATATAGGGTGTTGGTGCCTCCTTACAAGTGGGTTCTTTCCAAAGCCTAGCTGAGTCTGTGTTTAACTAGTTGGGATTGGTACTCCATGTGAAATGGGTGCTTCACTAAATTTGATGTTTGTATTATAGGACTATAGTCCATTTGCATATATTAGTGGGTTTTCTTCCCCTTGAGGTTTTTTGATATATATGGTTTGTTGACTTGTGCAATCTTATTTCATGCTTGTATATTTGATTGTTCATGCATTGTTTGATAAATATGTTGATGATTGCTTAACTAAAATTGATAAGAAAGTTTTGAACACTAATTCACCCCCCTCACACCTCTTAGTAATTTTGATTCCAATATGGTAATTATGGAGTCATATCCTACTTTAGTTCTTGATCCACCCACATGAGAAGGTTGGATGCACTATCAATATAATCCAAGTTATTCACAGGTCATGACCCACCAAGCAGGGGTGGGAAATGATGGAGTCAAAACTAAATTGAGTTTTTGAGACACACACATGAATATTAAATAATATATAAATTCAATCCAATATATTCAATGATTAATCATTATATACATGCACACACATAGGTTATCACCAAGTTCATGCATCAATTCATGTACCCAACAATGTGTATTTATTCCTTTCCTCTTTCCCATATCTTTACTTAGATTTACTCAATTTTAAATCATTACTCAACATAATCTTTTGATTTGTGTATCTCTTAAGTAAGGAATTATTTATACATGTTTCATTTATAGGATATACATTATATCATGCTTCACATACGTAGATTCAACTTTACATACTTAAATTTAACTTCACAGGATTCACTTCCTAGGTAAGTCCAAGTACACTTATATTTCCTTTATCCTTGTCATTACACTTTTTTAAATTTATATCATAAAGGGGAGTCAAATATAGTTATCTAAAAGTGGTATTTTATTTATAAGAGTGATAATTGAGACTACTTATCCCTATATTAGACCTAAACCTATCTTAGATCTGATTATGATAGTTATATATCCTTTGTACGAGCCATAGGCATCCCTAGTCAGCTCTAAAGTAGTCTCAAACCCTCATTTATGGATCTTGGCCCTTTGTGCCCAATGTTATACTAGTTAGACATTAGTACCATAATAAAGAAACTAGAGCCATGTGGTGTTATTATCCCTAAAATGGTGCCTATGTCCTTTATCTCATCTTTATTGAATGAATATATTTTTAAAAATAAAAGCCTCCTAAGGTCAGCCTAGAAATATTTTATTATCCACACAAGTAAAAAATGTTATAAATACATGAATTTTATCCATATATCCATAGATGGAAATTAGATGCAAAATACCTATTCAAACATGAAAGAAGTTGATCATAATTAAGGTTATCAATCACTATTATGCCCTACTTATGCATACTACCATCTTTAGTAGCCCTAAGCTCAGATTTTTTATATTTCTAGTCTCAAGAACAATCAATGAACTCAATGCCACTATCATATGAGCATACATTTCACTTTCACTAGCACTTAAGTGAGGAGAACTACATCAAGCTTGATCCCTCTTTAGAGTATTGGTATGTAGGCAACTCTCTTCATAGCATGGTGTTTGGATGTCTATCCTATCTTACTAATGGACATATTTTTTACCTCATCCCTTAATTGCATGGAGGATTAGATTTTTAAAACACAAATTAGACATTAAAATAATAATATGGAGTTACAAAATTCATGTACATAGAAACTAACCCAATAAATTAATACATAGGAGCACCCAAAATTTTGAGATAGTACTGCATAAAAAACACTAGTGCCAATGACACTACTGCTACATGGAACTAATATCCAATTATGGTGATAGTATCTGAGATGGGTTCTGACATAGGGATCTAGTGTATGACACTTAACCAACTTACATCTCAATTTTTAGCACTCACATCATCTGTATCAGGTGTTTTCCATATAAGTTTTTATTTGCACTATTTATTACTATTTTTTAAAAGTCAAAGCTAGTTAATTCTATAAAAAATAGTGGTTATATTTAATGAATATTATTTCCCTAATTTAGTCTACTCATCCCCTTAATCAAACATAATATTTATCTACACTAAAGTTATAAAAGGTTAAAATAATTATATATATAGATAACTTTCATATTTGTACATCTTGAGGTTAATATAGTAGTGACTACATGAGCCATTATATTGAAAACTAAGGAGTTAGATACAAAGTCTTGGGTGAGGAAGTTGATTTCAGTTGACATAACTAGTAGTAGACATAAAAGGGTAAACTTAGGCATGTATTATCAATATCCCTATAATTTAGTTTGAAATGGAAAAACCTTTCTTGAAAATTACAACCAGGTTGTCAAACTATTCCATTACAGAGTCCTTTATAGCACAATATTTGAGTTATTTATGTCAATAATATTATATATTATGTATGGAATAAGTTATTGTCTAAGTTTTGATAAAATTTATACTAGTTTACATATATGAATTTTAGGACTTAGAATGCTTGTTTCCCATTTTCATCTTTCTTGGCATACTTGGCAGAATATTATTCATGTGATAAGCTTAGAATGTCATTATGTGATTAAAAAATTTAAAATCAATGATACCTTATAGCTATGAATGAATTATACCAATCTTTTAGTTTGACTATGAGTATTCTAAAAATGTGGAATTATTCTAATTAGGAATTCATTTTTGATATTTATAGATGGATGTATGATCATATCATTTCTTGTTGTATGGGATTTAGTGCATGCTAAAGTGTGTGTTATTCTAATTTTGAATTTCTATATATATGGAACTTATTTAGATAACATGATATATTTATATGAGTATGCTAATGGGTAACTCATATACCTATACCCTATTATCATGTGATAGTCATTATTATGTAGAATATGGTTTTATATAAATGAAAATGACTTAGATTATTATTTATGAATTCTCTAATGAAAATTTTGGCCAAAGTAATGTTATAGATAAGACATTGTCATTTCATTATATTTATAGTTTACATGAGTTTATTGATATCATTTAGATAGAGGAATGGATTATATGGTCTATTTGATTATTGTATGTAATAGTGATAGTACACACATGGGTTCTAGTTATTTCTTGATATCCACACTATTAATATCTATCCCTTTGTGAAGAGTAGGGTCACTCCTAGTGGGGAGGTGGTTGGGATACCATTGGTCTATGGTTGGAGGTAAATCACTCAGATGATGATTTCCCTCTGTTAGCTAATTCAACTAGATGAAATTATACTCAATCCATGTTATGGATCATGAATCTATTTTGTTTAGTTCATATTTTATTGTTATACTAGGTACTTGCACAAAAATGGGGGACAAAAAAGGGCCTAGATGTGGATATGATTTTTCTAAAATTTCAGAAATTTGAACTTCTATAGATAATTTGAGATGGCTACACTCAAAATTTGAAGATGGTATAAAAACATGAATTGTAGAATTTTGAGTCTAGTTTCCAAAAAACTATTTTTTTTTTAAAAATGGTTTAGTATAAATAGGTCAAAATTATAAAATTTGAAGAGAACCTCTTATTTTTGTAAGAAAACATAGTAGATAGACAACCGTGCAGCCCACCATTTTTTAACATCATTAAATATTGTTTGAAACCCTTTGTTGAATATTTAGATAAGATATTCTAGTGTGTTATGAATATTTTTTATATTTTTCAATGAATATTTTTTTATTAATTTTTAATTTAATTAGATCTTGGAAACTAACAAAAAAAAATGGATAGCTAGCCATGTAGCCCCCTAACTACCTCACAAAAAAATGAAAACTATTTTTTTTTGAATGTGTGTAGAATTAGGCCTAGTTTGTTACATATAAATTATTTTACACTTGGATCAAGGAAATACAAATTACATAAAATAAATAGGCATGTTGATCTAGGCAACAATTTAGGTGACAGGTCCACCACAATTGATGACAAAACTTTTGGGAGCCATAACTTTTGCACCGTAGCTATAATTGACTCACCATTTGAACCTTTGGAAAGCTAATAATGAGGATAACATCATGAGATGTCATGAGATTTTCTCAATAAAGTTTGACCCCTAATAACCTAATAGAAGTGCCCCAAATTTCAATTTTAGTAGTGCAGTCTAAAAATAATAAGTTTCTAAAAATAGTAATTCCTTGAATTCTATATTTTTGTAAATCATGGAAGTCGAACCAATTCATATTTCTTGAGATTGGTGACCTTCCAAATCCTCCCCCAACCTTAAAAACATGTATAAATGAAGATGTAACCCAAAATGGAAATCACACATCTCTTCTCAAAGATAAGCATATGTTTGGGTCTGTAAATTTGATTAATAAAACATCTCTTCTCAGAGATAGAATTATTTGTTATTATGTTTCTTGAGTTATATTTCAACCAAAGCTTTTGAGTTTCAGATCACATGTATATGTGTAGCATGTAGTGGCCTAAAAAAGTTATAGTTAGAAATAAATATAGTATGAACCCTTAAAATAGACCAAAAATTATAAAAATCATATATTTAGAAAGAGAACAACATGATCATCATGTTAGTAATAATTTTTTGAATTTTTTTGTTGAAATCGATAGCATATTTGGTGATTGAAGTTGAAATTTTTTGTTCTTTGTCAAAACTCTTGGTCTTAGCTATAGATGCATAGTCACAAACCTTTGGCTTAGAAATGTAAACCATTTTTGAGCTTTAAGGCTTGGTTTTGAATTCAAATTCAAATAGAGTGTATGAATTACATAATGTGTATGTGTTATATAGCATATTATATAGTGGGTACACATTATATAATGTGTACACATTATTATTTAATGAGACCAAAAAGCCAAATTTGGTCTTTGGGTATGCATTTTTCTTATATTTTGCTCTTTGTGTATGCATTTTGTTTTGTTTTAGATGTCATTTTGAGCTCAATAAAATTTAAATAGTCACATATATCTTTGATTTTGTGCCTGTAGTGATGAATTTATAGATTATAAAATATCTAAATACACAAGGGACCTTGTTCAAAACCATTAAGGGATGTCTATGATTTAGAAATATAGGGTGGCATAGACCTAGCATTGACCAAGTATGACATATGTCTAAGTTACCTGAGATCAAAATCTATTGAGCTTATTCAAGATACATTAAAGGTGATAATGTCCCATAAATCTGAGATTTGCTTCTCCTCAAGGATGATGTTGAGCAAAGGGACCCAGTAATTGTTCATGAGGATGATGTTGCTCACCTCATATAGATGGTTGATTAGAATTAAATACTAGTGTGTATTCCCTCACCATAGGTTTAAAGATTATATATTTTTTATATCTTCAATAATCTTGTTCATATTTCATTGTAATGAGCTTAAACCTTATGATGTGGGCTACAATAAAGTAGTATCTCAGAATTCTTGCTCTAGCTTGGGATTTGAAATTGAGTAGTCAATTATTGAATTATGTTATCTTTGACATTTATGACTTAATATGAATGTACTTTCATATCTAGAGGTAATTCAAGGTAGAGGGGTCTAAATAATTTGAATACATACATAGAAAAATAATAATGCTCACTCTATTTAGATGAGCCCTTAAAGGGTTCTACATGACATTTTTCATATAGTAATGATAAGTCAGAGGCTTGCATGATGTGAATTATATACTACACATGAGTTGATGGGATCGATGTCAATATTTAAACATTTTTTCCTTATATGTATGTATGATATTCATGAACAAGACTTAATTGGATTGGTTGGAAGTGATGGGACATGTCTATGTATGAAAGATCATGAGGTCCACTCATGTGAGCTAATAAATGTAGAGTGTAGAAAGCACATCCATAGATTTGGTCCTCATGGCATCTGAGATGTGTTAATATTTTTCCAAGTATTTCTTATTTTTTATGGAATCATTGAGTACTTTTAATGACATGACATAACAAGGCTAAGCCCATCATATCAGTCTTATCTATTCAAATCAACCACTTGATGTACAAAAGTACACATGGCCATATCTAATTGGATAAAAATTCTTAGGGTGATAACATCTCTAATCCTTTTAGGATCTCAAATATTTAAATCTAAAAAATCTAACACTTCTCTAGGTGTACTAGACTTGCATGTGGAAATCTTTGAATGGATTGGGCATCCTTAGGCTTTGACAAATCTGATGCTTCTAGGACTTTATAGTTAGATCTTTAACACTTATATGTGTGTATGAGATACACATGATGACATCTAATTAGATCAAGCCTCATAGGGTTCTAATATATCTTTAATGATTATAAGAATGAATAACTTTAATAGTGATGGCACTTGTGAGTATATGAGGTACACATGGTGATATGTAATTGGATTTAGCCTCCTAGGGAATTACCAACTTGAAAACTTCTAGGACCTAATGTATCTCTGATAGCATTAACACTTTCAAGTGAATGAGGTACGCGTGGCATAATAAGGTTCAATTAGAGGGGAAATTAGGTTCAAAATAAGTCATGCATGAACCTATTTTAAATTATATACATTATGTGATTTGGATTTAAATTAACCCTAGAATGTCATCATGTATATATACAATAAACCAAATATTTGATTCATTTAATTCAAGAAGCATGTGAGGCCAATTTAAACCCCTTATTGATGTAAATATAAGATCAGGATATATGATTTGGGATAAAATTAAGTATGGTTCTATCATGAATTGAATTAGTCAACTGGTGTAATTAGGGACATGATTTGGGAAAAATTGAGCCCTTAAACCAAATTTATGACCTAATCAATTGTATAATATATATATAACATGTATGGCTTAACTAACTTTAATTTAAACAAAATTTTTAATATGAATGTAAATGTGGCCAATTTAAACCCATTAAACCTAAATTAGAGTCTATAATGTGATTAAAGGGGCTAAATTAGCTCACATTTCATAACATGTTAATCATAACCCCTAATTTTATCACTTAAACATGTACAATTCCCCTAAACACTAATTTTATAATAAAACTAACCCCTAAGTTCCTTGATTTTATCACAAGTGCATAAATTCATGATTATGATTAGTGCCTATTTGTGAACCCATTGAACCTAGTTTTTCAAGGACCTATGATGGGATTTGGGGAAAATTTAGTTCATTTTTCCTTACATAGTGAGCCTTATTGCATCATATGATAGTCTTGACTCTTATTGCATCATATTAGATATTTATGCATCATATTTGGGATTTGTGCATCATATTGAGAATTATTGCATCATATGATAGCCTTATTACATCATATGATAGTCTTATTACATCATATGATAGTCTTAGTACATTATATGATAGTCTTATTACATCATATGATAGTTTTATTGCATCATATTAATCCTTATTACATTATATGATATCCTTATTACATCATATGATAATCTTATTACATCATATTAGGGATTTATGGATCATATTATAGTTTTATTAAGTATTATTGAATCATATTGGGGATTTATGAATTGAATATGATCATGTTATTTCTTGTTTCTATAGGATATGTCTATACTTCAAATAATGTGTATACATTACAATAATGTGTACATGTTACTATAATGTGTATGTGTTTATATAATGAATATGCATTCCTTAATATATATAAAAAACATACTTTTAAACATCTATTTTTGACCCAAATCAAGATTTATGTCCCTATATACATTCCCTACATGCACTCTACATATTATCTATGTACATTTTGAAGTAATTTTTTGGACCCCACCTTTGAAAAGTTATCACTTGTCAAAATGGGCTCTAGTTCACATTCAAGGAATAGGAATAAGTTGAAAATAAAACACCGGATCAATTAGAAGAGTTGAGATAAAAAAGAATGGATGAATCTAAGAATTTCATTCCAAATAAGGTACAAACACTACCCCTGATGAGACAAATGCCTTAGATAATGAGGTAATTGACAATAATGAATTGGATAAAGATGAAATTGACAATAATGAATTTAATTATGATGAAATTGATAATAATAAATTAGATAATTTTGGAAGTTCACATTCAAAGTTTGAAGTTTTTTATTTTGTTGATGATGAGCCTATGCATGATACTTTACTCACCAACAATGAATAAAATTTCATGGAAACATATAATGAAGAAAAAAACAATGACAAAAATTTCATGAAACTTCATGGAAACATATAATGATTTTGAAACACACTCTCAATGGATTCCACCATTAACAACACCTCCAAGAATTGTGTGTAAAAAATATAACTTAATTGAAGTTGATGAAAATATTTTGAAAATAATGCATAGAAAAATGTCTAACCACTATTCAAGAAGACTAGCTCAATAAATTTGAGATAGTTTCTTTCATAAATTGGATTATGATAGTTAATGATGTCAATTATTTATTTTGTTGATGAAATTGGTTAAGATGAGACCTAAAATGTACACATTAGGACTAATAACGTCTAACATGGATGATAAAAATGATGAAATTATTAAAAAAATACATGATGTATATCATACTATAGGATTGAGATCACATAACTAATATTTTAATTTTTCCCAACGTATAATGACAACTTGTGCAATAAGTACTAAAATAGGGAAAAAAATTATTGATTTTAAAAACAAGCTAAACACTTGATATAAATAGAAAACCATTAAAGAAAGCAATTGAAAGATGTGAAAGACTTAATGAACTCAATACCAAATATCTCTAAGAATTCTATGGTAGACTTCCATGAAAGGAAAATGCTATATCTAATTCTTTGAAAGACTTGCACAATTTTGGAAATAAAATACAAGAGTTTTGCCTAATGCAAGAGATATAGTGAAAAGAAGAGTTGGTTATCATAACCATGAACCACGTCCAAAACATTTCTTGGATATGAATAAAACACAATTTTACTCTAGTTTTTTATAAAACCATCAAAAAATTATATTATTAAAATATTTTTTGATATGAACAAACCTTTTTATGTAAAAATAAATCACACATACACCACTTGTTGTTGTAGGCAACATGTTGAATTTTAAGTGCACTATGATGTTTTTCACCATATTCAATGTACTTTACATACTAACAACATTTTACAAGAGTGTGGTATATATTTCCACCAAAATCAACCAAGGAATTTATTCTAAATAATTTTTTTGAAAGACCAGATATTTAGTTCTTTTATAAGAAAGCATGTTTGGATTACAATTATAGCATTTGCGGTAGATTGCCAAAATTAAAAAATTATATCCATGAGGCATGTAAAAGTGAAATTAGACAAGAATTAGCTGGTTTTATAAAATACAAATCTATGACTTATCAACTAAAACATGGCAAAGAATCTAAAAGGTGCAAGATTTTTATGAGAGAGATACATGTTTCATAATTTATGGTTGAATTCAGGGAGAAAATTGTTTATGAGTATGCAAGGCACACACATAGGGATAAATGGTTGGATGAATATTTAAAGATAATCAAGGACATTTCCATTTTATTATATTATTTCAATAGTTGTCTTTGATGGAAATTACATATTAAAACCACAAATGGAAGTTTAATCATAGTATTACAACTCATCACAAGTTTCCATATTCATGGATATAGCATTCATGCATGTTGATTTAACAATTTTAGGAATATTGGTATATTATTTATAATTTATTTAAAGGGTATAAGTGGTAAAATTAGTAAATAAATATATAATAATTAAGATAATAATTTGTGTAAATTAATTTCAATTTGAACTTTTCTAAAAATAGTAATAAGGTGAAGAAAACAAAACTTAGCTAGAAACTAATTGATCTGACTCAGATAGAAACTAGAATTAATTATGTAGGACTAAGACTCTATCACAAACTAAGATATAATTTTTTTTTTTGATTGGGTAGGGGCACTTGAACTAGACAATAGTGGCATCAACATTATAGTCCATCTCTATCATTTTTGTGCTTTTGTTCGTTATGTTTGTGTGACCCTATCTATGAAGTTTTCTCAATTAAAAGTCTATATATCTCCTTGTAGAGAAAATTATTTTTTAAAACCATATCTTCCATTATGCTTTGACTAATTTTAAGCAAGAGGGGGAGGGTTAGTGTGTGTAAGATTCACTGGATGTGCTTCACACTACCCACTGCATAAATACCAATACTCCAAAGAGGGATCAAGCCATATGTAGTTCCGCCCACTTCATGTGATTTATGAAATTATGTATATGAAGATGTAGAATACTAAAATGGATGTGTATGAGGTGGATAAGGACTAGTGTAGGCACTTTAATGAGTTTTTAAGTGTGTTGGATGGCTATATGCAAAGAATAGGGAAGATTGCTTGAGTAGTCTTTCTTGTATTCTTGCTTACTTAGTGATAATTTCCAACCCTTTCTAAATGATCTTTGAATGGATTTTATAGGGATCTATTGGTTATGGGTTGAATTTACTCACATTGGGATGACAAGGAGAAGGATGAGGAACTAAAATAAATTGACCATTAAGGCCAAAAATAGACTTGGATAAGAGCATTAAAAGTCGATAGGAGTGGCACCAATGTTATATTCTTAGTGTGGTGCTATTGTCTTGAGAGAAAAAAAGACTTGGGGGGATGGATCTATCATGGAAAGAGGATTCCATATCAACTAGGATCAAGTATAGAAGGAGATAAATGAATGGAAATTAGTGAAAAGATGCCTATGAGGGTGTAAGAGGGACCTAAGGGTTAGGTGTCATTAGCCATACTCAAATTAACAACTTTTACATTTTATATGACTACATTTACCCCCCCCACCCCATTCTAGTGATGTAGTAAAGTGAAATACTAGAATAAAGGAAAAATAGAAGGCATACCTAAACTTACCTACAAGGTTGAAGCTATAAATTTGTGTGATGTTGGGTGTGCATAAAGAGAGTACACTATGAAGTGTGAATCTATAAGGGAAAATAGAAAGTAGATCAGTTCTTACTAGATATGCTATATCTAAAATAAGAATGTATAAAGCTAGATAAGAGAGAGAGGAAGAAAAAGGAATTAATACACCTCAATAAGTACATGAATCCATATAGATCTATTATGATGTTGAGTAATGCTATGTAATGGTGGATGATGTTGTACCAAGAGTAATATCATGAATGGATTTGAGTGCTTAATTCTTTAAAAGTACTCAAGAATGTAAAGATAGACCCTTTGGATCCATTTTCACCTACTAAGTGAATCTATTTGATCATGCATGTGCTAATTTATGTTTAGATTGTGTGTCTAATCCCTCTAAATAGGTGGATCAAGAATAAAAAGACTAACTAGTCTTTTGGCTCCATCATTGCCCTGTGAAGTGAAGCTATGTACTAATACCTGTATGAAGTGTAAGTCATATGAGATGGATATTGAATCCCATGAATGTAATATTATCTAATAATGTTGTTTTCAATATCTGAATATATGCTAGAAACTAGGCCACTCTTGGCCATTCTGAAAGATGGAGATTAGGCTTGTATGAAAGCCACTCTGAACTAGTGCACTAGGTTTGTAAGAAAGCCATTCAAGAACTCATGATATTGGGATCTTGAGAATTTAAGCTTGTATTAAAGTCATTCAAAAATTATTCCAACCACCTAAATATTTAATAAGGCATGTAACTACTAAGAATGACTAGGTAGTACTAAACTCATAAATAAAAAACAAATGTGTCATGCACATTACTCGCAATCATTGGTGTCTGAAACATGGATTCTAATCTAAAAGTTGTACTAACTACCCTATCTAAAACTATAAGTGAGAGTAATAATGCCATTAATGATGCACCTTATATCTAAATTCTCTAAGCAAAATTGGATTGAAATTATTGAATCTAGTCTTGTCTGTAACTGACAAAACTATAACTAAACAGACCTTTCTATCTATTCATAAAAAATCTTATTTTTCTACTATTTGGACAAGAGCACAAAAAGTGGACACTAGTGGCACTAGAACTATTATCCAAGTTGGGTGTTTTTGTCAAGGGTTGAATCTAGTAACTATTTTGGATTCTTGATTTTTGCCTGGTCTATTATGACTGGTTTGATGTCTAGTTGTTCTCTAAAAACTACTATTGTGATCATCAAGAGCTCTGATCTCTTTGATAAAACCCCTATTTGTTTCCCCCCTCTTTTGAGGGTAGGAATGAATACCCTATAATGATTTCCCTTAAAATAAATATCCCTATACATGTGTTATGCTATAAAGATATATGGTATAGTAGTGATAATCAACAAGATATATCAAGATATAACATGATTTGTATTGAGAGATTGTTAGATCAACAAGGGTATACCTAGATATATGTAATAATGTAATAACATGTGCAATGTACTAAAATATAAATTAAATTCTAGTTAGTTTTTAGTTGGAAGGATGGAGCATTATGTCCATCATGGCATCTAAAAAATCAATATAAGTGCATGATGTGAATCATGTCATTGAAAAT
>JARHVA010004500.1:0-2500 GCA_037957365.1 Torreya grandis
TTTCTCTATACACTTAAAGCCATATTACACAATAATAATTTTCTTCATAAATCACTCTAAAAATCAGATTTTACAATTTATTTTTTAATTCCCCCTTCCTCTACTTATACCCTACCCCCTCTAATTCAAATATTTTCCCTCCAAATCCTCATTTCCACATTTTTCATCTATTTTTTCTTCAAATTTATGGACAACATTCATCAAAGCATTTTGAATCTATATCAACTACTTGTAATTATCCATTTTGTAAATCTTTAACTTAAATTAGAACATCTATATTTCCCATTTTTTTAATCCATAGTTTACCATCTATATTATCCCTGAGTCCTGAGCACCAATCAAGTGTTCAGTCTTAGAATGGTAAATATTCTTTTTCTAATCATTTATCTAGTTTTCATAACTAGGAGAAACTTATTTACACATGCCTTATTTATGAAAATTTAATATCAATTCTAGTAATTTAATTTCTTAACATCCTTCATCACTTCATCATGTTTCCTCTTTCATTAATTTCAAGCATTCATCGACTTTCCTGCATGAACACTCAAGGGGGCATCATCACATTAATTTCCATTCATCTAGGGCAACTATTTATTCTCAATCATCAATGATCTACTAACTCTACTATTATTTGAAATAATATTACTTTACAATACCATTTCAAAGAGGGGAAAATGTATACACCTAAATTTCATTTAGTATTGAGATGCACCTATTAAAAATAATTCTTATTCAACAATTTTGAATTCAAATTCATGTCATTTCCCTCAATTAAATAATTGAATAATTTAAATTTAATCAATTATACACACTTGTAATCCAAATTTAATTAATAAATCAATATTTTACACCTCATATAAACATCCTTCACCTTTATCTCCCTCACATGTTGACTCACCCAACCAATCCCTTAACTTCATTAACTACCCTTGATTCACCCCTTAACTTGTCAAAGAACTTGATCCATTCTTGGTGACTTGGCTTAACCAACACCCTATATCTCTCAATCATTCAAATTGGTCATCATCTTCAAGGGTGATGACTCATTCTCCACCATAGATTATTTAGATAATTTGAACTATTCAAATAATCCTCCATAGTCTGATATGTCTTAAAAAAACTATAAATAGGCATGTAGGCCATCACTTTCATCCATAAAACTTCAAGCTAACAAAGTGATATCAAAATTTCAAGTGAATCCAAAGTTAATCAAATCCATCAAGATTGCATTTACTTATTAAAATTATAACCATTCCCTATTTACATTGGAGAAAGGATTGAACATCCACATTCTAGACAAAGAGCAAATCTATCATTCATTAGATAATCAAGAAGGTGATAAACTTTGCATGTGTTTTTAAGTAGTTATTTTACTATTTTAATTTATTCATTTTATTATTTATCTCTCTTGATATTGTTTTAGTTTAGTTTAGGATTAATATCATTTGATTTATTCATTTAATTGCATCTAGATTTCCTTCATATAGTTTGACTTAGATAGCATAGCCTCTAAATTATAAAATAATCCTAGGCTGATTCAAGAGTCAAGGATTCTCAATATGGGAACCCTAGACAAGCACAAAAACATGGTGGTTGTGCTTGAATAGAATAATAAATAATTGAAATCATTTAAGATGTTTTTTAGCTATCAAGATATCATATCATAGAGCTATAATGACCTAAAGATATTCAACCCTCATATTATTCCACTAAAAACCTAAGTAGAGATCCTTCAAGCAACATCAAAGTCTAGTAAATCTAGTCTTATAAATATTCATTCTAAAATAAATCTATAAGATGTTATTAGCTAAAATTATCTTCCTTATGTGACGTTCAACTTGGGTGGAAAACCTAGTACTTATGAGGAAGAAAAATAGATAAATCCATCTTTGTGTAGATTTCAAAAATATAAATTATGCATCAAATAATGACAAATATCCTTTACGTTCACTCGATGAATTCATTCAACAAGTCAGTGGTTCAAATATGTTGTCCTTTCTGTATGAATTCTTGGGTTACAACCAAATCTTAATGGACAAAGTAAACGAAGACAAAACAAAAATCACTACCAAGTGGGACACCTACACCTAAAATAAAATGGCATGTGGTTTACTTAATGTTGGTGCCACATTTCAAAGGGCTATGGACATCTCTTTTAAAGTCCTAATTGGTGAGTGCATAGTATTATACATGAAAGACCTCATTGTGTTTTTTAAATACGAATTAGATTACTTTAGTCATCTAAAGAAGGTATTTAGACATTATAGAAGGTTTGGAATATCTCTCAACCCCAAAAAAATTGTATTATGTGTGATACAAGGTAATATTTTAGGCCATATTATCACCAAAGAAGGTATGTGAATTTATCCTGAACGAGCTAGGGATATTTCTAAAATTTAGCTACCAAATAGTATGAAAGAGTTAAAATCAATTTTTGGTAAGATAAATTTTGTATGAAAATTTATTTCTAGTTTCCCTAAAATAGATAAATAGTTGAATG
>JARHVA010004500.1:7500-270000 GCA_037957365.1 Torreya grandis
TCCAATAAACTATCCAAAATAATGCACCAATGATAAAAACTATGATGACAATGTTGATGTATGAATATGGATAGACTCAAGAATAATTCACAAAGAATCACCCAATGAATGCATATATACTGAGTTGAGTCACAACAATGAAAACAAACAAACAAACAAATAACTATGCAAACAACAAATATAAAAATGCAAATAAAACGCAATAAAAAACATCCTATCATCAACCAAGTCAATATCTATGCATGATGGCTCAATGGAATGATAAATGGGTGGTACCCCCAATTAAGGATATATGTAAAGGGAAATGTCACACCCCCAATGGAATTAGAATGGTTTAAAATTAATAATGGATTTGGCCCAGTAGGGTAGATCGAGGATTACTGACTAGGTTTAAATAGGATACATGTTTTTAGCTTTTGAAATTTTAAAAGGTTTTTGTAATTTTCCAAGTATCTCAACTTAATTGAGAATTATGAGGCATAGATAGGTCCAACTCATAAAATGATGAGTGTGTGGCCTAGGTTGCTTGAAAAATGGTGAGAACATATGGAAAAAGGGGACTGAGT
The DNA here is from genome assembly GCA_037957365.1 of Torreya grandis. Classification (NCBI taxonomy): domain Eukaryota; kingdom Viridiplantae; phylum Streptophyta; class Pinopsida; order Cupressales; family Taxaceae; genus Torreya; species Torreya grandis. Next base: position 8,067 of record JARHVA010004500.1, read on the forward strand.
TGACCTCAACATGAATCGAGCATGGCCTACATAGTCCCATTATGACCTTAAGTCATAGTAGTTATTATAACACAAAAGGTGGGGAGATCTAACCAAGTAACAACAAATTTTCAAATTGACGAAAATGTCAAGGCAAATGATAGTTGTAATGTCAAGGTGATGTGGCAATTCATGGTAAAGGTGTTTTTTCTAATTTTATCATATGTGGTTATAATTAAGAAACAATGGCATAAGTCTATGATACTAATTTTCTCATAGGTGGTTACAATTAGTAACATAAGGTGGGATACTAATTTTCCCATAGGTGGTTATAATTAGTGGTACTAGTCAAATGTAAATAAAAGATAACTTGCTAGATCCACTATCACACTACTTTCATAGATTACCATTTAAAAATGAAAATTTAAAATTATTAAAACTTGATCAGAATCTCCTTAGAGAAGGTACGCTAAGAACCAAATGAATCGATATCAAAAGAGTTGGGTAGGGCAACTAAAAATAGGCTTTAGTCAATAGTAAAAGTATGGTAAAATTACATGTGGTATGGAATTTTTGAAGTATGGTGATGCTATGAAAATTAGATATAATGGTAAGAGGGTTATCCCCAAATGATAAGGTAAGGTAAATGGTAGGGTATGAAACAATAGGAAGGTAAATGGTAAATAAAATGTATGGTTTTTGATAATGGAAAATGAAAATGGTCTTGGCAAGGTAAATGGTAAATGGAAATGGCATGGTTGTTGGCCAAGGTATATAATTCTATTGTTATTGTTTATGTGAAAATGCACACCCTGATCAACATATGATATGATTAGAATAGTTAATTATGTAAATTTCTAGCCCACACCTCATCTGAATAACTATTTTGTCAAAAATGTGCTACAAATTTAGACTCTAATTTTTTTTTGTGATCTTCGTTGGTCATTGATTTTTTCCCTTTAGATGTCAAGACAAGATGTCTTTGCATCCTTTACAAAGGAAAGTGCATCTAAGTATGGTAAATAAGAATAATATTAGATGATAGGTCTAATTTGACAATGTAAAGGTGGATGATAATGGAATGTATAATGATTAGGTAACAAATACAGATTGATATTTTTAGGCACATATAATGTTGTTAATTTTGGATTCAACATAATTTGGGTTGTGGTGAGGCTAAATACTTTTGAATATGCTCTCGATAGGACCACTAATTTTTTTTTGTTATTTGGGCCTGAGAGTAGCTATCATTTGATTATGTTGTATATTAAAAAATATAATGATATTATCTTTGATAATGTCTTCATCAAGAAGTGAAGATTTATTGTGCTTAGATATTGGTGCCTCTATGAGGTTTTCACCAATGAAGTTGTCTTGATTTTACCCTAACACCTCCAAAAAGGTTTCACTAAGGAATGTTGACTTTTAAATTTGATTTTATTCTATCACCTTTGAAAATGTTTCATTAAAAGATGCTAAATTTAGACTTTGATTGTCCCCTAGTGCCTCCAAAAAGGTTTTACTAAGAGATTATTCTACTTATGCATGACTATGATCTTGGCCCCGTGATATTGTACAATTGATATGATTTCATGGATGCAATTAAATAAGGTGTTATTCTATTGATCCAAATCAACATTTTTTGGAGGTGGAATGTCAATATAATGGTTAGGTTGGTTGGTGGTAATGGCATGTGGAATGGTAATGGAATGGGAAGAGGCAACACAATCCTCATAGAAGATACTAGGATAACTTATGTTGAAACTAAATTAATCATCCTCAAAAACCATATAAGGATCACAAATGTATTCAAATTGATCTACAAAGCATGCATAACCAATATTATAACAACCACAAATGTATTCTAATTTTGACTCAAGGGACTCTAAATTTGATGTTGAGACTAACATTAATTCTGATTCTAATGATAAATTTGATGTTGGTTAAATAATATAGCATAAATTCAATGTTAATTCTTCATTTGGTGTGGATGCTATAACAATGATGTCTTATTTCATGTTTGGTATTGGATAAGTAATCACCTATGATGGCATAGTGGGGTCCATAGAGAATTTTGTCAAAGTAAGACTCCTTAACGAGGGTAAAAGGTCAAGAGAAATATCCATAAATATTGGCTTGTCAAAGGGAGGTTCTTTAAAAATAGGCATATGGTCAAAAAAATGATTTACCCATAGGTGGTTATAATCATTAAGAAATGACTCGATAAAGACTGGTTTGTTAAAGTGAGACTCCTTGATAATAGGTAAAGTATCAAAAGGTGATTCATCATAGCTCAAATCATCACAAATAGGTATTTCAACAAAAACATCATGGATTGATTGGTTCTTTTGGCCTTGGTTTACAAGTAGTTGTAAAATACCAGTTTTGAACATATCATGGTCTTCGAATGATTGGCTTAGTTAGAGAGGCATTGATTAGCTTAGTTATGGATCAAATATTGGTATGGGTTGTCTAAAGTGGGGGAAGGTTAGAAATGGGTGAATAATGGTAAGTGGATGGGTAATGATAGGCTTAAAAAAGCCTGGTTATTAGCTTAGGATGGTAACTATGACCTATCTAGTTATGTTTGCACAACTTTGTTGAGAGAAGAAGCTACCATAAATGGAAGGGCCTATAATGTTAATGGTAGGTCATTTTGAATCTTCATTTCTTGAAAAATCCAAAGGATGAGGGCTTGGTATAAAAATGGAAGGGCATTATGAATCTTAGTTGATTGCACAAGCTAAAGGATGAGGTCCTAGAATGGTAATGGTAGGGTGTTATGAAGCTTGGTTTCTTAGATAAGCCAAAGGATGAGGTCCTCAAATAGAAATGGTAGGGCATTACAAATATTGGTTTATTTCACAAGCCAAAGGATAAATTACTATTATGGTAATCCTTAGACACTATAGAGCTTGGTTTCTCACATAATCTAAAGTAGGGTTAATGGTATAAGTGGGAGATCAGATGCTATAAAGAATGAGATGGCAGATATTATATGTCAATCAACCTAAAAAGGTATGACCATATATTAATCTTGAGGATCTTGGATTATTCCCCAAATTAAGTATTTTAAGGAGGATATGGATCTATCTTGAAATCAACATCATCCCAATAGGGGTTTTGATCAAAGTCATCATATGTGACCATGTTATCATAACCTAAATTATACATGGCTCCGCTATGAGTGTAATGAGACATATCTAAGTCAAAGATATATATATATATATATATATATATATATATATATATATATTTAAAATGCTTAGAGTTATATAAACTATAAAAAATAATGACCAAAGGACAAATGGTCCAAAAATAATCTAACTTGGTCTAGGGGTGGTGTTATATCTCCAAAAATGGTCTATGCTAAGGCTTGATCTAAAAATTCTAATGTCAAATGTCTTAAATAAATGGTCAAGTGGATGAAATAAAACTAGCATGAAAAACTCTAGATACAAAGTATTTCAAACAAGTATAATCTAAGAAAACAAAAGTTGATAGGTTTTTTGGCTATACAGGGCACAAAATCTAGGCTCAAAATAGGCATATGCTAGGTCTTTTGGGAAAGGAGCAAAAGCTACACTTTAAGCAAATTAAGGTATGAGATTTTAATCTAACAAATTTGAAACACTTTGACATAAAATAGGAACTCATATTTAAAAATTAACTTGGTCAATTAGTATAAGGCATGAAACAAAAGGCATATGGAAGATAGGTTATTTCTCCTAAATTTATGCACAAACAATAGTTTTCAAATTGAATAAAGAATTGACCTAATTTACACAATTCAAAATATAAAGATCGATGTCTAGGAAAAAATTACACATGGCATAGGAAAAAATAAATCAATGTTTAGATTTGAACTTATCAAGGTTTAATTAAAAACTCAACTTAGAAAAATAGGCTTCCTCAAAATAAACAATAAACTAAATAAGAATGAATGGCATAACATCACTAAGTAGAGATCTAAAAGGCACACATGACTTTGGTTTTAAAATGGGAATTTTGGACACAAGGTAAACAAGTCTTTGAAATAATTTGAGTAGTGTAAAAATGTTATTGTGCTCTAAAATGTACAATAGTAAGGCATAAAAACTTGAAATAAATTGGGAAACATAATGTTGCCCTTTCCAATCAAGTGACACACACACAAATATTTGTCAAAATATTAAGGTAAAGGTATGGTTTCAAATGGGTAGTAGAATACCTCCTCAAATAATGGAGTGATGCATACACAAGTCTTAATTTTGATGTGGTATAAAAAAACAAACAAAAATAGATAGCTTAGACTCTAAAGAATGTTAGAAAGGATAAAAATCACATAAACACCTAAAGTGTAATGTCCTAAATCCTAAAATTGGCATGGTTACATAATACTATCAAATTCTATCAATATAATCACTCTTGGGATGATTTTAAGTGTTAATCCAAAAATAAAAGCACATGAAAAGTAGGGTTTTTAGGTCCCTTCTTCTACGAAGCATTTTTACTATGACAGGAACTTTAGGATACTTGCCTTGCATCAATAGTATATTCATGGTAAGTGGGTTCTAAAAATAATTTTTCATTCATTTCTAGATGGTCCTAAGTGTGGCAAACATAAGAGATAATCATGTTAATTAGTTACACATAAACTAGCTTGTTGTGAAAAGCTCTTGTCATTTTCACAACCATTACATCCATCGCTTGTTCAATGTAGTGCGATGTTTGAGTTGCCCCTACGGTCCAAGATGGAGTACCACTAACAGATCTTATTTTATCACTCAAAATAAGTGTCCCAATGGATTACACTCAATTTATACACCCCACCATAGAGTGATGTTAAAAAAATTCAAAGATATGAATTCCTAGGTCAATGCTTCCCTAGAGAACCCATGAGGAGATGATGAACTCTTGCTCACAAGTCAAAATGCATCAAAATAAAAAGACAAGTGAAAAGACTTTAGGGTCATGTTTGGATCACCAAAAATATATAGATTTTGGGATGGCCTTAACTATGTTCATTGTACACTTTTGGATTAAATCAATCAAGGCAAAGAATGAGCACTTTTGGTCACCTGAGTTCCTTGAAGGGGACAGGGGTAACATACAGGCATCAATAATTTTGCTAAAATAAACAACTTCAACAAATAAATAATGAAAATAAAACTCTTAAGAGAAATTATCTATTATGAAATTTCATTTTAATCACTAAAATGAGATGTGTTGTGAAGTTTAATCCCCTTGGCACTTGTTTACAAACTTGCAATACTTTGAAAATATGTAAGGCATGAAAATGAACTAGGTTCAGACAAAGTGTGAAAGATTTAACCACATTAAAACTTGGCCTTTTCCACCTTAAGACCTATAATTTTTAGAGGGTTTTTTCTCCTAATTATAATCCCAAAAGTGAATTAGAAAATAAGATTTTAAAATTTTCTCTTGGATTTATCTATTTTTATGTCTTAGAGATCGACGTCAGTCCACACATGGATCAATGCCAATCTATAGGGATCGATGTTGGTCAATCCAAAGGGGTCAATGTTAGTATACAAAGGTAGATGTAATTTCTTGCAAATATATAAAAAGATAATATGGATTTAAAAAAAAAAATCTATTATCAAAATAAGAATAAAAACCAAATACCTCTCTAGATCCTATAAGAAAATGGTTAACTAGAAAACACTCAGGTCACAAAACACAAAATAAATATTAGATAATTTGAGAAAAAATCATTGGTCATGTTTTTGAATTCTTTGTTCTTCACATAGGGGTCAATGGTATTTTAGGAAAGATCAACATCAATCAAAAGGAAATCAATGTTGGTCTGTATGTAAACTGTGTGTCACTACAAAATAGAATACATGAAACACAAAGTTAAAACTCAAAATTTGAAGATTTTTATGCATTCATTATCAAAAATAAGAGATTCATATTAATCTCCTTATTTTTATGGGATGCTGTGTCCCGCTAGATGTGACATTTGTGATCATAAGAAACCAAAAAGGGAGGTTAGTATAGTGTTAGTTCAAGTAACAAAAAAACTCAAATAAACACACTAACACTTACACTCCTAGCATAGATACTAGGGAGAGCTTAGTAAAAACATATAAATGAAAGAAAAATAAAAACATGAACGAAAATACCTCTTTCACCTTCCTTGGGAGTTCCAAATGCTTTATTGAGTGGCTTGTTTGGCTTGTGCATCAATAAATCTTTGGGAAATGAAGTTGGTTGGCTCTTTATCTCCTTGGTACCATTGGATTTGATGTGGCTTGATATTTCTTTGGATTAATATTTTATTCATTATAACACTATTTCTAAGATTTTCTCTCTCTAAATTATCATTATAAATTTGGGTTATGAGAGCTTATAAATTAAGAGGTATGGCCTTGTATTTATAGTGTTTAGAATTAAATCTCACCCAAGGTGAGTTAGGGTTGAGCTAAGGAAAATGCATTCAAAATAAACTTAGGTGAGTCAAATATAACCCTAGTAGAGTTAATAGTTGTCAAGTAATTATGATTTGCAATTACTAGGTATGGATCTCAAAATTAGATATTTTAGGATATTTTCAAAGAGATTAACAACTCATAAAGGCAATGATGAAAGGCTAGGATATTTTGAATTTCTTTTTTTAGATATTAATTAATTTCAAATGGATAATTAAACTAGGTATTTAATCTTTTTTAGTTATATAATTGATTTTTATTATCCTTTTATCTCTTTCAAGATTTGATTCAAGTGTACAAGTGCCTCACTTAATAGGTCCATAGGCTAAATTGATAGTTGTTATGTTGTAAAGTTATTAGGATGAATCCATGAGAGGTTATTATTACATATGATCGAATACCCAAATTAGAGATGTCCTAACATGATTTTGAACTTTGACAAATGATGCATAATCAAATTTGGAACATTTATTGATCCCTAGGCTTAATTTGCAATGGTTGGAAAGAATTGATTTGAATTCTAGTTGAAGGCCAATTGTGGCAAGTTTTAGGTGTCTACAATATCTATTGGGGATATGGATGTATTGATGGTAGTAGATCAATGACCATGCCATATCTTCCCCAAGTCAAACATCTAAAACTATCCTTCTCATAAATTCTAATTCTTTTAGACAAGTTTAAATTTATTTATGCGAATGCAAAAGCTATAAAATAATTTAATCACTCTTAAACACACACTAATGATCTTAAGAATATTTAAAACTTAGTATGTCACATATTGAGTTAGACTTGAGTGATTTTATTTATAGGTTTTTATAAAGGATTGGTTTGTGGTTTGGTTTTTCTTCTTTGAGTTTGATGATTTCCAGTCTAGGTTCTAAATGCTAAGTAATATTATCCCCATAGAAGTCACCATTTATTGGGTCCACCATGCCCCATACTTATATTTTTCACATGGGTACCTCTTGATTTAGAGAAATTATTTTATTTTCATATTCTTTTGTACTAATATATCTTCATCAAATGAGTACCACTTGATAGAGTAGACCTAACTTAACTCGGTCATTTTTTCACAATAACTATACCATTCTTGTTAGGAGTTTGAGTAATAGAGACTAACCTATTGAAGTTTTATTAAGTGACTCTAATTTATTTATGCACCATTGAGATATATCCTTCATGAAATTTTAAATGTTAATTGAAATGTGGAATCTTGCATGATCATTTTATTGTCTATTGTCCTAGCTTGGAAACATTTATCTCATGCTTCATAGTTTGAAATGTTTATTCAGTTGTTAAAGTGATTCATATTTATCAGACTAATAATTTTTTGGTCAAGTTTATACTGAAATATATATTTATTTTCCTTTATGGGATTTAATTTTCACAAATTTCATGTTTTATTAGGTTTGGTTTGCATTTTCATCCATTTGTGACTAAGTCATTACATGATTTTTTTGCATTTATTTATTCATGCTTAGACATATTTCGTTGATTAACCTATTAATTATTTTTTGATTTTACTTTTGATTTATTTTATCTACATATATATTCCAAATTTTTATAAGACATTGATATTCATCCACATTTCAAAATATCTCTAACCAAGATAGCTCCACGGTCAAATCTTTTCAAAAAATGACTAAGTCCTTATAAATATCAAGGCCTTGAGATTGTACCATGTGACATGATCCCAGTAACCTAGCCTGTCAAAACTTAGAAACCCAAAATAACATAACCTTAAAAACATTAAGGTATTATCCTAACATCCCAAGAGTGAACCAACAATGAAAATCTCCATGTCCTCAAGCCCCTTATATTGTGACACTTGGTGCCATCTTGGAAGCTCGAAGGATTGACAACATTAACTCAAAAATTTAGAGCCTTAGTAATATTGACGTATCAAATCATAATGATATTAATAACCTAATAATAAGCCAACTATCCATGGTAATGATGGAGGTAGACAATGAGGTAATGCCCAAGAATGTTGATATACTTCCAAGTGGCAAGGTGGGACCCACCAAGTGAAGCCATGAAGCCTAGCAAAGGAGAATAAATATAGAGCCAAAAAGGTGATAAGTGGTAGTGAAGTAGACATGTAAGCATTCTCCTTAGTATGTAGTGAGCCTAAACTTGATGGCATGTTAAACTATTAAATCAAAAAACCAAGAACTTGTTATTCAAGGGAGTAATTTTCTCAATTGCATATCTTGAAATTGACTGAGGTGAAGTAGAAGATGTGATCTTAGACAACTTCATGAAGTAGAAAAAATATAAAACCTGGTAAGAGATGTTAGAGATCAAAGATAAATATTTATTGAGATAATTTAAAATGGAAAATGGAGAAGTTATCATAGCAACATGCACAAAAAATTCAAAAATTAGAATAAATGGAAATTAAACCTTTATTAAAGAGAAAATGAGATCAAAGAAAATGTGCACAACATGAGTTTTTCTCACTAGTCAAAGGTACCAAATAATTTCTTCAAGATGAAATAATATACCTATATATAGGTTGTAATGATTTATTATTCCAATATTTATTAGTTATCAAACATTCAATGAATAAATCATTCATATAGAAGAAATTATGTTACTTGGAGATAAGTATAAGAAATTAGGAATGGACAAATAAGATCATGAACCAATTGTTCCATCAATGGGATTAGTTTGTAAATAGGTGTCTCTTCCTATTTGCATTGAAAATCAGTCAATGGAAGAATTAAGTATAATAGAGTGTATATTGTTCCTTGGAAAATTGAAGCATGTTGGGGATTGAATCCACTTTCATCCTGAAAGTTATATCTAAAATTATGCCATGACCAGATTTGTCTTATATTCTTCCTTCTTGGTGTGTTATCATAAAATTCTGGGTTCTAATCAATTATCTCATTTAATGTTTGTATAAAGAGCATTAATTTTATTTTTTTCATCATATCCATGATGGGTTAGCCTTGTCTATAATATTAGCATTTTTTGCCATTATGAGGGTTAGAAATTTTGATCCTAATAACAATGTCATATTCACACCAAAATTACATCCATTATTCCCTTATGCTCTTTTGGGATTTGATTATCCACCAAGGTTGATAAATTTGAGTACTAAAAATCTATGGATATTGAGCCATTATTTCACCTACCATTCCTCATAAGGTTTTTCTTGATGGTTTGCCAAATATCTTGATTTGAGTAGTCCATGGAAATAAGTTTTTGATATTGTTGGTATGTAAGTGGATATACAATTATATTATGTAGAAGATAGTTTAATTAGATCTGAGAGCTCATTCTATCTATCTTAAGGCTTACATTTTTCATAGTCTACAAACAACTATAGGCTTGTGTATGAGATTTCTTTTGAATAGAGGTACATATTTCATAGTCACATAACTTTCCTTGAGTCTTGCTCATTGTGGTATTCTAGTTTGTCCATTAGCTAGACTTAATTCCCAATGATTTTCTTGAAACCAACACTGATCTAAATTATAAGTATTAGAAGACCTATCTTAATCAAGGGATTTATCTCTTTTCTTCCCTACTCTTTCACTCTCTTTTACATTTTTTAATTAGAAGTGATCTACCCATTATGTTTTAAATAGTCCATTTATAAAGGAAACAAATAGTGAGATCCTAAATATCCTAAGTAAAATAATTAAACCTTCAGTGGAAACAATCACAACCTATCCATGCTATTGTTTTGAGTTTATTGGCCCTTGGATTACCTATAAGTCCTAAAAATAAGGCTCTTTATCCCATGATTTGTTGATTAATTATATTCACTGAGATGAATTCAATTCTTAACTATGATTGAGTGGGTCATAATTCCATCTAAAAATAGGATGATTTAATTACACATCATTAAAACTCATAAATCTACTTATACTATATTTTAATGATTTTATTACTCAGGGTTTTACCTTAGAGTAGTAACATTTGAATTTTGGAGGTAGTAGATGCATAGGTTATGTATTGTAGCCTAGATTTAATATATTCTTTTGATCCTTACAAATCACAACAACCTCTTGCAAAGCACCATTGGCCAAGGGAGAGATGAGGTGTTGGAGAGTTTTTAATGATGTCATGGAGGTGTCTTAGTGAGTGGATGAAGTTATTTAATAGCCTAAGTGATAATGAAAAAGTGTGAAATGTGTTAGGTGTGGAGTTTAATTGTATTTTAGGATTAGAGGTAAAAATTATGATGTTATTTTAGTCAGGTTTTAGATCCCATTATTTGTATCTTGATGGCATGGGATATTTATTAAAATAACCTTGTAAAATTGTAATTACATAGTCAATCTGGGCCATTGATTAAAGGTTTCTAGATCTAATGGTAGATGTTATGTTTATGTGTTTTTCACCCTAAAATATATCAATACATGGTTGAGATGAAAAAAAAGGATATGGTACACAAAGAGAGGAGGCAGAGAAGGTAGATAGCTATAATAGGTTTTGTTACAGGATTTGTTTATCACTTGTATTGCTGGAAATAATATACTGGATAAGTTTGGTAGATGTAGCCTATTTTGGGTAAACCACGTTAAATCTGGTGTCTCTTATTTTGTGCATGCTTATGATTATTTTTTAAATGTTTGATTGATTCATTTAATAGTTTTTCTTCTATGTGATTTGGGGATAAATCTATGTTTTATTTTATCCTAACACAATGTGTTTGTCCTAGTGTGCTTGAAGTTGGCTTGGTTGATCTTCAATTTTTGCATGGTTAGAGATATGTAAGGATGAATATGGTGATTTGAGGTTATGAAATAGGTCCCTTATATGTTTTCTATTATTTTAGAAATTATGTTTAGGAGTGTAATTCATTTGGTATTCCATAGGTTTCAACTAGACCTTTTGGGTCCAGTAGCAAAAAATATGAGTATGTAGTTTGTTGACATCACCATTACCACATGTAGATGTGTCAAAGGGATTTACTCATATGGTTGTGATCAAATTATTCATTAGTTTCTATGTTTAAAGTCTCAAGTATACAAATGAAGAATGATAAAAGATATGCAAGTATAAAGTTGGGTTCTTAGGCATTTTGATAATGTTTTCCCATACTTAGAGCCAAATTTGCATAAGGTAAAAAAGAATCAAGTAAGCAGTTTGATGATGGCATATCTTGTGCATGTGTAAATTTTAAGATAAGTAGATCATATGGGTTTGTTTAGATTTGTGTCTAGTTGATATGTGTAAGATTTTAGGTCCATCTCTAAAGCACAACAAAATCTATGCATGTGCAAAGTTGGTCTTTCTAGATAGTTCTTGACATAGTTGGCTTTGTGAATAGATAAATCTGAGGCATTTTAATGTCATTATATCTCACACATGTAAGTATTCTATGATAATATTGAAACATGGTTGGATTATCCTATGGGAGGAGATAATATGGTCCAAATTTCAAAACATACACTTGAGCAAAGAAAAATATATGGAGGTGCAAATTTGGCCTTCCAGGTAGATAAGTAATGGTCCCCATACTTAGTCAATTTTGCACAAGGTTAAAGATCAAGACCAGATAGAGAACTAATGGTGCACAAAAGTTTGTACATATATATCTATGGTGTATAACAATTCAAATAGGTCAATGTGTTAGGAATAAATATAAAAATTAATGTAAAACAATTTCATAGAATCATAATAATAATAGATATAAGTAGAGATGTAGAAAGAACAAAAATAAACATGCAAAATAAGAAGACCAAATTTAACATAGTTCATCCAATCTGGGATACATCCACCAATAAATAGTTGTTTAGATTTGATTACAAGTCAAAAGAATACAAACCACTCTCATATCAGTCTTCTCACAATTACAATGCATAAATATTATTTAGAGCTACACTCAACAAACCCTTCTAAATTTACACACTCTATTCTTCCTTCTCAAACCCTTGTTCTCTTGATGTATTGCCTATGAAATATCCATCTATACATAATAAATTAACAAAGTAGTATTAAAAAATAATGGGTACCAAAACCATGGGAAAAATCAATTCAAAATGATTTCCCATTAAAAGGGGTCTAGAAAGTTTTTTAGGGGCTACCACTCCTAAACCCCTGCTTGGGAACTACCACCCCCAAACCATTGATTTTTTGGGTTTTTTGCCTTCAAACCTATATTTGGGGATTGACTTGACTCTAAACCCTGAAAAGAATACATAGAGAGTGTACAATACATTTTAAATGTATAGTATTTGAAATACATTGTAATTTTAGAAATAGGATCCACAACACAACACAAAGTGTTCATTGGTTTATGGAGATAAAGATCAATATTCTTGTAAGATCTAATAGTGCATAGGAATTTGTATAGATCAATATCAATGGTATGTGTTAACTCGAATGAGAATAAATGTTCAATGTTTAATGTTGAGTAGATATAAAGATCAAGATTCTTCCAATGATCAGTAGTGAATAAGTGTTTATACTGATCAAGATCAATGGTGCACATTAAAGTCAAAAGGTCAAAGTGACAATTGTTTATCATTGTTAAAGACTAAGCTATGTAGAAAATATCGATGGTGCACATTAAGTCAAAGTTTCTAGATTGCACAAGATGAGGTTAAATGTTCAAAGATTAACATTTGGGCATTAGTGCACTATTGGTTAAAGTTCAAAGAAGATCGATGATGCACATTTAATTTGAATATGTGAGGACAAAAGATGCAAGCATAGTGTTCAATGTTTAACTGTGACCATTTGAATTCAAATGTTTTACTTTAACAAAGGAGAAACTAGTGTTTAGTTTTTGAGATATAACTTTTGATATATGCATAATTTGACCATGGTGTAAAAAGAAAATTTGTAGAGGAATTCAAGGTGCATCTATAAATACAAAATTTAATTTATAAAGTGTGTAAAATCAAGGTTATGAAGGTTCAAATTTGGTTATGTGTTCATGTATATTTTGCAAGTAACCCAAGAAGGGTAATTGAGATCATTTTGATATTGTTTCTATGTTTAATGATGAATTAGATATTGAATCATGTTTTATATTCCATAAGTATACTTCGTGTGCATTATAAATTTTTGAAAAATTATATGTAGTATGAATAAAGGTTTAAAACTTGGTTGTGTATTTGTTCATGGTGAATGTGTGCATAAAATATTGTTTGATAAAATTATGCTTAAGCATAAGGGTATTGTGATGGTTGTTGGAACTTAAGGAGGACTTAGGGGTCATGTGGAATGGGTCCATGCATTTGGAAGTGTTCTTGAATTCTTAGTTTTCTCAATGAAATGTCAAAGAGGTGAATGGGTCATCATAGGACCTAAAAGTGACTTAGGCTTATTTGAGAGTATGTTGTATTTAAGTATGACCCATGTAAGATGCCTTAAGGGTGAAGGCTTGTGTTGTGGTTGATAGGAAATATTGTGATCTTATTAATTCATGATTTCTCTATAAATGGTGAAACCAAATGTGTTGGTTTCTAGACTTATGTGTAAGACAAGTGCAAGGTGTATGTGAGAATTATGGAGTGAAGGAAAGTTAGAATGCCCAGTTGATGAGTTAATGAGTAGATCAGATTAAGGACTATGTGTATGACTTCTAGGTAATATTTATGATTTTCAAATAGTGATATTATAGTTTTAGGATATGTGAAGAGGTCTGAGTGTGCATATGAGGACAATTTGAGTGAAGAAGGAGAGAGATTATGGCATGCCTATGTAAGAGGCCTATATGAGATATAAAGAGAGTTTGTATAGAGGTTAGATAATTAGAGATCCATAATCAGGTGTTAAATACATAAATTCTAAGTTGGAGTTTTTCACTTAAAATTAGGGTCTAAGAGAGTTGATCTTCCTTAGGGGTAGTTGATCCTTGTGAAATAGGTGTTTCACTAAAGGCCTTTAGTCAAGAGGATATGATCAAGGTTTGTTGATTTAAAGGATTTGATCAGTATCTTGTTTGTAATTTTTTATAGGATAAGTAGTCCATATGTTTCAAGCTTGAGAGTGGATTTTATTTCCCATTAGGGTTTCCCACAGGAACTATGTGTTATATGTTTGATCTTATGTATACATTGAATAAATGAGCTCTCTTGTTAATGTTTCTTGATCAAGTTGATATATGTTGATTGTTTAATAGTTTGAAAGGGCTATAATTGAAATTAAAATATCTAGGCTCACTAATTAACCCCCCTCTCAATGATTGTACCTCTAATAGTTGGCATCAGAGCAGGTCCTTTTGTAAAGGCTTGACAACTTGAAGGTGATTTAAGGTACAATATGGGTAGTCATCAATGAGGTTTCTCTACTAAGAAAGAACTGATGTTTAATAGATCTAATTATGCTTTTTAGAGTGAAAGAATGAGGACATACATTATATCCCTAGGGTTTGATGTATGGAAATCTATTTTGGATGGTTATGCCATTCCTATTACTCCTCCATCTAGTGTTATAGACAAGAAGTTGTTTAAGAATAATTATAAGGAAATGAATGCCATCACTTGTGGTCTTACAGAGACTATGTTAACCAAGGTCATCTATTTTAAATTTGTTAAAGAGATATGGAATAAAATGCAAGTCATCTATGAAGGAGATTCAAAGGTTAAGTTTGCTAAGTTTTAGACTTATAAAAGGCAATTTAAAAGTCTCAAGATGAAGGAAGAAGATTCTATGGCATCCTTTCTACAGAGAGTTGATGAGATTGTGAATATCATTAGAGGCCTTGGTGAGAACCTTAAAGAGGCTATTGTAGTTCAAAATGTATTAAGGTCTCTATCCCTCAATTTTGATACAAAAGTATCTACTATAGAATAAATTCATGATCTTACTCAATTAAAGATAGATCAATTGCATGACACCCTTACTGCCTATGAGATGATGAAGAATGATAGTATACCACCAAATAAGGAAGCAACATTCAAGATAGAAATGAAGCCAAAGAAGTTCCAAGGTAAGAACCCAAAGAGGATGACATTTTTGATATAGATGATGATGAACTAATTACTTTGATTTTAAGGAAATTGAAAACAAGTTCGAGCAAGTATAAGGGTAAACTACCCATCAAATGCTTCAATTGTGGAGAGATTAGATATTTTGCTAACAAGTGCCCTCTTAAGTATAATAATGATGATGATTAGAGAATGATCAAGGTCATGATGATACAAAGATATCTTTTAGGTTTAATAAAATCAAGAAGGGATTCAAAAGGTTTGAAAATAAGAAGTACTTCAAGGACAAGAAGAGTCTCTACACCAAAAAAGATTATAGCTCATCAAATGAGAGTGAAGTTAGTAACTCAGAATATGATCATGAAGATGATGGTCCTTTTAAAGATGAAGATATATTCATGGCTGATGAAGATAGTTGCTCACATCAAAAGGAGTCTAATTGGAGTGATTTATATGATGATGAATATGATGTCTATTATGAGAATGGATTAATGAATGGTCTTGAAGAACTGAATATTAAGAAGAAGATAAATAAGAATATGATATCTAAACTCAAAGACTATGAGGAAAAATTCAATGTGTATGAGCCAAGAATAAATAAAGACACCAAGGAGCATGAAGATATAGTCAAAGATCTCAATTGTCAATTAGAAGTCTTGTCTAAAAACTTGAAAGCTAAAGAAGATAAAAGCTCAAGGTAAGTAATTGAAATTGAGTCATTAAGATTTGAGTTAGAGAAGACATATAGTAAGGTGAAGTCATTTGTGATATTTGAAAAGAGCTCAAGTGATATAGATAATACTATAAATGATAAAAAGCATGCAAGTGATAGAATTGGTCTTGGATACAAAGAAGAACCAAAGAATACAACTCAAGACAAGATCAAGACTAATGTGAACAAGAACAATATAAATTTGAAGACAAATCTTTAGATAAGGAATAAAGGTACTGGTAGAATGAAGACAAATCAGATCAAACAACCAAATGGCATGAGATATGCAAACTTTAATGATTACTGCTATACTTGTGATTAGTTTGGGCATAGGGCTAGAGAATGTAAGAGACCTATTAAAAATGAAGTTGCATAGAACTATGATGGGGGTCATCAGTCAAAAGTTGTGATCAAGGTTGAGTGTTTCAACTATCATGATATGGGACACTTTACAAAACATTTTAAAAATAAGGTAGGACAAGATAAGTTTTCATTAAGGAGTATCGTTTTCTATAAGTGTGAATAGAGAGGTAACATTGCTATATTATGTAAACAAAGGCCATCAAGTCAAAATAAGGTAAATCAAGCTCTAAGAGTGAAATGAAAAAGGTAAGTGAACTCATGGAGACAAAAACTAGTAAGTAGAAATTATGATGAGTCTTTAGCTCTAAGTAATCTATTTACCATGGTGGAGAATGCTATAGAAATTGAAGAGTGCCAAGGGCTCTCATTGCCTACTCATGTTGAGAATGAAGAGACCAAGCTCAAGGAGAAGACCAAGGTGCTAGTTGTGGATAGTTATGAAGTGAGTATGGATCTAAGTAAACATCCTTATATTATTAAACAAGCTTCATGAAGAGAACATCAATTTTTAGTACTTAGTGATGAGGTTCTAAGATGCAAGGAATATTATATAGATGAAAAGGTATGTCATGAATCTATGTTGTATCCATGTAATGTCAATCCAATAATAGAAAAGAAGGAGAATGTTGTAGTGGATGATAATGTTACTTCTCTTAAGCCTAACAATAAGAAGAACTATAAGCATCAGATGACCAAGGAGGAAAAGGAATATGAGGAGTTATTCTCAACTCCTAGTTTCACATTATTCTAGGACATTATGAAATAGGGTGTCTCTACCTATTCTTCTTAAAAGACATCTTTCTTGAGTAAGAATCAAGTTTGTGTGTTAAATATCATAATTCCAATCTATATAGAGACTCATGTTGCTCTTAGAAGGTCATTAGTGAAGGGGAAACATCAAATTCATGAACTTGTTCCAAATATTTATGAAGGAGCTATAGTACAGGGTCAGAATGAGTGTTTCCAGGTGGCCTAATGAGATTGATGAAATTTCAAGAGGATTTTGGTACTAAAAAAGTTATATACACTTCTTTGTGATGTACTCTAGGTGTTTTTGTGGTTTGAAGGTATGCTGAAGTCAATTTGAAGTTTTTTGTTTGCTTTCAAGTTTTCTAATTTATGCTTAAGAGTATGTAGGTCTCAAAATGGGTTATAGGATGTATGGGTTTTCAAAGATGTGGAATCTCAATTATTAGTCCAAAAGTGTGTAATAGTTGTCTCCAGGTGTATAAGTGTTTTGAGAGGGGGACATTGACTAAAAGGAGTTTTGTTAACTCTATTTATTCTGATATTATAGGGTTTTGGGATATGTTATAAAAGTGGGTTGCCTCATGATTTTAGATCTAAGGCTTATTAATATATTTAATGGAAAAAATGGGTTATCAAATCAATATTAACAAAGATTTTAAGGTTTGTGATTTTTAAATTATTCATGTTTTTGTCAAGATGGAGGCCTAATTAGTAAGTGGGTTTGTGAAGGAAGTATATTTTAGAAGATGATCTAGGTGATGAAAATTGGTGTGATTGATGAATCATATGAGGGTGATCTAGATATGAAGTTTTAGTTCATGAAGATAAGTATATTGAAATTTGTGGGCTCTATAAGTTCTAGGTAGGGATACAAGGAGTCTAGATAGGCCTAGTCTTGAATATGTATTTTTTTATTTATTTTACAAAAGAGAAAGGCATGAGTATTTCAAGGTGAGTTCTCAGGTTTTTTTAGAGCATGTTTCCTATTTAGTGTGTGGCATGAAGTTTTATTGGTGGTCCTTGAGGTGATTTGAGAAAGAAAGCTAATAAGCTTATATGATGGTTCCTCATGGAGTATAGAGATCTGAAGATTCTCAAGTGATGAAATGGATTAAAAATATTAGGGGGAGTACCTATTAGATATTTATTGGTGATTTAAATAATATTTAATTTCTTTTGTGTGTTCTTTCTTCATTTATTGTAGTGCTTGGTTGAAGAGAGTGTTAGCTTGGAGAAAGAGGAAGGTATCAAGACAAAAAGAGGTAGGATCAAGTTAAGGGGGAATTTGTATCATATTTATAAGTTTTTCCTCTTTTTTTGGTAGTATTTTCAGATCCTTAGGATCAATTTGTTCCCACTTTGTCATTATGTCAAAATGGGAGAAAATTGCTATTGTGAGAGTGCTTGAAGAGAGAGAAGGAAGGTGAATTGTATGATGTGTGTTGACATAAATGACAAAGGGGGATATTTTTGGAGAGTTATAAATGATGTCATATATGTGAATTTTTTATTTTATGAAGTGCTTTAATATCTTAAGTGATAATGATAAAGTGTGCAATGTGTTTGTCTTAGTGTGCTTGAAGTTGGCTTGGTTGATATTCAATTTTATCATGGTTAGATATGTTTAGGGATGACTATGGTGATTTAAGGTTATAAAATAGGTCCCTAAAATGTTTCATATGCTTTTAGTACCTATTTTTATGAGTTTAATTCATATGGCAGTCCATAGGTTTCATCTAGACCTTTTGGGTCTAGTAGCAGAAAATCTGAGTAGGCAATTTGTTGATGTCACCATTGCCATGTGTGAATGAATTAGGGGGAATTGGACATATGGTTGTGATAAAATTATTCCCTAGTTTCCATGTGAAAATTTTAAAATCTATGTATGAATCATGATAAAATATATGTAAGTGTAAAGTTAGGTTCTCAGGCATTTTGACAGTGTTTTCCCATACTTAGCTAAATTTACATAAGACAAGAAAGAACTAAGTAAGCAATTTGGTGATGACACATCTCATATGTGTGGATGTTTCAAGATAATTTGATCATATTAGTTTGTTCATATTTATTTGTAGTTGATATTAATAAAATTTTAGGTATAAATCTAAAGTATGACAAAAGCTATGCATGTGCAAAGTTGGTCTTTCCAGGGATTTATGAATAGATAAATTTAAGGAGGCATTTTAATGTCTTTATATCTCACACATGTGATGATTTCAATAGAATATTGACACATGGTTGGATTTTCCTATGTGATGAGATCATATGGTCCTTATTTTAGAACATGTGATTGAGTGAAGAAAAATATATAGAGGTCAAAAGTTGGTCTTATAGGTAGATAAGTAATGGTCCCCATAGTCATTTTTACACAATGTTAATGATCATGACCAGATAGAGATCCAATGGTGCTCAAGAGTTCATACATATAGATATAAGGTTAATAATAAGTCAAATAATTCAAAGTGTTTTTTGGTTAATAGAGATAAATATAAAACTTCTTCTAAGATCTAATGGTGTGACAAGAATTCATACAGATCAAGATCAATGGTGCATGTTGACTCGAATGATAATAAGTGTCCAATGGTTAATGCTAAGCAGAGATAAATATCAAGATTCTTACAAGGATCAAAGGTGAGTGGGTGTTTATACTAATCAATATCTTTGGTTCACATTAAATTTAAGAGGTCAAAGTGATAGTTGTTTAGCATTAGTAAAGACCAAACTATGTATAGAAGATCGATGATGCACATTAAGTCAAAGTTGCCAGATTACACAAGATGAGGTTGACTATTCAGAGATTAAAATTTGGGAATTTTTGAACTATAAATTAATGTTTAAAAAATATTTATGTTTTATATTTAATCTAAATATGTAAGGACATAAGATGCGAGCATAGTGTTCGATGTTTAACTGTGACCATTTGAATTCAAAATTTTGAATTTAATAAAGGAAAGACTAGTGTCTAGTTTTTGAGCCATAAATTTTGATCTTTGTAGAATTTAACCATGGTGTAAAAATTGAATTTGTAGAGGAATGCAAGGCACATTTATAAATATGAATTTTAAGGTTTTAAAGTGTGTATAATCAAAGTGTGAAGGTTCAAAGTTAAATATGTGTTCATGTATATTTTGCAAGTAACTTGAGAAGGGTAATTAAGCTTGTTCTAATGTTGTTTCAATTTTTAATGATGAATTAGATATTGGATCATGTTTTATACTCCATAAGTATGCTCTATGTGAATTATGAAGGCTTGACCAATCATATGAAATATGAAAAAGCTTTTATAAGTTGACTCTATATTTGTTCATGGTGACTATGTGCACATAATGTTATTTGAGTGAATTATGCTTAAGTAGAAGGTTATTAGATGGTTGTTGGAAATTAAAGAGGAATAGGGGTCGTTTGGAATGGTTCCATGAATTTATAATTGTTCTTGTGTTCTTAATTGTCTCAAAGAAATGTCAAATAGGTGAATGGGTCATCATAGGACCTAAAAGTGACTTAGGCCTATTTGAGAGTATGTTGTGCTTAAGTGTGACCCATGTAAGATGCCTTAAGGGTGAAGGCATGTGTTGTGGCCAATATAAAATATTGTGATATTTTTAATTCATGTTTTATCGATAAATGTTGAAACTAAATGTGTTAGTTTCTAGACTTGTGTGTGAGACAAGTGCAAGGTGTATGTGAGAATTATGGAGTGAAGGAGAGGTAGAGTACCCAATTGATGAATTAATGAGTAGAGAATATTTAGGATTGTGTGTATGACCTATAGGTCATATTTCTAATGTCTAAATATTTCTCTTTTAGTTTGAGGATATGCAAAGAGGTCTAAGTGTGCATATGAAGATAGTTTGGGTGAAGAAGGAGAGAGATTGTGGCATGCCTATGTGAGAGGCCTATATGAGATAGAGAGAGAGTTTGTACAAAGGACAGATAATCATAGATCCATCATCAAGTGTTGAATAAATCAATTCTAAGGTGGAGGTGTTTACTTCAAATAAGGGTCTAATGGAGTTGATCTTCCTTAGGGGTAGTTGCTCCTTGTGAAACATGTGTTTCACTAAAGGCCTTTGGTCAGGAGGATATGATTAAGGTTTTTTAATCTAAAGTATTTTATCAATTTATTATTTGTAATTTTATATAGGACAAGTATTACATGTGTTACAAGCTTGATAGTGGGTTTTATTCCCCATGAGGGTTACCCATAAGAACTATGTGCTATGCATTTGATCTTGTATATGCATTGATTGAATGAGCTTTCTTGTTAATGTTTCTTGATCAAGTTGATATATGTTGATTTTTTAATAGTTTTAAAGGAATATAATTGAAATTTAAATATCTTGGCTAATTGATTCACCCCCTATAATTGCACCTCTAACATGAGGCATGATGATTTCACTCTAAAAAGGTAAATATTCTTAGCTTTTTATTTTTATAGGTATATATTGAATAATTAATGGATTAAATCACATCTCTAATTTCTTAGATTACTTTAATATTTTATTAAATATAATTATCTTTGATTGTTATATGTTTATTTCCCCCTTTATGCCACAAGCTTTGGTCAGTACTAGATTAGAATGTAATATCATTTACTAGATTAAATTTTATGTTCATTTAATAGATTAGCTAATTTACCTTTATCTCATTACAAGACCTAGATAGGGTTATTGCATAATTTAATTTGAAAAGAGGCCTTAGAAACCTCTCTTTTGGTATTTTGTATTAAGATATACCTTAGTTAAGCTTAGCAGATCCATAATTGGTCATGACCCTAAAATAATCAAATATTGCTAGTAGATTTTTATTTGATTACCTTTTCTAAGATTGGATATTACTAAGTAGAATAAGTTGAAGAACTATCTTATTTTAGTTGCATACACTATATCTTAATGAGGCAATGGATAAGTTATTAGTTACATTCCTAGTCTTATCCAATTTATATATTAAAATTTGCTCTTTAGAATTGAAAATGACAAGCTTAACACACATTTACCATGCATGAATTGAGAAATTAAACAAAGTCCTGATTCACTATCCTCTCACACTTGCATGTTATTTTATGAGTCAACCATTCTATTATATTTTTATAAAACTATAATAACCTCATTGGTTATTTTAAACATTTTAAATATCTTGCATAGATATCTCTAGACTCTTAGAGTAGACCACATGTACAAAGGTTGGTTCTAATAGTTATAGTTATTATCACTAGATGATAATGACCCACATTGGATGGAACCAACCCATTTTAAGTAACATATATTTTATAAAATTAAACCCATCCTTAAGGTTGGCCAAAAATTATATTATACCAATGGAATAAGTAATTTATTCAAATAGATCCTTATATAAACAAATCAAGGTATCATTAAAAATGGATCTATCACTTATATTTGATACACTTACATATTATTTCACACTAAGAAAATATGCCTTATACTTCCAAATTTTAATACCTATCACTATGAGTAGTCATGATCCAAGGCCAAAGAACTCAAATTCCATGTCAAAGCAAACATTTTTAAGTACCAAATAAAATAATCATCTTCATACACATTATAAAGAACCATAATTTTACAATCACACTAGGTGGGATAATTACATGTGGCTTGAATTTCCTCACTAGAGTATTTTATACATAATCAATTGATAATCATCACATGAAGGTGATTGGGGTTAGAATTACACTTCCCCCATTTTCATAAGTTTTTATCCATCATAAACACATAGGGTTTTAAGGCAAATGAGGTTGATTTTTGGATCTACATTCATCATCATGGTTCAATATCTCAGAAACATAGTAATAAAAAATAGTTTTAGGTGACCAAATATACATTGTGTCTCACTTTTTTATAGAGTATTACCAACTATCAAGTTACTATTGACTAATGATATCGACCCGATCATATAGAATCAACCTATAGTAGGTAGTGGATCAGTTTTTAGACTAAATGAACAAGATTCATGCTTATCCCTAATTTCCACTCTCAAAATTTATTCATATTCAAACAATCAACTATAAAAGTTAAGTATCATGATCTATTTAGTACTTTCCATATTTAGTGTATGATCTTATAAAATTAAAAGATTCAATTATCAATATTTTACATTCAAATGTGTGCTATAATATCATATCTATATATTTGAATAATATTCTAAAGTTATATATCAATTATATTAATCTCACCCATTAATCCAAATAAGGGTATAACATATATCTGAACCAATACATATATCAAACTATGCAAAGCCCTAGGCTTTTCTTAAGGTTTCATCCTGCCATAGTTTCGCATTTTAGCTTTAGGGTTTTATTTTTAGACCTAATTTCTGATTTCCCATTCCTCTTTATGCAAATCATAAAATATTATATGTTTCCCTAAACTTTAAAACTCATTCTCATATTATAATTTCCTCTATTTGGTTTATTCCTTGATTTTTTTATATTTGGATTAAAAAGGTTCTATTTTTCAAACACTCCATATTTGTTTCTAGTCATTATGAGTGGATAAAAAGCCTATTTTTGTTCATCAAAATACTGTATGGATTATTTGGAATTAAAAATTTACTATTTTTAGTAAATTGGCCTAGAGGACAAATGAGCTACCTTTTTTTCAAATTAATTTATGGGATTCATCTATACACTATTTTTTTTATATAAAACCATTTTATATTTTAAAAATTCATCATAGTTTTTTTTATAATGGTGAGTTCTTTGTTGCCTCCACACTTGTTTACTTATTTGTATTTGGCCTTATTTCTTTAGAGATATTTATTTGAGGTTTAACAATTAAAAAATGGATAATCATTCAAAAACCCTTGATGACCATCATTCTATAGAACTCTTATTTTCTTAAAAAATCATCCCTTATGTGTATGGTAATTAATGTACAAATAAACAAACATATATGATTAATTATGTTAATCATATATATGAATAATATGCTTGTCATGATTATGACTATAATTATAATTATGAAAAAAAAGAGGTTTGATATGATATTGAAAACTTTAATAAATAATAAAATGAATCCATTAATGAGGAAATATAAGAACCTTCTTCTCCTACTTCCTATTTCCCTTCTTTAATTCATAAAATACATCAAGATAATCAAGATACTAATGAAAATATGCATGTTTATAGCTTACATTATGAGCTAATAACTGAATATTCCCTTCTTAATACACATCGATTATCTTTAAAAGTTAACACGTCATTTCATCTCATTAATCATTATAAAATGCAAAGGCATAAGCCTTGCTTAGGAATAGTAAAAGAATGTGAAGAATATGCAATTCCTTATCTTTCTTTACAAATGGAAAAACATGAGAAGAATTTGAGATCACTCCTCTATCTAAAAATGGTAAAAGGATGTGAACATTTTAAAATTCCTTCTCTCTATCTAGAAATGGCAAAACAATGTGTAGAATGTGAAATTTCTCCTCTCTTAAGAAATAGTAAAATAATGTAAAGAATGTGATATTTATTTTATCTCTATAAATAAAAAATAAATGTGAATAAATATAAACTAATTATTTATTTATAAATGTATAAATATAATGAAATCCTTTATACTCTCTAGAAATACAACATGGAACAAACTCATGTGATGATTCCTTATCTTCTATTTAGATATAATACCAAATTATTTCTTCAAATTAACCTTGTATTGAAACCAAATGTTATATAGATCTAAAAATATGTAATGATACACATTTAAAATCTGAATCTATGGAAGAGGATGTTACACATGAGTATTATGACTCTCCTTAACCTATGACTAATATACAATTTGAATTGCCTAGATATCCTTTGCATATTTGTAATAGTTACATATGGAAACTTAAAATAATAAGATCCAACCAATGAATGAACATCTTAATGATCTCAACATGCCTTCCCAATAATTAATTTCCTTAATGAACGATGTGGGTGCCTTGAAACAAAAAATGAATTACCTAACCCTTGAAATCAAATCATGCCATGCTTAGGTTGATTTTAATGCTATATATGGAAACCTAATGATGTGCAATATTTTAAATTCCTTTTCACCTCAAAAATTTCTCATGCATACATTTTTATGTTTTATGGAAGTAGTGATCATTATCTACATATCAATGGATAGATATGATGGTAGTCAAATTTTACTAAATGTGTTTCCAAAAATTTCAACTATAAAATCTTTAGATTGGTTCCAATTATTACCTAGTGGGTCTTTGTACTCCTATATTGAGTTATAAGAGACATTTTTAATACAATACATTCAAAAAAAGGGGCCAAGGGTTACATATGAATGTTTACTTAGATCTAGTTTATGATTACATTTTATTATTCATGGATTTTATGCATCAATTAATATATAAAACAATGGATTTTGAAACAAAATACATATTTTATAAAGGCCTAATATATATTTACAAAGTATAGCTTATTTATGACACTTGTTATTAATCTAAAGATATTTGTTACAAGACTCTTTCACTATAAGAGAAGTTGACATTTAATCCAAAATATAAAGAAGGCACATGCAAATACTAAGTTAGACATAAGATCCACACAAATAATCTAAGATAATTATTCCACCTCCTAAACCACATATTCCAATAAAATAAAGTCAAGGTTATGAATAAAGGGGAAGAAAAAGATTACAAAGTAACGTCCAAATTAAAAATCCCTACCTTTAATAAGTAGTAACTATTTACCCTATAATTAATAGGACTTAATAACTTAAAAATAAGCTATTGAAACTAATGTACAATAATATACAATAAAATATAAAAAAACCTTCAACTAAGCTATAAATACTAAATTGTAAAGGGTATGTATATAATTATCTTTAATGGTTGTTGAAAGTATTAGTTGTGTCATGATTTAGAAATGATCTTATTAGACTTAATATCATGTTACTACTAGAATCAAAAGATTATAGTTTATAGGGACAAGGGTTCACTAGTAGGACAAGTCCATAATGTGTCTCTATCCACTATGACTAATTTATCCATGTTAACTATAGAAAAGGATTTTGATTCGGAGGTCATGTGGTGGTTTATAATGGTTTTCTAATTCTCTATGGGGGCTAAATAGACACCTAGAATTCCTAAACATAGATTCCCTAGTCCTACATAATCACACAAAAGAGATCAAATTCAAAATGGGTGAAAATAGGGAGAATTGGAAATGGTTAAGATATCCTAATAAAACACTTATTGATTGAGTTATCCCTAGATATCCCAAATGGATTCATGCTGATGTAGTTATCCCTTTTGGGGAAAGTAATAAATATGTGATGAATGCAACTAGAATATATATTAGAATGATTGACAATATATGCCTTTAAATTAAAATTAAACACTTTTAAACTTGGCTTATGACTATAAAAAAGAATAAAAATTGAACTTGAAAATAATAATTCTCTTTTGTTAAATGCATAATTCTTTTGAAATTAGATTGATAAATGATTGCTAAGTAATAATGAATTGAGTGGTTTTGATGTGATTTTATAGAATAATATTTCAATTATTTTCATGAGGTGACCTTATTAAAATCATGGGATAGTTTTTTTTAAATGTCTCAATTTTAAAAAGTGTTTTTTGGAGGTAATAAGACAAGAGCACACTAGGAGACAAGGTTGTACTTTAGTCATATCTACGTAGTGTAGTCATGTCCTAAAATGTTAGAAACTTTATAAACTTTTAATGAATGATTTGTAACCAAAATAATGATGAATAGGAATGAAATAAGGATGCCTATATTTTATTTTCCAAGTATTTTTAAGGTAATAAAGGCTCCTATAATGATTTAGTTAGTGACATGGAAAAAATACCAAGTATGGTAAGGATGTCAAGAATAAATATTTTCAAGAATTTATTGATTAAATTGATGTGTATACATTCCCCTTGCACACCCCCTCCTCTCCCCCATTTATTTTAGTGATACAATAAAGTGAAATTACTATAGTAAATGAGAAAGAGATAAAACACGAGTGTTGAAACATACTTTGTCTTCAAAGGAGGAGTTTGGGTTACCACTAACCCAATTGGAAATAAGGTTATTTCAAACTTGTTTGTGTCCTAGCTAGGGGAAAAAATAATTTTGAACATAGAAATAGGATGAGTGGTAGAGCATTAGGTGTTACTAAACAATAACCATACTAACTCATGTGATTTGAACCTATAGTGAAATAGAGAGTGATAAAGTATTGATGAGTGAAGTTTTTAGTTAAAGAAGGACATGGTTTCATTTGTGAAGAGTGATATGAGAATAATTAAGGATTATACCCATTAAGTTTTACTAAAATATAAGGTGAAGATAATAAAAGAGAGGGTGAACATAACATGGTTTGCTACAATTAAGCCAAGACATAGAGTTTCACTAAACCCAAACATGGATCACTTATTGAACTAAAGAGAAGAGGTGGGATCCATTACATGGTTCATTAAAGTATAACCAAGATGTGGAGCATCAATAAGCTTAAACTTGGTCCAATTGACAAATATGAATCAAACCACTAAGATGGATCTAGATTTGAATTTTAACTTAGTGAAAACTTGTTTATTGAAAAATAAAAAAGAGGGTAGTACATGAACCAATATCATGCCCCCTATATTGTATAGATTACTAATTTTAACTTTGTAAATATTTGAAATTTTTATATATATGGACTTGTGCTTAAGTGTTTGTAAGAGTGGGATGCACATGTAAGCCATATGACCCCATAATATTGATATAGTGTATGTTTTTATGAATATTAAATAAGTTACTTATGAGGACTTAAATTCAAGAGAAGCCTAATATGATTCCCCCCTTTTGAGATGAGTAATGCTGCTTAAAAATTACTTGTCTCAAAATAAAAAGTGAGAAAATTTGTGAAAGATATAATCATGTAATAATATTTTTATTGTTAGAAATTTATATATACAAATTTGAAACATATTAAGAGTTTATATACTACATTGTATCGTGTATTGGAATATATCATTGAAGTAGTGAATGAAACATTGAAAGTAAGTAGTGTGTATGATAGTTTATTATGAGCCATAGGAACAACAAATGTCACACATAAACAAATGTAAAGTATGAATGAATACCAAGATAATTTTATAATATATAACTCAATCATGGAAACGAGATTGTGTATAAATACTTATACTTGTAAAAGTGTTCATATAGAACAATGAGATGCCCCAAATTTACCAAGATTTTTGGGTAAAAGGCTAATATAACATCAACCCCATGGAAAAGTATGTCTTGTATCACACTCACATACCTTGTGAAAATTCATTGTATATTGAAAAGTGGATAAAAATATGCTATCTACTTAACATAAAATATATGACATATGTAAATATATTAACTAGAAATAAGAGTAAATTCTTAGATCTTGATTTGTGAGTGTTGAAAATATTTTTATGTTTATATATATTTAAAATATATGTTACTGGGTTTTAATATTTAAATGTAAATATATAAAAATATTAAATTCATATTTTTTAAAAGTGAAATTAAGGATTTGAAAGTAGTGTAGACACCAAAAATATGCACATGATGGTTCCAAATGTCAAAATTCCCCTAAACCACTTGAGGACCCCCTTGGGCCCACTATTTCATGTAAATTTTTGCTTAAGTTTTAAAGAAAGAGAGAAAATAAAATTGATATGGGTATGGTTGAAAAACCTATTTGGTTACACATGTGTTAAATTAGAAGATTGTGAAGAGTTCCTCTTTGGCTTGAGAGGAAGACTTGCAAATAAGAAAGCACTAAAGCAAACTTGTTCATTAGATAGATAGTTGGGTGGCTTGCCTAGAGATAGCTAGATCCTAAAAGTGAGGGATTCCTTAGGGGCTATAAATTTACATATTTTAAATAGTCAAGTTCAAAAAATTGAAAATAAGGTACTTGCATCAAATAAAAAAGATTACTAAAACTAAACATAAGAATGCTTGCTAAGAAAATAATCTAGAAATGATCAAATTAGTGATGAAATAATTAATACTAGTGCTAGGTGGTTCGGGTATGATTCATAAAATCTAAAATAGGTCTATGAGTGGTAAAAAAATACATAAAAATGGATTTGATTGGGTATAGATGGGTGAAAATAGGTTGCTAGTTTTGGGTGTCATAGGTGACCATCGACGATTGGGGTGACCATCAATGGTTATGCCTGACTATCAGTAGTTGGGATATGACCATTGATAGTTGATTATAGAATCTTGGGTTTGACAAATAAATGAATGACAAGATCCCATAGATGGATTCTAAGAGTTGATCAAGGGTTGGGTTGAATAAAAAATGGAATTAAGGCACATAAATGTTAACAAATAAGTACATGTCTTATTAGAAGTTAGTTGGGTGGGTGGTTTATGTAGTTAGCCTATTAGTGGAATCTAGCTTGATTTTTGTAGATTAATAGTACCTAAGAGCTTGGTTGAGAGGGGATGATAGTTAGATCCCAATAAGATGGTTGATAATGCTTGATAACACTAATGACATTGATTGATATGATTAACCTATAAAAGAAAACTCTTGAATGATTGAGCTCATAATAATTATTACAAATGGATTTTACCTCCTAGGCCTCTTTCTATTACAAGCATAAGTAAGAGGTAGAAGTGAAGGTGTAATTTGGCCATCAAAATATAATTCATACATGCAAAGGATCACAATCAGAATTAGACAAGTTATTTTTAGAAAAGTAACATAAGTGGTTTACATGTTGTTTGTTAAGAGGTGGATCCTAACCATCGATGGTCACCTTGACCTTTCATGGTTAGGGTCTAGAGGAAAAAGGGTCCTGAAGGTTAGTTTCACTTAGCTTGGTAAAACTAGGTGTAGATGGGTTTGGTGAGGCTAGATAGGTGTAGATAGGTCCCAAGGGGTTCATAGGTAGGTTGAGGGGAATTTTTGACATTCAAAAATGTAGTTATGTATATATTTTTTGTCTACATTTTTCCTCTTTTTATTGTGTGGATTTCATGAATAAGCTACAAAAAAATAGAGTATGGTCAAGTGCTTGGTTGCCTTGAGAGTAGGATGGGGTGTTCCCCCTTAAATCAAGAGTCAGTGAGTTAAAGATAAATTGGGTATGGGTTTGATAAGTGGTAGATGGTGAGTCACAAGGTGGTGACATGAGGTTAGGAATTTGAGATGTAAACTTGTACATAAAATATGACAAAAGGTATGATATCCAAGATCACACAAAGACTAGAATTACTAATGTTGATAAAAATAAGGGTTAGTGCTAAGTTGAACAAGTGATAAGTGAATCATGTGACTACCTATAGGCATGGTGGATGGGAACACTCATAAATACAAGTTTCCTAAGTTAATTTCACATTCTTGGTGGGTATCTAAGGTAGGAAGTTCTCCTAAGGAAAACATAAATAGGTCAAGTGTCACAAGTATTCGAGGTAGGAAGTTCTCCTAGTGAGACACAAGAGGGTTGATATGCACGAGGTTGTGCAAAATTTAAAAGCTTAACATGGTAATGTTATCACTATGGTCAAAATACCAAGAAAAAAGTGTCACAAAATTATGTACCAAATAGGCCAAAAGACATTGATGGTGAAGTGATGAGGTGGTCAAGATGGTGGGAAAAAGTCATCTCCAAAAGTAGGCAAAAGCCCAAGATAGTGTGTTAAGAATGGTAGGTTTTAGGTAAAAATTGAAATTGGGATTTTTAGGGCTTTTGGCCCATCAACGATCAAGGGAAACCTTAATAACTTAGATAAGTAAAAATTCAAAACCAGACTCATTTTGAATATTGTTACTAAGTTTCTTTATTGACTTTGGCATGGGTGATTTTGGCATTTTGTAAGGAAGGTGTTTGTTAAGGTGGGTGTTGCTTATTGGCCAGAGGCATGTGGATGATTACATGGGTCTAGGATGCAAAGAGCATGAGGATATGGTCAAGTACTTGCTTGTAGGATTAGACCATGGAGGAGGTCCCAGAATGAGGTAGAGGGTATATTAAAATTACTAGAGTAGGCTTGTTTTTGCATCATTGAATTTGATTTAAGTGGGTAGGTTTGGAAATGTGCAATTTTGCCTTTATGCCCTAGGTTGGGTTTTTAAGTTTTTGGGCAAATTGGTGGATGAAATGATAGATTAACAGGGTGGGTGAGTGGGTAAATTAGGTAATATTCTAGGTGGTTAAGGTGATTAGGCTAGGTTTTTGAAGTTTTGTTAATTGCTTGTGCCTTTGGAGGGTTTGGGCAGTCTATCTATGGAACACCCATAGGTGACTATTGATGGTTAGGTCTAACCATCGATGGTAAACACCCTAAGAAGTAGGGGTACACAACCATCAACAATTAGCATGACCATCATTACTTGGGTAGGATAGGATAGGGATTTTGGCTAAGTATTTAGGATGGGTTTTTGATGGTAAGGTTTTGATAAGCTGCTTAGGGTGTGGTTAGGGATAAATGGATTGAGTAAGGGTAATGGGTGGGGCTTTGTTTAGATTTTTAGGGATAGTTATTTCTCAAAGTGTGTTAAGGGTTAGGGTTAGGTTAAGTAGGTTGGGTCTAGATTAAGGGTAAGGTTAGGGTTATGGTTAACTATTAGGTAAGGGTAATAGGTTGATAAGATAATTTAGGTTGTTGGGGGGTAACATAGCTATGGTGAAATAGGTGGGTAGGAGTGATAGGGGAATAGGTCAAGTATAAAAAATGTAGGGTAGATACACCTATTAATAATAACTAAGCCTAGCATTTAGTTTGGTGTAGGCTTAAATGAAGATCTAGATATGTGATCATGTATTATGTATCTTCCCTATGCTTCTTGAGGGGATGATTGTAGATAACTAGGCACACATGGAGGAGGTAGGGATAGGAGTGATGAGGTACTACCAACATGTGCCTAGAGACACATCGATGATAGTAGCACTCATCAAGAGATGGGATCCTATTATTAATACCTTCTTACTGTCAATTATGGAGATGACTATTCTCTTAGAGGATGTACATAAAATCACTCAACTCCTATTGCATGGTGAGGTGATAAACTATATAGATCAGGAGGAATGGGATGATAAATAGAGATGATAGTGACTAGATCTAGTGGCATTTTGGAAGGCTTAGCTACAAAGGGTTATATGAGAGAGCCCTAAAAGAGAGGAGATTGATGATGATGTTGATGGTTGTGGTTACATGCTTTAGGCTCCTAGATTTGAGTAGTGAGAGGTTTCCCTATGTATTGATAGGTGTATTGGTGAAGTTTTTTTTAGGAGGATAGTATTTGGTTGGGTCTTGGTTTTATTATTTCAAATTTATAGGGAGATGTGGGGATTTAGACACCACAAGAGATATGGTATTAACATTGGCTTGGCTCTTCATTATTGGGCTTATGAGCACATCTAGGTTCTGAGGCCAATGGGATTGCCATGGGTAGGGTACACATAGTTAGAGTTTCATATTAGTTTAATGAGATGGAAAGATGACTATGTTACATTAGTGGTAAGAAGTGGGGCACATGATGCCAATTAATTAAGAGTTTCCTTAGGTGCATTGGTAGCTAGGGACATAACTTGGAGACCATACCTATAGTTCTTAATCTAGCTAGGCTATAGGAGACAAACCCTTGCCATGTAGAGTTATAGGTGGATAGTGGGCTGCTAAGAGGGTGAGGTTGAGTTGATTCTATTTGATTAGGTGTGATATCAATTTAGCTTGATAGAGGGTGTATGGAGTCCACATCCATGGTATAGGAGGTAGGTTCAAGGATTTAATTGTTAGTGATTTAGCCTACCCTAATAGTTTTAGATGATGGGTTTGAGGAGATTCTTATTAGGGATCCTATGGATGACATAGGGTTCACAGATGGTTATATGGCTTGGTATTAGCTAATCTATGTAGTGGTAGTTATGGGTGAATAAACATAGAGGGATGAGGCTGATGGCTATAGATCCAAATGGCCAAGATGGATAGGTAGGGGTGGTGTTGGATGTGGCATAGGCTTAGATATAGGTGTTTCAAGGATAGGGGGTTTCACTTCAAGGCTAGATCAACATACTAGAAGTTTAGCTTGCCACTGTTATAGGTTAGAGGGACCAACCATAGGCATCCCTAGGTATAGTTATATAAGAGAGTGACCTAATAAGATAGAGTGTTAGAGTAGGTGAAATAGTAGGAGGACCACTAAAGATAGTGCCATGGTCATGGTACCTAGCTACCATAGATGAGCCTAGATATTATGAGGTGTTGGTGTTAGACCAATTGCCCCAAGCCATGATATATGTAGATTATAGATCTAGTTTAGCTAGTGGGCTCTTGATAACTACTCCATGTCAGTGGGCTGCTATAGTGGGTTAGGCAAGGGTCCTAGGGGGAGCACCACTAGGTACAAGTGCATGCACAAATAGGGCCAATGGTAGTGGTGTAGGCTTATGATTATGTTTAGATGTATTATTATGATATAGTATTTTGATACCAACCTATGCACTGATGTAGTGAGATGTATATATTTTTTTGAGAGACATGAGACATTGTTACATGTATTTTTTTGATGATTCAATGTATATGATGTATGGTTTATGATATTATATATGATGGATGTTTATGGTTCATGTGGTGCTTATGGTCATGTCTTATGGTTCCTGACTTGTGGTTTATGATGTTAGTATTCTAGTTAGTGTCTTAGGCATGTGATGCTAAAAATATTGTTATGATGTTGTGATTTTATTCATATATATGATAGGATGTGTTATTGATGGATATATGTTATATGATAATTTAATGGCTTTGTTTATGGTCATATGGATGGAATGGTAAATGGTATATGCTATGATGTCTTAATCATTGATTGGGTTTATGCTTATATTGGTGTAATGGTATGCTTATAGGCTCATATGATGTGATAATTGTAAATGGATAGGTTGATTTTTATGGTAAATTGTGATATGCTTACATTTTGTTTGGTGCATAGAGAGACAGATGGTGTTGTTTGTTGACATAGTTGATAATATTCATGATTTTGATGTGATGTTTATTATTCATGATTGCAAATGTAGAATGTGAATATGGTTAAAGATGAAAATAAATGAAGTAGGTAACAAACTAGATGTGTAGGAAAGTGATAAGAATTATGAGAGTTGTATCCACATGAACTGATAAAAGATAATAAAAAGGAACATGATACTTTTTCATTGGCAAGGATTGACATAAAACCCAAAGTGGGGTTGGCTTAGTGAAGATAAGCCATTCATATGTTTCACATTAACATGCTTAGGTTGATAAATATGTATCTTGATCACAATGTGTCAAGTAAGTTCATAGTCCCGTCCATATGATATGTGGAGGGAGAATGGATGAAATTAGAACTGCTAGTAAGACTAGTATGCCTTTTTTATTGGTTTTCAAAGAGGTAATATAAATAAGTCTATGTTTATTTATAAAGTGTATAACAATTGATGAGAGAAGTCTACTAAAGAGGACAAATTATGGCTATCCAATATTATTACATTTATGAGCGCTGATTATAGATTTCCAAATTCTTTTGTTTTTACTTGGAGACTTTTGCTATTTTGAATTTGCTTTAGGGTTGGAGAAGCTAATAGATGTGGAAAGCTTCCAAAAAATTGATAAGTTTGATAAATGCTTTACTCAACCATCCTTTAAGGGATTGGTCTAAGTTTATGTATGTAGATCAAATGCTTTTGATAGTTGTCCTTCAAGGGAGTAGTCCACCTTACGTTTGGTAATTTTAAATGATTTTTTAATAAATATACTTTAAGGTAGTAGTTTGTGAATGCTAAGAATGACCCATAGTTTATTTATGACTTTTGATATTATTTTTTATTGACATATACTTTCTTATACATGCTCAAGTGATTACCTTTATGAAGTCAAAACTAGGTTGACATGAAGGTCCAGTCGGTGAAAAAGGGGTATAGGTGACAATGGCCATAAAAATTGATCTCAAAGAGATGAGAAGTACTATGAGAATCATGCCATGGATAGCAAAATGGTACCCACAGTTCAAGATTAGGCTATAATTGTGATGGATAATCACATGATTCAATTTCAGTTAGTTTCCCCTAAAAAAGAGGGAAGTGAATGTGGTTGTAGGGGATGAGCTTAAGGTAGACAAATGATTATTTTGATCCCTATTTAAAAATAAAATGGATGTATATGTGAAGCATTAAGAGGCTTAGGTTTTAGTTTGCCTTTGAGAGAGGATAAATAATAAGCTCCTGATCCATACTTATGGGTTATGATATAGGGTCCAAGCTAATTTAAAGCAAATTTACCCCTTTTGTTTTACTCCATATTAGTTACATGTTGATTTTTGTTGAGAACAAGATCTCTAATAATGAATTCTTAGAATTTCAAGTCTTTTTTATAGGCACATTTGATTCATTCTTGATAGACACGGAGATGAGAAAGGGCAACCAAATAATGCTCGTTAAGCAGCTCAAGTTGAGTTAAACTGAAATGAGATCATGTAAAGATATGAAAAGAGAAGGTATTTAGACTTTAAGAGGCAATAAAAATTTGGATCCAAGCATGAAATAAAAAGGTGTAGCACTTTTAGGGGTTTGGATACATGTACAATATGCTCATAAGGTGAAAGGGATGTGCAAGTGCTAATCTTGACCTGAGGCATTAACCATTTTGGTAAGCATGTTTTTAAGGGTTTTGTTAGAGGCTTTGGCTTGCCCATTTGCTTGTGTGTGATAAAGTGATGAAAAGATAAGTTTAATACCAAATACATCATAAAGACCCTGGACTTGTTT
Source organism: Torreya grandis (assembly GCA_037957365.1). Taxonomy (NCBI): domain Eukaryota; kingdom Viridiplantae; phylum Streptophyta; class Pinopsida; order Cupressales; family Taxaceae; genus Torreya; species Torreya grandis. The sequence goes on from JARHVA010004500.1 coordinate 43,940, forward strand.
GTCTTTGAAGGATTTTCCATTATAGATGATGATCTTATGGGGAATACCCAAACAATAGATGATATGGTGGGTGATAAATTTGACAATAGTTTTATCTTTTGTCAAGACAAGAGGAATACCTTCTACCCATTTGGTAAAATATTCAGTCATGGTAATGATAAAATGATGTCATTGTGAAGAGTGGGGGTTAATTTCACTAATAAGGTCAAGACCCCATTGTGAGAAGGGCCAAAATTCCATGGTAATGTAAAGACTATGACACACTTTTTCACATAATCATAGTAGTATTGCTTAAGGGTGGGCCATTAATTTCCTAGGTAGAGCATGTGCTTAGCCATAGTGAGTCCACTAAAGTGACCCCCATAGATACCCCCATGTGTCTCCTTGATAGCATGAGAGGCTTCTAGACCATGAAGGAAACAAAATAGGAAGTCATCAAAACCATGTTTATAAGGAATTCCTCCCATAATGGTGTAATGGGAGGTGCTCTAAATAAACACCTAATGGGAATTCCTAGATAGGCCAGAGGGAACTATGCCAAGGTAAAGGTAGTCAAAGGTTTGTTGATACCAAAAGTTAGGAATAATTTATTCTACACTAAAGATGGTTGGAGTATCTAATTTAGTATAGGAAGGTTTGATGAGGTGATGTATAATGATTGATATTTTAGAGTCCAAGGGTTCTAACAAGATCTGATAGGCAAGAGAATCCATGGTATCAACAAACTTTTTGGTAAATCATGGAGTGGTTTGAATATGGTAGTGCTCAAATGATGCTAATTTTTTTGTAACCAGTTGTATGTATAGCTACAAAATCTCATTATTACATGTCACTTGTTGTAAATGTCAAGTTGGAAGTCACCAAAGATATTGATTATTTTGACTCCTAAGGCTAAGGTAGTTTGGAGACCTATTACTAGGGCTTCATACTTAGCCACATTGTTGGTACATTGAAAGTCATAGTTTAAAAGATAAAGGAAGTGGTTCATTGATAAGGGGGATAAGGATGATACTAAATCTCACACCTCGATGACATTTGGAACCATTAAAAAACATGGTTACGTGATTGGTAAAATTTGCTTAAGATAGACTTGTGATTGATTCATCTAGAAATTCATGAGGGCAAGGTTGGGTGTCTGTTAGGGGTGTGCCAAAAAATTAGTTGGCAATGACTTGCCATTTGATCAATTTTTACTAGAATAAATTAAGGTCAAACTCAACTTAAATCATGAACCACTTAGCCATACGTTGGTTCTGGTATGGTTTGGAGTGCATATACTTGAGTGGTTTAGTATTAGTTATGACAAAAGTTTTGTGGTTGAAAAGGTAGTGGCAAAGTTTGGTATCCACAAAGACTAGATCCAAATTAAATTTCTCAGTATGTGTGTATCAAGTTTCATACTTGACAAGTGTGTGGTTAATGTGATAAACAACTTTATCTTTACATTATTCATCCTAATGGGAAAGCATTGCCCCTAGGGAATGGTCTATGATAGAGATATAGAGGTAGAAATGTTGGTTGTCCTAAGGAGGTGTAAGGACAGTTGGAGATAAAAAGTACTCTTTGAGTACATCAAAGGCCTTTTGACAATCGAAATTCCACTTAAAAAGATGTCTTTTTTCAATAGGTGGTGGAAGGGTTGTCACCAATCAAAGAGATGGGAGATAAAATGACAAATGGATTGGAGCTTTCTCTATAAACTATGGAGTTGCTTAAGATTGGTTAGAGGTAGAATCTTGAGGATGGCTTTGATTTTGGATAGGTTAACTTAGATTCCTTGAAGAGAAATAATGAAGCCTATAAATATGCCTAATAAGACCCCAAAACTATATTTCTTGAGATTGAGGTGTGTTTTGTAGATTGATTACCCAGTGAATACCAAATTCTTGAGTCTAATTAACATTAATTATACACTCAAGGTGCATATGCTTTTCAAGGATGTTAGCACTATATATGCATTATTGATTCATAAATCAACTTGATTTACTAGTTAAAGTACAATGAACTCACATTGAATTCACTAAATAATTATAATATGAAACTATTATGATATAAATACAAGAAATACTTCACACTTATAAATCACACATGCATCACACTTTATATAATAAAATTAATAATGAAATCTACTTACACACTCTTAACTAAGGAGGGTCAGGATATTCACTACAACTCATTCCACTGGGGCCCTTCCTCATTCAAAACTAAGTTCTAATCCTTCTTTGAGATATTTAAAAAAGCTTCTTATAGAATTAAATTTATCATTACTCAAATATTTAGTAATTAAATACTTATATAAAAGATTACAATGAAATGACTTCTATAGTTCTATTAACTATCCAATCTCAATTTCAACTTCTCTAAATCCTAATCTGATCTAGGTTCTACCATCAAATGTAAAAGGTGGTTTATTAACTTCTAACTAAAGACACCAAACTAGAAAAAATATAAATACTTTAGAAACTTCCCCAGTCAACCTTCAAGTGGTTAGTAACCAAAGTTACTTATTTTAGGCTTGACTGGGTTAAGGACAAAGTATATTGTTTTGTTATTTTATTTCTTTTTGTGTCCTTCTCCTTGTCCTTGTATTTATCATCTTTAATATCACATCCAGATTTTCTTGCATGTAGGGAGTCCATACAATAGTTATGGTCCTTTTCAATCATCCATTTGATTCCTAAGATAGTTGGATGTGTCCTTAAGATTTGATCACAATAATAGCTCTATTATATACAATGTCTATGGGAAACCTATAGGTGAAGTCTAAATTTGTTACGAGCACTCTACAGTGGCTATGGGTAACCTATAGGTAAAGCCTACAGTTGTTATGGGAAACCTATAGTGGCTATAGGTAGCCTATATGTGGAGCCTAAAGTTGTTGTGGGTAACATGCAGTGGCTAAGAGTAACCTTTAGGTGGAGCTTATAGTTGTTATGGATAGCTTGTAACTATTGTGCCCAAACAAGATCATATCGACTTATGTTATCCTTCAAATACTTGTTAAATAAAGTTACACAAGTATAATCTAATCAAGAAAAAAACATCCATAATTCATAACATAACATATATATATATATATATATATATATATATATATATATATATATATACATATATATATACATATATATATATACATATATATATATATACATATATATATATTATACACACACACACATATATATATATACATATACATATATATATATGTATATATATATATATATATATCTATATGTATATATATGTATATGTATATATATGTATATATCTATATGTATATGTATATATATGTATAATATATATATAGACACACACACACATATAATACACACATAAAATCATAAATTAATTAATTCATTTGTATGAGTCATGGATGGTTATGGGGATTTACATAAAAATGATATACACTAGGTATGGATGAAGCTAAAAAATAGAGCAATTGGTGGCCTCTTCACATCCCATACTTAACTTCTTACTCATCCTCAAGCAAGCCTTGGCTACATTTTGAAACCACATAATTTTTTGAAATCAAGGGGTTTAGTGTAGCCTAACCCTTCAAGGATATAGAAGCCTTTAGAATAATTAATGTTCTCCCACCTTTTCTTATCAGCTGGGACTTTTCCCTCCTAGTCAAGAATTAGAAACCAAAATAAAGTAGGTTGAAACATCAATCCCAACTATTTTACCCTCTCTTCCTGACAAGATCAATATAAATGTATACTTTATGTATGACCTCCTTAAGGTTTTTAGTGGAGTAAGGTTACTTTATTTTAAAGCATCAAAGAGTTATACCCATCTGTGAGAATAAGAAAGAAATTTTTTCTTGCCATCTCCTTCCATAAGACTCAAATAATGATTCTAAACTTCTACCTATTTTCTAATAACCCATGTTTGTAGAGTACTTGAGTTCATGAAGGAAATCCATTATTACAACATTTGGATTATTTGACTCACCCCTGATCATTAGGGTAGCTTCTTTTTATATTTCTTGATACTCTTCCACTTGTTTCTTTCTTCCTGTTTCATTAAGAACATATGAAAAAAATTCATTAGCTAAACATCTCCCAAGTAGATGTTTTGATTCCAATCTACATTATTGGGTACATCATATTGGTGGATATAAAACTCACTTAACTAAGCTTGGAGGTCAGGATCAACATGTTTATATACTTCAAATAAATATTTAGGGTCATAAACCATGTAAGACTGATCATTATCGATCCTTTCATATTTGAATTTAAGTCATCTCTCTTCTAAGTAGACAACATACAACCTCGAAGGTGGTCTACACTTCATTAATAGTTTAGTGGTTTCATGGATTTTATCAATCTTTTCCTTTAGATACTTGATCTTGGTTTTAGATATTTCTAATTTTTATTTCAAGTGAACTTATTGCTCTCTTATTTCAACATATACTTTAAATCTTTGTACTAACTTCTTGTAGTGAGTTTCATCATCACCAAATTATTCCTTAAGAAAATGTAGGAGGTCATCAGTTTCTATAAGTGTGGCAGCTGAAAGATCCATATCAATAACTTCTTTAGTTATAGGTGTTTTTTCAATGGGTAATGGAGGAGAAAATCTATTATAAAAGGCTACCAAATCTAGAGCATAATCTGTTACAGGTGCTTCTATGGCCAAGGTAGATGAAGTTGTTATAGGTTCCTCCAGGAAAGCTATTATAGGATCCTCCAATAATTTTTTTTCTATCCATAGAAGGTTCTACAAATTTTTCTACCCCTAGAAGAGTTTCAATGTCTCTCTTACCTTTCAATTATGTTATCTCATTCCTCAACCTATATATTTATTTCATATCTTCTTCCAATGTTTGGAACTCCTAGACATGAGGAAATATCCCTTGTTATACTTATTTTTCCATGGTCTCTTCTTCAGCCAATTCCTCTTCTACTGTAGGCTGATCTATCATACTCAATTCTTCTTCTGTATACTTGATGTGTCTAAGGAGATTATTGTCTCTCTCAGCGACTCTAGATAGCTAGGGTGATTATTATTCTTCTTCCTTAGTAGATTCCTCATCATTAGACCATTCTTCAATTTCAAACCCGTCAGGGGTCTTTTAAAACCTGGGCTTTTCTTTGGCTTTTCATCCTTATTTATGTTTATGGGTGAGGAGGCTATAGTTTTATTTTATTTCTTAATTATTTGAGATCTCCTAGGAGGAGGTATCCTTCTTATTGATATAGTGGATTTCTTTTTTTTAGTTTTCTTCCTTTCATGAGGGGTGGATGATGGAACTTATTCTTCTTATGCAGTAGTTGACGAAAGAACTTACTCTTGTCCTGAAAAAGCTATGATGGAAGAATAAATATATGGTGAGGATATAGTGGGAGATGTAATATTCTATTTTGAACTTCCCTCCTCCATGTTAGAAAGAGGTAGGACTAGTTTACTTCTCTTTCTTTTGCCTGTAGCAATTTTAGATGGACCCTCAGTAGCTATGGGTTGGGTATTAGCACTAGTGCCCACAACATGTTCTTGTATAATCTATTGGGCCTACTCCTTAGGGGATTCCTCCTCATTATTACCCTATTCTTACTAAGGTTCATTATTCCTTAAGACTAAAAATTATTCCCAACTTAGATCAGGTTTGATAGAGTTTATTTCATGTTTAGTTATCAACCATATTAGGAAATGATGGGATATGGATTTTTAAATACCCTTCTAATACTCTTTGGGTATCTTTTTTAGAATGTTCCATAGGTGATTTGGAATATCAATGGTTCTATCATGCCTTAAATTATTTAAAAATTTAAACTAAAGAGTATAAATTAGGGAATACCTTCCTTCACAAGTCATCTATCTAATGATGTATGAGGCTATGTCCCTTCAAGCTATAGGTAAGCTAAGCTTATCTACACCACCTTTCTTCAGTACTAGTCTTTCATCTTCCTAACAAAACTATTATCTGGCTTCTTGACCATTGGGTTTGTCATACCAGTTATCTCTTATAATTGGCAACCCAGTTACTTGGCTCACTAATTCTTTAGTGACTAAGAATATGATACCATGTATAGTAACTTGATCTCTAGTAAAAGATCCTAAAAATTACTTAGTAAGGGGTTCTGAGAAATATTGCAATTTATTAAAATGAGTGGTCTAACAAGCTCTATTAAAGACAACCTAGCTAGCTTGGTTTCCCTAAAGTTCCCTATGATTTGTGGGTTTTCTCCTCACAACTGACCCTCCCATTCTACTAAATTTAACTTTTTTTAAATCATTTCAAATAGTAATTGGAAACACACTCTATTTAGCTTATAAATTTTTTCCTATATCAAAGTAGGGTTTGTTCAATAATAGTGGTTTGTGGTTGTAGGTTGTAGGGTTGCATATTATGGCATGCTTCATCTTTGTGTGAATAGTTTTACTTACAAGAGAAAGTAATGAAATTAATTATTTTCCCTATAGGGTATTATGAATTCAGTTTAGTGTCTAATCTTGCACGTATTTATCCCATAGTGCATGGTATTCTCACCCACAACATTCTCCAGCCCCATGTGAGCAATCATATGTCCTCAAATGATGTGGAGTGAAGAGGATGGAAGGGATAAAACAAGGTCATAATTAGGGGTCTAAGTGTGAGTTAAGTGGTATTAATGAATGACATGTTTCATGATTTAATATGATTTTCAATATCATACATGCTATATTAAAATAATGAATACTTTTCAATGATCAAAATATATAGTGTACCTTTTTAATAGTTTACTTAGGGTGATATTGAGGAATTGCATTTGAGTGTTTACATATGAGTGATTGGTAGAATTTAATGATTATGCTTGTAGCTTTAATTGGACTGAAGAGGTCCCCTTTGGAGTAATTATGAGACCATAGGATGGTAGGCTTTTATGGTACCTTCAACACACCTACATGTGATTCATGATAACCTACATGGAATTAGAATAGAGTTCTTAGACTTGGATGAAATATTATTGATCTCCTACCACAAAGTGGTTATTTAAGAGATGGGTGATCCAAATTAGTTGTTTCATGAAAATGGAAGAGAGTAGTTAAATGTGTTGTTTCTTTATGATCTTCCTCTGCATGAGCTTGCATGATTTGTCTTTGTGCTATCTTACTACCTGTGGATTCTACCTAATGACTTTACATTATTATTCAAGGGTAGGCTTGAGCAAGGTTTTGAATTTTATGTTCTAATCCTCATTTATTCCTCCTTTATTTGGTCTAGTGTATTCTTTATATGATCAAAATCTCATAGCTAAGGCTATAGCTTAGAGTTTGGGAAGAACTATCCTGCATGTGCTTAGAGAGATGTTAGGGTATGCTTGCAAAAACCAAAGATGGTGCCCATAACAACTATAAAGTTGTGCTTAGCTATGAGAAAAGTGCCCATAGTAGCTATAGAAGAGTCTGTATTAACCAAAGGAGGTACCTATAGTAGCTATAGAAGAGCTTGTATCAACTGAAAGAGGTACCTTCAATAGCTAAAAAATAGCCCTTGGCAACTGGAGGAAGATGAATAGTTTGCTCAGAATGATTGTTTATTTTTCAATTTTTAACCTATAAATAACCATTAAGATGGTTTTATATTTAGGCCCATTTTATAGTTTTGGGTAGCCAACAGGCTGGTTTTTTACCCATAAACTACCAACACTGCTCTAAAAAGGTTTTCATTGTTGGTTTTTTTTAACTCTAATTACTACTTGTAATAGAATATTTATTTTGGGTCCTTACCAAGTTAGTAGTGAGGGTGACTAGTCAAAGACCAAGTAAAGGTCTCAATCTTCATGCTAAAAGAGGGCTAGGATGTCCTCCTCTCCTTCATCTATGTGTTGGTTGGTTCTCCTTTGGTCTAGTGAGACATCAAGTTGATCCAACACATCATTGTATCCATTTTGTAATTGTGTGTGTATGTGCTTGGAAAACTCCTCATAAGTGAGTGGATTTTTATAAAACTTTAACTTGTGGTCATTGACTAGTAGATGGAATCTTACTGGATCAATGGTTTGGAGGTGCAGTACTCCATTATCATAAACATGCTCAATCTTAAATGGACCAAGCTATCTAGTCTAGAGTTTGACCTTGTGATCCTTATATTTTGAATCAAAAAGAAGGGCCCAATCTCTTACATTGAATTTCTTAGTCTTAGTGTACCTATCATGCTAGCTAATCCACTGGTGTTGTACAAGTTCTATGGTCTATAATTACTACTATCTATATTCATCTAAAGCATTCAGTTACATAAGCCTCTCTTTTTATGCTTCATATATATCCATCTCAAGTGCTAGTGTTGTTCATAAGGTTTTAAGCTTAGATTCTATTGGCAAGATAGGTTTCTTCCCATAGACTAAATCATATGGGGTGAACCCTATAGTAGTATTTCACATGATTCTATAATCCCAAATAACTTCAAAAAGTCTACCTTCCCAATTCCTTATGGGACATACTAATAGTCTTAGTCAAAATATTTTCTAACTCCCTATTGGTGACTTCCACCTATCCAATGGATTGTAGATGATATAGAGTTGATTTATTATTCCTAATCTCATATTATTGGAATAAAGTAGTAATTAAACTAGAATTGAATTGGAGTCCTTGATCAGTGACTATTTCTCATGGCATACCATATCTTGTGAATTTTTTTTATAAATAAAAGCTACCACCTTTTCATCCCTAATGTGTGTAAGAGTCTTGAATTCCACAAATTTAGTGACATAGTCAATACATACAAGGATGTACTCTTTATTGTTATATTTTTCTATCAAAAAGTACTACAAAGTTTAGGATCCATTTTTTAAATGGTTCAAGCACCATTTGTGGTTGTAAAGGCATCTCATCTAAATGTGTAGGTCTCCCCATACACTGGCATCTTTCAAAATAAGAAGTATACCTTATTGCATCTTTATGGAGTGAGGGCCAATAATATTTTGTATTTAATATTTTTACTATTGTATGCTTGGCTATAAAGTGCCCTCCACAAGGTTCATCATGGTAATATTTGAGGATATCTATAACTTTGTCTTCTCTAAGACATTTTTTGATGATAGTGTCAGCCCCAGTATAGAAAATAAATCCAAACAACCATGAATACCTACCACTTTTTTGAATCGAGGCTCTTCTTTGTTGAGGGAGGAAGTGATATGAGATTAACCCTATGGTAAGGTAATTATAAATATTAATATACCAAGGTGTGATAAGGATGAAGGAGAATAGGTGCTCATCTAGAAATGAGTCATCCACTATGGTATCTTCTTTAAGGGATTGTATGTGTGATAAGAAATCAACCATGACATTGTCCCTACCAGGAATATCTATAATGGTGATATTGAATTATTGTAATAAGAGAAGCCATATTATCACTCTAGTTGGGATACCTGGTTTGTTCATAAGGTACCAAATGGCTACATGGTATGTATGAACAAATACTTGATACTTTGTGATGTAGTGATAGAACTTGTTGATAGCGTAGACTACTACCAAGAACTCTTTTTTAGTAATTGTGTAATTTAATTCTACTACATGTACATTATTTCTTATAAAATGGATAGCATAATTAAGTGATCTATATTTTTGGCTTATCATAGCTCCTAGGGTAGTATCTAAAGTGTCTATGTGACTATGAAAGGGAATCTTCCAATCAAGACCATGCAAAATAAGGGCAGTGGTCAATAATTCTTTTAATTGTTTAAAGGTTGTATCACAGACAAGAGTCCAAATTAATTTAGTATATTTAGTCAAGAGAGTGAACAATGGTTCTATTACTTTTCTAAAAATGTTGATAAATCTCCTGTAATAACCAACAAGTCATAAAAAACTCCTAACATCTTTTTATTTCTAAGGAACAGGGAGATTTTTTATGATGCTGATTTTTACAAGGTCAAGATTAATTCCTTCCATAGATACATGGTGGCCTAAGACAATGCCTTATATCATAAGCATGTATCATTTATTATTAATTAAATACAAATGATGCTCTTGATATCATTGTATCACTTTATCCAAAATTTTTAGACACTCACCAAATGTTTCTCCATAAATAGTGAAGTCATCCATATAAATTTCTACACATTCATTTTCCATATCTATAAATATACTCAAGATAGCCCTCTAAAATGTTACAATAGTGTTACATAGCCCAAAAGGTAATACAACATAGGCATAAGTACCCTAGGGATAAATGAAGGTGGTCTTCTCCTAGTCCTTAAGAGCAATGCTAATTTGATTGTAACCACTGAAGCCGTCCGTAAAGGCAAAATATTTCTTCCCTGCTAGTGTATCCAACACTTGATCAATGAAAGATAGAGGAAAGGTTTCTATATTAATTTCTCTATAATATATGCATACATGTCATTCTTTTTTTGGTATAATTACCAAAGGTGAAACCCTTTCACTATCCAAGATGGGGTATATAAATTTAGTGGCCAATGGTTTATATAATTCCACTTTGACTATTTCGCTAAGATCTAGATTCGTCATACATTGTGGATATCTAATTGGTTGACAATCCTATTTGATATAGATATGATGTGTGCATGTTTTTGGGCTATTTTTGTGTATTTCCTCATAATCCCATGTAAAAGCACATTGGTTTGTAAACAACATACTGACTAGACACTTTTTCTCATTTGACTCCAACTTGTTATTAATAATCAATGTTTTTCCTAGAGAGATTTTAATTTATTGTGAGAGTACTTTCATCATTTCTATATTGTTAATGGATCTAGTTTGGCTGAAGCTATGATGTAGTAGCTGGTGGAATATTTCTTGTATAGATGTATCAAATTTAGCTGCTTCCCAAAATCTAGAAAATGGGCACTCAATAGATTGCAAGTGGATGATATTTATAGAATAAGTTTGGTAATTATTCTAGAAAATATTGGAGATAATTTCATTATCTTCCTAACTAGCCAAGGTGTATGCATGGTTTATGGTGAATACAAGAATCCATGGAGGCTACTCTGCCTCATCTTCTTCAACCTATAACATATGCTTTGGTGCCAAGGCTAGTTGTGTTGGGGGGATAAAGGTCTAACTTATTAGTGTGGTTTCCATTGTAGATCAACATGTCACCTAATTTATAGTTGATGAAGGCATCAAATATGGTAAGCCAATGAAATATTAAGATAAGAGGACATCCACCCAAATTAGACTTAGGCTATAACACAAAGAAATCTATAGGATACCCCTAAAAATCTATAATAATGATAAGATCTTTAATGATTCCTTCTAGTCTGACTATAGACCTATCAGCCATTTACAACATTGTAGATGTAGGATAAATATTATTTAATTGTAGTTTATGCATGGTTCTAGATTTCATTACATTTATTGCAACCCCCAGGGCTATCTATGTATTGAATAACTATTTATCATGGATTTAGATTGTTACTATTGGGTATCTTAGATCTAAATATTTCTTTAGCAAGGTGTTTCCCAACATAAGGTTTGTCAGTTGGCCAATCACATGCACTATATTGGGATCCTTATTATTCCTTCTAGGTTTACATAGACACAAGTCTCTAATAGCTTTAAAATATATGAGCACATCCTTGATGGCCTAAAAGAGGGGAATTTTAACACAAAGATTTTTGAACTATCTTATGAAATCAAATTTAGGCTTAATTGCATGGCGCTAAAGGGTAAGATGTTCTAGAAATGGGGGGTCTATTTTAATAATAGATTTATTTATTGGTTTAGAGATTTATTGTGGTGGTGAGGGTGGGTTAGTATGATTTTTTGGAGGTTTTTGATTTGAATCTATTATTATGGGTGGGGTTAGAGGTGGTATAACTTTCCTTAAATGTAGGTGCACTTCATTGATGTTCATCACATATGTTGGGTACTAGACAGGTTCATTACTAAATTTTGGTTAAACTAGATTATTTATAGGGTTCTACATGTGTTGGGTATGGTTATGATTAGGCTTGGGTACAGATTCTATATTGAGCATAATAATATGAGGTTGTTGTTTTTACTATGGAAGGAATCATCCTTGATGGTTTCCCTAAGGCTGATTGGGTCTTTAGGGTTACTATCACTATTTTTTGAAGTGTGGGCCTTGGGGTGGTTTCCAAGCTTCTATCCAAACTGGGGATGAATTTTGTGGAGGTTATTAGGAGGTGGTGGGGTATCTTGTCTAAGGTGGCTACCAACTAAAATTAAGAGGTATGGATGCATTTTATGGAGGTTACCAAGAGGTGGTGGGGTAGCTTGTCTGAGGTGGCTACCAGGTGGAATTAGGAGGTGGGACATTCATCTATAAACTAGTCTAGTTGGGAGTAGTATTTGTAAGTTGTGAGTTAAAAGAGGTAGAATTTTACAAAGGCATATTTTGTCCCATACCTAAATAAGATGGTCATTAAACCCATGGATTTATTTGTGTAATATAGAAAACCTAGTCTCCATCTTCTCCTACAACATGCAACTCTACTATTTTTGGTTCTTGAGTTATGATGTTAGCTACTTTAGCATGAACCTTGTGACACCTACAATCTATCTTCCTCTTCTTACAATCTGAACAATAGATGGTCAAATGTTGATCCAAGGCTACTTAATTTTGCCTTGATTGTAGGCTATCTAGTTGGGTGGCTAAATGACCAATGATATCCTATTTCATGTCTCATAATAAGTTACTAACTTTAGATTATGATAAGCCACTTATAGCTACTAGTGGAAGTTTATTTCCCCTAACTTTATTTATGGCATATCTAGAATAGTTCTTTCTGAATTCCTTGATGTCTACAAATGGAAAATGGAAGGTATCTCCCCCACTCATTAGGTCTAAAGCTTATAGACAGTCTTCTCAAAATCTTTTCATGAAGATGAGTTTTAGATGTTCTTCTTCTAGTTCACTTTGCTTGAATTTTTGTACATTGAACATGAACCGTTCAACATAGTCTTTCAAAGATTCATCCCCTTCTTGCGTCATCTTGAAAATGTCATTTCTTTTATAACTTCTTCCTCATCCATATTCCTGATACTTAGCCAAAAATTTATTTTTCATATCCTCCTAAGTGAGGACTAAATTACTATCTAGTCCCATGAACCAATGAAGTGATGAGTCCTTAAGGGTGACTTTAAAAAAATTTAATTTTTGTGCATCCTACCTATAGTTATAGCTTCTATAGAGGATATAAAATTCAAACAAAAAGGTGTTTGGGTCTTCTAATATGTACCTCTAAAATTGGGTCAGGCTGAGGGTGGGATATTTTTCATTTGTGTTACACCTGTTACACTTGGAATAGGAAATTCAAAAGTAACTATGTCTAGAGTCCCATTGCCATCCATAAAGTCTCCTTCTCCATTCATGATGGCTTTTCTTGTGATATGGATACCAAAGATACTCAGGATCAAGTCTTCAAATTTTGTATTAGTCCCTTCATCAGTATGATCATAAATATTTATTTGACACTCCATAGTATTTTTTCTTGATGAGAAATCTAAAGATTCTCTTGAGCTTTCATGGATTTGTTCAGTAAATTCTTGATGGAATGTTGTTTTGATGATAATTTTTGGAGTGTTTGGTTTTTGAAGTTCTTCTCCTTAATTTATCCTTACTAACTTAGCTAATGCTTTCTCTACTTCTATTTCCTATTCCAATGCCAATAGTAGTTCTTTTTCAAGTTGCCTCCTTTGATTTGTAGTGTTTCTTTCTTCAATGTCCCTCTAACTTATGGTATATTTTTCAATAAGATTCTTAGTTATTGTGGGTACTTGTGGTTCTTTCTTGGTAGAAACTTGTGACTTGTTTGGAAGTAATCTCCCTAAAAAATCTCTTTCTTTCTACATAAATGTTATGTTACACCTTTCAGTTGTCTTGTTCCTTCTTACATAGGATTAATGTCTTTTTGTTTTTTGAGTGTTCTAAGGGGTTGTTTCAGAATAAGCAAAAAGTACAATAAAGGAGTGCAAAAATCAAAATAATTGGAATTGAATTTTTACTTCTAGAAAACAATAAAGTTATCTACTAAAAGCAAAAAAATTATCCTAGAAAATAGGAAATGAAAGAAGAAAAATTATTGTAGAAAATAAGAAATGAAAGCAAGAAAATTATCCTAGAAAATAAGAAATGAAAATAAGAAAATTAAAGGCACACTTTAGAAAAAATAAATCACTCTTATAGGAAATAAATCCTAAAAATATGAACTAATTAAATTACAAGATTGTAAAGAGGCATTCAAGCCTATGCACCATTTACTTCTAAAAACTTAGACATCTGGCATAAAACACCATAGTGCCCTCACTTAACTTACCTAGCTAGAATTATATGTGCAAGAACTTAGACATCTAGCATAAGACACTGTAGTGTCCTCACTTGATTTGCCCAACTAGGTAGAATAGTGCATTAAACAATCTTAAGAAAATAATTGTTGAGTATAGAAAACAATAATTAACACCTTCCTTGACAATGACACCAAAATATTGTTTTGACTAATTACCCAATGAATACCAGATTATTGAGTCTAATTGACATTAATTATCAATCTAGGGTGCGTACACTTTTTTAAAAGCATACACACCCTAGATTGATAATTAATGTCAATCAGACTCAATAATCTAGTATTCATTGGGTAATTAGTCTACACAACATTTTGGTGCCATTGTTAGGGAAGGTGTTAATTATTGTTTTCTAAAATCAACCATTATATATATAATTAATTAATTCATAAATTAGTTTACTTTATTAGCTGTAGTATAATGAACTTATGTTGAATTCACCAGATAGTTATATTATGAAACTATTATGATAGAAATACAAAAATACTTCACACTTATAAATCACACATGCATCATACTTTATATAATCAGATTAATAATGAAATCTACTTACACACTCTTAACTAAAGAGGGTTAGGATCTTCACAACAACTCCTTTCAAAGGGGCCCTTCCTCATTTAGAACTGAGTTCCAATCCTTCTTTGAGAGATTTATGAAAGCTTCTTATAGAATCAAATTTATCATTACTCAAATCTATAACAATTAAAGATTGATACAGAAGATCATAATGCAATGACTTCTATAGTTCTATTAACTATCAAATTTTAATTTCAACTTCACTAACTTCTAATCCAATCTAGGTTCTACCATCAAATACAAAAGGCAGTTTATTAACTTCTAACCAAAGACATCAAACTAGGAAAAATATAAATAATTTAGAAACTACCCCAATCAACCTTTAAGTGGTTAGTAATTAAAGTTACTTATTTTAAGCTTGATTAGGTTCAGAATAAGGTATATTGTTTTATTATTTTATGTTTTTGTCTCCTTCTCATTGTCCTTGTCTTTCTCATCTTTGGAAGCACATCCAAATTCCCTTGCATGTAGGGAGTCCATACAATAGCTATGGTCCTTTCTAATAATCCATTTGGTTTCTAAGACATCTGGATGTGTTCTTAATATCTGATCACAATAATAGCTCTATTTTGTGCACTGGCTATGAGCAACCTATAGGTGAAGCCTATAGTTGCTACAATAAATCTATAGTGGCTATGAGAAACTTATAGGTGAAGCCTATAATTTCTATGAACAATATTTTATGGCTATGAATAGCCTATAGGTGGATCCTACAGTTACTACAGGTAACCTATAGTGGCTATAGGCAGACTATAGGTAGAGGCTACAGTTGCTATAGGTAGCCTACAACAGTTATTCCTAAATGAGATCCTATAGCTTTACATTATATTTTAAATGATTTTTACATAAAATTACGAAAGTATAATATAAGCAAGAAAAAAACATCCATAATTCATAATATATATATCAATGTGTACATAAAATCATAAATTCATTCATTCATTTGTACGAGTCATGGATGGTTATGGGGATTTACATAGAAAAAGATATATACTAGGTATATATGAGGATAAAAAATGGATAAATTAATGGCCTCATCAAGGCAAACATGATAATGAATAAGTTTCTCAAAGATAATCTTGAGAATGATTAAGTGGTCTTTACAAAGTTTAGACTTCCCAAGAAGGTCATCCACATAGTCTTTGATGATTGTATGGATAAGGTCATGGAAAATATAAGTCATGGCACATTTTTAGGTTTCACCAACATTCTTAATATCGAAGGCTATGACTCTATAGCATAAAGTCCCCTATGAGGTGATAAATGTAGTTTTATGCTAATATTCAAGGGCAATCAAAATATGATTATAAGCTAAGAATCTATTAATGAGTGACAACATCTCATGGCCTACCATAAGATCAACAAGTTAGTCAATGCTAAGTAGAGGAAGTTCATCTTTTGGGTAGGTGAGATTTAGATCATGAAAGTCCACACAAATATGTAGTCCCCCTATGGCTTTAGTGATAGGCACAATGTTTGAAACCTATCGAGGATAATCAATGGGTTGAATGAAGTTGACAGCAAGGAGGCATTTGAGCTCTTATTTGACAAGGAGAGATATGTGAGGATGCATGTGATGGATTTTTTCTCTGACAAACTTGGTGTCATGATGAGTCACAATATTATGGGTGGTAATGGTTGAGTTAATACTAGGCATGTTAGCATGTAACCAAGTGAATGAAATATTATGGTCTTAGAGGAAGGTAGAGAAGTCTTGTAGTTCCTCAAGGGTGAGATTTTGGCTTAGTTTGACAACATGTGGGTTGTATAGAGTGCCTATGTCAATATTCATGGTGGGTTCATTCAACATGATTGAGGTCTATGTAGGTAAGGATTTATGGATGGAGGAATTATGTGCACCAATGTAGGTCAGAATAGAATCATCATATTGACACTAGACAGTGTGAATGATAGGCGAGTCTTCTCCTACCAGTTTAAAATGGACTAAAG
Source organism: Torreya grandis (assembly GCA_037957365.1). Lineage (NCBI taxonomy): Eukaryota > Viridiplantae > Streptophyta > Pinopsida > Cupressales > Taxaceae > Torreya > Torreya grandis. The sequence continues at coordinate 60,728 of JARHVA010004500.1, forward strand.
GGATGGATATGGGTGCCCTTTATTTTTGATAAATTATGAAGCTAAGGGTAATCATGTTGATGAAAAAAAAGTTAGGGGGATGATGTCCTCATCCTCATCCATAGGTAGAGGGAGTGTTGGTGAGGAAGGGGTCTCTTCTTAAATAATGGTAGGGGTAGTTTGTTTGAATTTATTCTTATTGGGTAGAATGAAGCCAAGGCCATGTTTCTCATGAGGCTTTCAAGTCTCAATAAAGATCAATGTGTGTGGTTTGTGCTTGTATTTCCCTAAGTTGAATCTTTGGACATGAAATATAGAAGATATATGTTTGGCACAAGCTCATGCGAAAAGCTCTATAGGTTTGGGTTAAGGCAAGGAGAACAAGATTTGATTAATCAATATTCTCCAATAGGTGATGAAATAAATAATGGACTCATCATCAAATTGCCTAATAAAATAGAGGTTAGTGATAGAGACCTTCTTGGAAATGTAATGGAAAAGTGATCTAAGAAGACTTGTGCTAGTTGGGTGATAGAAAAAATGGAATACTTAGTGAGGGCACTATACCAATTAAGTGTTGGGATGGATAGAGACATGGGGAAGGTTAAAAGGAGAAGGGCATCATTTTAAGAAATCATGTGACATGTATGCTTGAAATCCCTATGACATTTCTGGGGGTTCTCCTTGCTTTGAAATTTAGTAAATTTTGGAATCTCCTATTAAGGAGGGTAAGGTCTGATGGGAATAGAAGGATGAATAGGTTTTTTACAAATCTAATCATAGGATAAGATGTTATGAGCCCTTGAAATGGATTACTCAAGGTTGGTCATATTTTACATGAGCATTTTTATTAGGTCAATTTGAGGTGGTGCACCAAAAGGATTGTAAGGATGATATTGTGGTTGAGGTTGGGAAACATAATGGTAATTTTTTGGTGGTTGAGATGCTACCACATATTGGAATGTGGATGCTAGAGGTTGGGTAGGGTAGGTGGATGATGGTGGTTGGGTAATGGGTACATATCCTTGTGGGTTAGGGATGTATTCTAGATTGGGTACAATGGGTAACTACTGAGCAGTCCCTATGGATTGGGCATGGGTGGTAGTTGGGTTGGTGACAATAGGTGAGGTAATAACCTTTGTGTTAATGGGTTGTGATGTAGAGGGGATAGCTATCCCTAAGCTTGGTAAAGGGGTATTGATCGATGGACTAGGTTTGATCAAGGGGAGGTTGGTGGTGCTAGAAGTGGGTGTTATAGCAACAAGTGGAGTGTGATGGGTTTGATGGTTGGGTTGTCCCTAAAGTAGAGGAATCACTTGTAGGGGTGGAAGGTGTAAGGGTAGAAGTTGGTTAGATAGATTATTTCTCAGTCGTGGCATCAAAACGGTTAGTAGATGAATATGATTAGGTGGTTGAGGGTTGGGTGGTGATCATAGAAATAGGGACACCCTTCATTAGATGGGATTTCATGCCATAAGAGGATCTTGAGGTGGATTTGAAATTAGGATATGGTGAGGGGAGGTGTTAAGGTAGTGTTGAAGGGAAACTAGATTATTGTCTAAAAAAATGGTAAAATCTATGTCTCCTTGGGAAATACCTAAGGAAAATTAGGGATTCCCAATAGATGAGGTTAATATTTTGCCTTGGTGATGTACTCCATAAATGAGGAGGTAAAAGAGGTTGATTTAAGTGATGGGTTTTGCTCTACTGGGTCTCTTCACTGGTGGTGAGTGAGAACCATACAAGAAAAGGGGGAGAGAAAACAAGAACAAACTCACCACTCAAAAAATATGATAATAAAATGATCTAGTCAATAAAAACACACACTATGAAGTACATTAAGCCTAGAGGTTAGTTTTAATCTTGATTTTGGCTTATGTCTTAGTTTATGAGAATGTGTGATAGAAATTGGCTTGTAGATCAAGTACTATAGAAGTAGTCTATGGTTTATTTTAGGCTGTTTAGGTACTCAAAATAATATATATTGGAATAAATATATGGTTTCGTATTGGGGCCTACCCCCTCACTTCGTAGTCCCACAATGATAAGGGTATCGGGTGATTAACCAATATATATTGATATCTAGAGTTTATACTCAATTAGAGAGTTGAGTTGGTTCTCCCCTTGGTAATGACCTCCAAGTAGGATTTAAAATAATGGGTAAGGTGACCACTAGTTGATGAAATCCCAGTCAGGCCTTATCTCAATTTTTTTAATTTTTGATTGATGAAAGTGGTCTAGTTAGTGTGTGTAACAAAAGTGATGCTACAATAAGATTACTATGCTTTAATTCAAAGTGAACTAATGTTAAAAGAAAGAAATAGATGTAGTTGATTTTAAACCCAAAATAAATTGTAGTTTCAATTATGAACATATATAGAGAGAAGAACATACAAATGCAAATAAAATGCGAGTAAAGACTCTAGGTCCCATCGGGCATGCTAGATTGTTTCATGTAAACTTTTGCTTAAGTTCTAAAAAAAGAGAAAAAAATTGATATGGGTATGCTTGGAAAACCTATTTGGTTTCATTTGAATTGAATCATAAGATTATGTAGAGATCATTGTAGACACCAAAATTGTGTCGACTCCCCTTGGTCCCTTACACACTTTATTAATTTAAAATAAATTACTTATTTTAAATTAATGACATCACCCTATGACACCTCACCTTGGACACCTCGCCCTTAGACCATTTCTCACCCTATGAGTCACCCATGACCTATTCTCACTCCATATTAACTTCCTAACTAACTCTCGTGCCTAATAAACCCATCTTTTGACCATTCTCCAATGGCAAATGCACTTGGCAGATGGATAAATAGGTAGAGAGCTAAAAATAGCCCTTTTACCCATTCTTTCTCTGCCAACATCGGTCAACTATCAACTGACGTCGGTGGGGTTGCCGATGTCAGTTACTTAAACTAGGCTCTAACGTTGAGTTTAGGCCCGAACTCTTTCATCCCCCTAGACTCTCTCTTTCTCTTCCCCCCAGACTCTTTGACATCGATGCGCACACTCTAAGACCAGGCATCAAATTTAACTAATGCTCCCTTGGCTACAAAAAGTCTATGCAAGTCACTCCACACTAGATTTAGACATTATATGAGGATAATGACATTAGCCACAATAGGAATAAGCATTCTCACACCTTTGGTTCTTCATCAAGCAGAGCTAAGTATTCTTCTGTCTCATTTTAGTAATTTAGAGTACATTAGTAATTAGTTTCTATTTACTATTTCTAAATATAATCAACTCGACCTAACTTTCTTCCTGGAGAGGTTGAGAGGCCTTCCCCATATCCTTATCCTCTTTTTACACCTACCCTCTACCTTTGCCCATCCTCAGACCCTATTCGCTTTCCTGCAACCCTGCACAAGCCTTTTTAACTCTCAGATCCCTCTGTTGACCACAAACATATTCCAAAACATGTCTAAGGCCCATTTCCCCTACTAACATTGGTAACATAACTAACATCAACATATTGACCAACTGACACCAACAAGACTACCGACATTGGCGACTGTGAAAGACTGACTGCAGAGAATAGGTATGCATTGTCTACTTTCTCTTTCTTAGTCTTTCATTATTTCTCTTTATATAACACTCTTTTTATCAAATAAGTGGATGGTCATCCCTCAAGGAAGTCTTTGCACTTCTGGGACCAAGCTTATAGCTTGGTAATGCACCATATCTTTGTCTAACATTCTCTTTGTTTGAGTTTCTTCCTCTCTACAGGTGTTTCCTCCACAGCTAAAGAGGAGCTCCTACAACGCTTAGATATGGTGCGCAACTTAATCTGAGTAATGTACAAACCCCTGACCATTATTTTTAGTTTCTTCTTCTTTTGGATATAAATATCAAAAATGTAGAGAAACATTTTGGCACGCTCGGTGGGACCCCTGGAGTTTTCCTTGGGTTCATTGTTCTAAAAAGCAAATTTTCATATAGATGCATTAGATTCTCTTCTTGCATCCTTCCTCTTCTTTCTTTTTCTTTCAAAAAGAAACCATAAGCAGAAGTTAAAAAGAATGTCTTTATTTTTCTTCTTGTCACTTCTTATCTGCATCTTAGACTAGTGAAAATTCATGCTCTTAAACCTCTTCACCAATTGTTTGCATTTGAACAAAACATTTCAATTTGGGTTAAAAATAATTGCATTTCATTCTTGCTTGAATTCATATTTAGCTCACTTAGTAATTACATGCATTATGAATAAATCTTAGTGCACATATGTTACACAACCAGACCACAATCACAGTCAAATCAAACATATAACATACTTGAGACAAAGCTCGTCTAGGATTTCATCCCCTAGCGGATACCTTACCCTTCCTAGTGATCCTACTTAGATTTCACCACCAAGAGGAGGACCCACTCTATTCTCTGGCATAGTATAAACTATAGGCAAAGTATATATTAGCTAAGTGGCCCAACTCGGCTCTAGGTTCATGAAGTGAAGGGAGAAAGCCCTAGCAATAAGCCATGTATGGAACCTAACACATATTTTTGAGCACCAAAACATAACCCAAAACCAACCATAGACTTCTTCTTTAGGACCCATTCTAAAATCCCAATTCCTAAACACATTCTTCTAAGGCATAAGCCACCACGACTCTAAAATTTATTCTTAGGAATTTAACATTTTAGAGGTTGCTTGCCAAATCACCTTTTATGCTGTTCTTATATGATTGTTTGAGCTGGTAAGGATGCATCATTTTGAAGTCTAAAAATGACTGAAAATTTATTTTTCTTCCAAATTTTTTTAGTTTTCTGAGTTTTTGGAAATACACAGAAATCGACATCGATTATTCCACTGATGTCGGCAACTCATCTATACTGACATCAGTTTTTCCACTGACGTCGGCAATATATGCTCATCGACATCAATTTTTCCACTAACATCAATCACTGTCAACAAATTTTCTTTCTAAAATAACAAGCTTAAAACCTGACTTATTTGCTATCAAACACAAATTTTGGTTTTCTAAAACTAAAACACATAGTTTTTAGAACCTAAATCCATTTCATCTTGAATGGTTTTGACACGTAGTCAAGCCAAATCTCTTGTTGACCATGCAAGTCAACAACCACTTCCACCTTTGCCTTTTATACCAAGTCACCTAATGGAGTATACTTCAGATACTGAGCATAATCCTATCCAACCAACCCCCAATCAACCTCCAATTGTTCCTAAAGGGGATCAAAATTTTGAGAGATTCCTTGACCACAACATCAAGGCTCTCCAACACTATCTCGCTAGAAGCCAAACACGAGATCCTTCAGGTAATCCTATTTATGGGATGCCAACTTCCTTGGTTGAAGTGGCAATGATATCAACACCATCTACTACCCAACCCATAATCACTCAAGCCATTGCCTCGACTAGTGACCCAACCAAGGCCAATAATCAAGATTTGGCCTCTCCTATTTTTGGACCTACCTTCATCGGGGTTTCCCTACCCCCTCAACCACAAATAATTCAACCAAGTTTGACACCTTTTTAGAACTTGATTGTCTCTAACCCACCCACTCTTGCACCTATAAATACAAGAGTGACCACCTATCCTTTAACCAGTGTCACCACCATTCAACCACCCTTGGTGGCATCTAGTCAAGTTGTGCTCTCCAACTTTGTGGTACAAGCCCCCTTGGCCTCAACATTGGCCCTTATGATGAACTATCAATATGTTGCACCTACACAAATGCAACCAAGTATGCCATATGCCCCTCCCAACACCTTCTAGGTACCCTATAACTTAGGGGGTGCCCCACATGCCAATCCGTCAACCGATCTAATTAAGATGCTGATGGATAAGATGTCCAACCTTGAGACATCCATTTCTGATTCAAGCAATGTTCTTTCATATGAATAAATATGCAACAAACCCATTCACCCTTCAGTCCCTATTAGACCATACTCTAGCCAATGGGAACTCCCTAAATTTACTCGCTTTCAGAGTAAAGAGGACCCACAACAACATCTATGAGCGTTTAGACACACTTGCTACCTTATAGCACATGATGATGCATTATTACTTCGTACATTCCTTATGTCACTTTCTGGTGCTGCCCTTGATTGGTATAGTTCTATTACCAGTCACTCTCTATTTACCTTCACTCAACTAGCTCAATTATTCCTCGACCACTTTTCAATCAACATCACTAAAAAGGTCTCCATCACAGACCTATATTTTATTAAGCAATTCGACGATGAGTCAATAGCTGACTTCATTGCTCATTGGAGAGGTTTGATCAACCAACTCTCCTTTTCATTACCTTAACTTGAGCTCATTGAGCTCTTTTCAAGAGCATGTGCCAAGCACATCTCATCCACTTTGTGGGTTCAAACTTTCTGCACATTTGATGAAGTTTTCACCATGGCCTGAAAGCTTGAACTCTACACAGTCAAAGAGGATAGAGTCAAATTGCGTAGTGAAAATAACAACACAAAATCCAATGACCCCTCTTCTTCTAAACCTACTTCTTCCTACTCCAAGTCCAAGGGATCAACAAATGTTGTGGTCCTCAGATCATCATCCTCTATCACAACCAATCAATCTGAGCCTTCCACATCAGAATATATCATAAGACAATTCCAACAATGGTATATACAACACCAATATACTCCAATAGGAGAAACATAAGCTTCCATGTTGGATAAACTAGTGAAGTAGGGAGTCCTCAATCGCCCTCAAATATGACCACCTCAATTTGACCCCTCAAAAGCCATCCCTACATGGTATAGGGAAAATGACTTTTTTAACTATCATCGTGTCAAGGGTCATGACACAGACAATTGCAAAACCCTCAAGAATGTTATTCAAGACATGTTAAACAAAGGGGATCTTGTTTTGGATAATCCAAATGCGTCAGCTAACCAAAACATAGATATCTTTAGGCAACCATTCCCTAACCATCCCCCAAGTTAGAATAATGTTTAGACCATGGAAAATGACCTTCAAGAGTGCAATATACACAAGATTGACATGGTTTCTAACCAACCTCTCCCACAGTCTAAAGAGGTTAGTCAACCTATTTCTCCACCATGGGTAGAAAAGCCTTCTTCTCTTATTTGTCCTCCACTAATGGAGGATAGTCCTCCATCCAACCCCCTTTCACATGTATGAGAGTCCACCTTGAACTCTCCCATATTAGAGGATGCTTTGATGATACCAACACCAGCTACCTCACCCTCATCCTTCTTATCAACAATGGGAGATCATACTTTCCCCTCTACTCGACCACACATAGAAGCCATGATCATCCCTATGCTCTATCCCCTTGAAGAGCCACATTCTCCAATCCCTTCTCCACTGAGAAAAGAACTCGTCACCTCACCCACTTCAGCTGAAGAAGCTCTGGTGATAGTTCTCTCTCACCTTTGGCCTGTGATTGCTATGTCTAACATGCTTTAACCCTCACAATCACCCAAATACTCTAAACGACTGACTATAAAACCTCACACAACCTCATCAAAACCCTCATAGGCATCCATCATGCTGAAATAGATTAAATATCTCAGTGTTCACCCTTTATCACACCTCACTCACCCACAAGTGAAGGTAGATTTGAACATCACCTCACATAGTAATGGTCCTCAAACCATACTAAAGAAGGCTATTAAACCATGTTGGAGAACTCTTCTCCCACCTTCACTATTTCCCTCTATCCTGGGTCCACATCCTTCTAATTTAATAGGATTGCTCCCTAAGCCATCACCTCTCATCAAGAAAGTGTCATCTTTGCATGTGGCCACACCGCCAACCAAAAAGGTGGTATGACAAACTCCTCTTACAACTCTTAAATAGAAGTTGTCAACCCCTACTGCAACAAAGAGTATAGACCCATTAGTGGGTTCCTATGCTTCGATGTTATGTCAATTGTTATAGTCTTCTAGCATTGTCCTCCCACCCATTAAACCATACCAACCTCTCAGACCAAAACCATCTTGGTTTGATGACACTCAAATCTGTTGGTATCATCACTCACCTGGACATGATACTGAGCGTTGTTGTGCCCTTACAGTTGCCATTCATCAACACCTAGAAAAGGACACCCCGCACATTAAGGATTCTCCTGACCACATTTTTGATAAACCACTAACAACATCACATGCCTCCCAAATCTCCTCATGTGAATTAGGATCCCCATACAAGACTATGGTCCCTTCACCACCTTCCACTCCTTTATTCCAAATCAACACAATTAATGTGGCCATTAGGCCTCAAACTTTAAAGCATAAGGGAAAAGAGCATGTTTCTACCCCTTTGACATATCCATTCATCAAGCCCTCTCAACCAACACAACCCAAGATTTCTATCTTGGGCACATCTCAACCAACATCTCTGGGGGAAATTCCTCCTAACCCTTCTAGTCCACGTGATGTTTAGTATAAATGACTTGTTGACTATTTGACATATTATATCATCCCTCCTAATCTCTCTAGCAATGGACGGTGGGATTTAATCAAGAGTACTACTTGATACACCATGCTAGGGGGTCTTCTCTACAAATGAGGCTTAGACGACCTCCTTCTCCAATGCCTAACAACCACTAAGACTTCTCATCCCATCAAACACGTCCATGATGGGATTTATGGGGGACATTTTAGCGGTAACTCAGTTGCCAAGCACATACTTTGCTTGGGCTATTATTGGCCCACTCTTAACCAAGACTGTAGCAACTATGTTCGGCACTGTACCAAATGCCAACAACATACTAACCTACTTCACGTCCAACATCGACCAAAACTTGCTTACAACAAAAATCTGAAATAGTGAGATTTCAAAATCAGAGATCTCATCCTTAAAGAAGACCAACATGTGACCAATTTGGAAAGAAGCAAATGGGGCAAGTTTGCTCCTAATTGGCTCAGACCTTATATCATAATACACAAGTATGGATCAGGAACTTATTGTCTATCTTCCCTCGAAGGCCGGCTGGAACCTGAGCCCCTTAATGCCTTGCATCTGTGACCATTATACTATTAATCAAGTAATCATTCACTTGATATTTAACTTGAGCTCATCCTTTGAGCAACCCCTATCATCCTCATTCCTATTCCTTTCAACCCTTTTTCCCCATAAACATTAGTTAACCCTTTTTGAATTAATGCTTTGTCCTAATAAAAAGGGAAACCCCCAAACCTCTATAGTCTTGTCCATGACTAAAAGTTCAATCAAAAACAAACAAAACATAAAATTGGGATGCTTAAAAAAACATACAAAGGTCATAAATGTAGACTGCTCTCTCGAAGGACAGTTGCATCATTGCTATAATCAATAGACTGCTCCCTTAAAGGACAACTATTCAATGAACTCCAAGCATACAAAGTAAACTATAGACCACTCCCTCAAAGGATGGCTATGCCCAAATATTGCTACATACAAAGCACCCTCTCAGAAGCTTCTTGCATAAATCAGCTTCACATGGCCAAAAAACAAAACAACATCCCTAGATAGACTCCCCACATTGATCAGTCTACAAGCTATTAAAGTCATGGACTTGCCTATAGTCATTCTCAGGGTCACCTATAAAAGGGGTAAAGTTGTCCTTGCTAAAAAGGGTTACCCTACCCTCACATATCACATAATCAAACCTATCACCCCAACATACTCAAGGGATTTTGAGCTCACTTAATGTCAAGTGATTCGAGTACTTCTCTAACATAAACCTATGATCAATGACGTAATGCATGAACGGGGATTTTTGTTTGCAAAAACCTTATCTATGCTATCATTATAGTCCTTGTCAATGAAAGAGCAATGCGCCTTTCACTTTTTACATACCTTTTTCACATACAACCAAATCATTATCTAACCAAACCAAACCAAACCCAAACATTTTTAGACCACTAACATAACATCATGATTTATTTAATACAAATACTAATTTGTGTTATATGAATTATCATAGACCATTCACACTAGTTTCTATGGGAAACAATACACATGGAAACTATCAACCAAACACAATTTATGTCAAGCATATACCATCACTAATATGGAAACCTGCTGAAGCATACAAAACTCATTTCATTTTTAGCATACATCCATCACCATTATGGAAAATTACTAGGGTTGAAAAACCATATAACCAATGTTATAGAATACACCATCACACAATATGGAAAAGGCTATAACATCATTACTTATTTCATTTTTGGCATACACCATCACTAATATGGAAAATTGTTAGGAATGAAAAACCATATAACCAATGTTATAGAATACACCATCACACAATATGGAAAAGGCTGTAACATCATCATACATTCATCATTTCAAGCATGTACCATCACACACATGGAAAATGCTAACAACACTAACCTGACCAATACAATTATCAACCACTTTAATTCTTCTTCCCTTTTAGGGAGAACTACATTGGCCTGAGGCCCTTAAAATAGGGGCTATGTAGGTAGCACTCAGTTGACATGGAGTCTTCTGGGGTTATCTCGGCCATTCGTTCATCCATCTACCTGATGGACCAACCATATAACCTTTAACCATGACTCAACCTAGTCAAACCCAATCCAAAAACTACCCTCTTCTTCCCTTTTGGGGAGAACTACATTTGTCTTGAGGCCCTTCAAAGAGGGGCTATGTAGGTAGCACTCAGTTGACACAGAGTCTTTTGGGGTTAGCTCGGCCATTCACCCGTTCATCTCCCTAATGATGTCGACCATTCATCCATTCACTTGTTTGTCTCCCTAATGACAACAACCATCCATTCAATTTGTTTATTCATCTACTTGATGGATCAACCATATAACCTTTAACCATGACTTAACCTAGTCCAAAATCATGACCAAACAACTAGCCCTGACATTGTAGAAGTCACCTTTGACTTCTCATGGGGTACATTGGAGATCACATACATCTCCATGACCACAACAAACAACACTTGAGATCACTTATATCTCAACCTGACTCGACTAACAACCTTGGAGATCGCGACTACCTCCTTAGACCATGACCATTTTTGAGACAACTTTGCCTTAGTTGTTTTGATTGCATATATGATACCTCATAAATAGTTAGCAAATTGTATGCACCTCACATTATGACCCTCACACCTATTATCAGATTGTGCCCAAATTGATCCCCAATATTTGTGACAATTTTGTGTTTTCCAAGAGCACTTCTTAGCCTGGATACTTGGAACACGATGACGACTAGAGGAACAAATTTGATCGATTAACCCAATCAACTACCACTAATAAGCTAGGGACTGATTATTTTGTTTTTAGTCCTCCTCAACCATTAGAGCTAGAGCTTTGATCATTTAACCCAATTAGCTATGACTAAAATCTGGGGACTGATTACTTTGATTTTAGCACTCCTCGACCTTACCTGTAATAATTTGACCTACTTATCATGTGAAGTGGCATATGCACAATCTCAACTATTATAGCATTCACACTCCAACTCCACCATACCATCCATTGCCTATCAAATTGACACCTGATATCAGGTTACCTTCCCTTGACTCCCACTTTGAGGGGGAATACCTCATCCCATATCTGGGGTAACCTACACCTTATCCCACACTTTGGGCAACTTACTCTTATTTTTGTCTTGTAGTTCATTAGAACAACCAAAAAGACAAAAAGGGGCAAATGTAGACACCAAAATTGTGTCGACTCCCCTTGGTCCCTTACACACTTTATTAATTTAAAATAAATTACTTATTTTATATTAATGACATAACCCTCTGACACCTCACCTTGGACACCTCTCCCTTAGACCATTTCTCACCCTATGAGTCACCCATGACCTATTCTCATTCCCTATTAACTTCTTAACTAACTCTTGTGCCTAATAAACCCATATTTTAACCATTCTCTAATAGCAAATGCACTTGGTAGATGGATAAATGGGCAGAGGGCTAAAAATAGCCCTTTTACCCATTCTTCCTCTGCCAACGTCGGTCAACTATCAACTGACGCTAGTGGGGTCACCGATGTTAGTTACTTAAACTAGACTCTAACATTGAGTTTAGGCCCAGACTCTTTCATCCCCCCAGACTCTCTCTCTCTTCCCCCTAGACTCTTTGACATCGACATGCACACTCTGAGACCAGGCATTAGAATTTGACTAATGCTCCCTTGACTATAAAAACTCTACGCAAGTCACTCCACACTAGATTTAGACATTGTACGAGGACCATGACATCAGCCACAACAAGAATAAGCATTCTCACACCTCTAGTTCTTCATCAAGCAGAGCTAAGTATTCTTCTATCTCATTTTAGTAATTTAGAATACATTAGTAATTAGTTTCTATTTACTATTTATAAATACTATCAACTCGACCTGACTTTCTTCTTGGAGAGGCTGAGAGGCTTTCCCCATATCCTTATCCTCTTTTTACACCTACCCTCTACCTTTACCTATCCTCAGACCCTATTTGCTTTCCTACAACCTTGCATAAGCCTTTTTAACTCTCAGACCCCTCTGTCGACCACAGACATATTCCAAAACCAATCCAAGGCCCATTGCCCCTACCGACATCGGTAACATAACCGACATCGGCATATTGACCAACTGATGCCGATAGGACTACCAACATTAGTGACTGTGAAAGACTAACTACAGAGAATAGGTATGCATTGTCTACTTTCTCTTTCTTATTCTTTCATTATTTCTCTTTATATAACACTCTTTTTTTCAAATAAGTGGATTGTCATCCCTCAAGGAAGTCTTTGCACTTCTGGGACCAAGCATATAGCTTGGCAGTCCACCATATCTTTGTCTAACATTCTCTTTGTTTGAGTTTTTTTCTTTCTATATGTGTTTCCTCCACAGCCAAATAGGAGCTCCTACAATGCTTGGATACGGTGCACAACTTAATTTGGGTAACGTACAAACCCCTGACCATTATTTTTAGTTTCTTCTTCTTCTGGATATAAATAGCACAAATGTAGAGAAACAATCATGTTTGGCTTGAGAGGAAAACCTATAGATAAGAAAACACTAAAGAAAACTTGTTCATTAGATAGATAGTTGGATGGATTGCCTAGTGATAGCTAGATCTTGGAAGTGAGGGATTCCTTAGGGGATGTCAATCCACATATTTTAAATATTCAAGTTCAAAAAACTAAAAAGAAGTACTTTCATCAATTAAATAAGATTACTAAAATTGAACACAAGAATGCTTGCTAAGAAAATAGACTAGAAATGATCAGATTAGTGATAAACTAATTAATACTAGTACTAGGAGGTTAGGGTGTGCTTCAAAAAATACGAAAGAGGTGTGAGTGGTCATAAACATAAAATTATATTTGATTGGGTGTACATTGGTGAAAGAAGGTTATTGGTTTTTGGTGCCATAGGTGACCATCAATGGTTGGGGTGACCATCGGTAGTTGACTATGGAATTTTGGGTTTGAAAAATAGATGAATGATGGGATCCCATAGATGGATTTTGAGAGTTGGGCAAGGGCTGGGTTGATTTCAAAATGGAATTAAGGCACATGAATATTGAAAAACAAGTATGTGTCTTACCAGAAGTCGGTTGGGTGAGTGGTTGATGTAGTTAGTCTATTGGTAGAATCTAGCTTGATTTTAGTAGAGTAATAATACCTAAGAGATTGGTTAAGAGGGGACAATAAGGCTTCTAATAATATGGCTGCTAATTCTTGATAATGCTAATGATATTGATTGACCTAATTGACCTACAAAATAAAACTCTTGAATACTTGAGCTCTTGATGTGTATTACATATGGATTTAACCTTTTAGGCCTCCTCTTATAGGTACAAGAAAGAGGTAGAAGTGAAGGTGTATCTAGGCCATCTAAACATAGTTTATCCATGTAAAGGCTTGCAACTAGAATTAGACAAGTTATTTTTAGAAAATCAATGTGGGTGGTTTACATATTGTTTGTTAAGAGGTAAATCCTAGCCATCGATGGTTAGGGGTTCCCAAGGCTGACCATTAATGGTCACCTTGACCATCGATGGTTAGGGTCCAGAGGAAAAAGGGTCCTAAAGGTTAGGTTCACTTAGCTTGGTGAAACTTGGTGAAGATGGGTTTGGTAAGTCTAGGTAGGTGTAGGTTGGTCTCAAGGGGGTCCTAGGTAGGTCCAAGGATATTTTTGACATTTGAAAACATAGGTGTGTGTATTTATAGTGTCTACTCCCACCCATTGACATTTTGACCCCAAACCTCCCTAATGCTAGTTAACTTGACCTTAGCCTTTGACCACTAATGGTTACCCAAACTGTCGATAGTCACCTTGATCACTGACAATCAAGTTCCACCATCTAAACCAATTTAATTGACCCATCACTCTAACCTAATTTTTTATAATTAACTCATCTAATTCATGTGTGAGCCAATGCATGTGAAAGTTAATATTAGATAATAAGTTTGACCCCTTGTTAACATTTGTACCTCTCGTTCATTGCTTATAAGAAGAGAGGAGAAAGATGTGAAAAAGGATCCATGACTTTAAGAGCTTTTTCATCTAGAGTTTATTTACAGGTTACTTCTTCTATAAAATCCAATGATCTAGCCATCATGATAGAGAGCTGACTTGCCACTACCCCTAGATCGATAGCCTAGTAATGTTACTCTACTATAATCATGCCAAGATCTACCAATGAGATAACCACCTCAACCTTTCATCTGATCAATCTCCAGTAAGCTAAGTATTTATTTTCAGTCTGTTAATTACTTTATTTCCATTTCACAACCAACTCAACATAAACCAATCTCCTATAATTACCTCTTATGATCCTATTAATCTCACTTTTTATCACCTAAACCCAACACATTATAACCATCAAAGGTCATCTTGACTACTGACAATTTGTCCAACCACTGATGGTCACTTTGACTACTGACAGTCACCTTAACCACTGACAATCATGCTAACTATTGATGGTCATTATGGTAGGAAATAACAAGTTATTTTCATCCACCTACCCTCAACTAGATCCAACTTTATTTTTGTTTGCCTATTCATAGACCCCCAACCTATTTTTTGAATTAGTATTGATTCGCTTATTGCAATATTAGTCATTTTGGTCTATCTCTTTATCAAACATTTATTGTATTCATTTTCAATATCTTTTGATTATTGATGCAAGTATTTTATTTTTTCTTTTCTAAACTTAATTATTTAAAAAATTTGGACTGACATCCCCTGAGGAGTCTCTTGCTTCTATGATCTAGCTAGCACTAAGAAATCTACCCAGCTAGCTATCTAACCAACCATTTGCTTTAGTGTTATCTTATTTGTAATTCATCCTCCCAAGCCAAAGAAGATCTCTCTACAATCATTTGATTCAACACATACACAATCAAATAGGTTTTTAAACCATACTCATATCCAATTTCTTGATCTTCCTTTCTTGAAATATAAGCTAAAATTATTTGAAACATTCTGTCATGCCCAATGGGACCCTTAAGTCTCTACTTGGGTTTTCATTTATTTGCATCTACATAATCTTCTCTCTATTATGTGATCATAAATGAAATGATTTTTTTTTGCATTTAAAATCAACTGCATACATTGGTTTCTTTCAAGTTTAGCTCACATAGTTAAGTTAAAGCAAAGTAATTTGATCATAGCAACACTTATATCACACACACAAACCAAACCACCTAAATAAATCAAACATCTTAAAAACTTGACATAAGGCCTGATTGGGATTTCATCACATATAGATCACTTTAACCTTTCCCAATAATCTTACTTGGATGTCATTACCAAGGGGAGAACCAACTCAGCTCTCTAGTTGAGTATAAACTCTGGAAATTGGTATATATTGGTTAAGCACTCAACACCCTTATCACTATGATGTATGAAGGGGGTAGGACCTAATACAAATCCATGTATTCATTTCCAATACAGATCCTTTTGAGTTCTCAATCACAAAAAACTTCTTTTCTAGTACCCACTCTATAATCTAATTTCAATCACACAATTTCTTACAAATTTATAGGCATAAGCCAAAAGAGAGACTAAAAATAACTTTAGGACTTAACATAATTTTTAGTGTGTGATTGATTTCTTTGGTCATTTCTTATCTTCTTTATATTTTAGTGGTGATATTGTTTTTGTATTCTCTCTCCCTTATCTTGTATGGTTCTAACTCATCAGCAATGAAATAATCTAGTAGAATAGAACCCATCACCAAACCAATCAACCTTTTCTACTTCCTCACCCATGTAGTACATCTCTAAACTAGAAGACTCTCTTCACCCTTTAGGAATTCCTTCTTTCCCTTAAGTTCCCTAAGGAGATATAAAATTTTCCACTTTATTAAATAACAATCATGTGGCGTTTTAACATTATCTCAGCACCATGCCTCACTATACCCCTACTTTAGTTCCACTTGTGGACCCACCTTATGACATGCCTTCCCACCTTATGGGTAATACTTATATTTTCATAGTCACCACCCAACCATTGACTACTTAAACATCTTCATCCACTAATAATCCCTTTGATACTACTATGTAAATCTAACCTATCTCATAAACCAACACCCTTATGCCTTCCGCCCCCACCAATAACTCCTCTACCCTAGGGTCAACCCTACCATTAACCACCTATACTCCCCTCACCATGGTATAACCTACTAATGGAATTTACAACCTCACTTTGGTTATCCCCAACCCATTAGTCACTAATCCATTCTAAAATCTTGTAGTTTTTATACCCTTTACCTTACCATTGATCAATACAAAGGTCACCACCTTTCCTTTAATTACAAACCCAACTGCATTTCCTACCCAGCCTGCCTTCACCTCTCAATAGGTGTTGATCACACCCAACCTAGGTTACATCCCTAACCCACAAGGGCATGTACCTCTACCCACTATCCAACCACCTACATCCACCTACACCTACATAACATCCAACCAACCACTTATGTCCACATAAATATGTGGTAGCTTCTCAACCTTCCACCAACTATCAATAGACTACCCAACTACCACAAAAATATGCACCTCACAAATTTTTAGCCACATAGCCCCAAATAGATCTAATAAAAATTCTCAAGGATAAAATGACTACCTTATATTCATCCATCTTTAGTGCTCACAACATCTTATCATATGACTAGATCTATAACAAACCCATTCACCCATCTATCCCTATCATACCATATTCTCCTCAATGGGAACTTCCCAAGTTTTCTAAATTTCAAAGAAAGGAGGATCCCCAAAAACACCTTAGGGCATTTAGGCATGCATGTTATTTGATTATCTACAATGATACCCTCCTTCTTCACACCTTCCCCATGTCCCTATTTGGTCTAGCATTGGATTGGTATAGTGCCATAACCAAGCACTCTCTCTTCTCCTTCACCCAGCTAGCCCAAAATTTATTATATCACTTTTCAATAAACATCTCCAAGAAGTTTTCCATCATGGACCTTTATTCTATTTGGTAATTTGATGATGAATCTATTGTTGATTTTGTATCTCATTGGAGAAGCCTAATCAATCAATTTTTATTCTCTTTACCCCAACTTGAACTAATATAAATTTTTGCTTAGGCATGTTCCAAGCACATCTATTATACATTGTGTGTCTAGAGCTTTAGAACCTTTGATGAAGCTTTTACCATGGCATGTAAGCTATAAAATAGAGCCATCGATGGAAGAAAGCTAAAATTAAAAAACAAAAACTGTACCTACAAAACAAGTGAGGCTTCTTCCTTTAAACCAAGAAACCAAAATAATACCAATGCCAAAATCAAGGGAATTGGGAATGTGGTTATCCTTAAGACCACTCCTACACCATCTATCAATCAACCAAACTCTTCTAACTCCTTAAACCAAAATGCGAGAAACTAAAACCAAAACAATTAGAACCAATTTACTCCATTTGGGGAATCTTACACTTCAATCCCAAAGAAGTTGTTGAAGGCTAATATCATATAACTTCCTCCCATAAAACACCTTCAATACTTTGATTCTTCTTGTCCTACACCTAGCTGATATAATGAGAATGACCTATGTGCTTTTCATCGAGTAGTGGGGCATGATGTTAGTAGGTGTAATACCTTCAAAAACATTATCCAAACCCTTATTGATAAGGAGGAACTTATGTTGGACAAACCCAATGCACCTTCAAACTAATCCCTTGAAATTTTTAGTCAACCTTTTCCAAATCATGCACCTACCAAAAATGAGAGCAATAAAGCTGAATGTTCTCATGACACCCATACCATCAACATGGTTATTGACATGCTCATTATTGGAGAACCTACCACCTAATCTACCTATTCTTCACCATCTCCACATATTGAGGTAGTGGATTTACCTTCTCCTCTTTTGGAGAGAAAAACCAAGGAAATAACCTTTTATTCTCCTCCACTTATTTAGGTAGTGGAGTTATCAACCTCTCCTTCAATTAACATACTCGATCAAGCAACCATCACCACTTTACCTTCTCCCTCAACTAATAAGTAATTTAATTCCCCTTTGGAGAGCATTCCAAAAGAAGAAACCACCTTGTCTACACCTCCCATAGAGGAACCAC
This sequence comes from Torreya grandis, assembly GCA_037957365.1. Lineage (NCBI taxonomy): Eukaryota > Viridiplantae > Streptophyta > Pinopsida > Cupressales > Taxaceae > Torreya > Torreya grandis. The sequence continues at coordinate 79,213 of JARHVA010004500.1, forward strand.
CCATCGAAACCTTGAATATTTTTATTGAGCAAAATGACATGGTCACCATTCCCTTTTCTCAATCTATGGGCTTATTCTTCGAGTCCACTACCTAGGGAACAAGACCAGTATACAAACCATTCTCTAGACTAGTTTAGAAGTTAGAATTTTTCTCCAAACCTGATATGGATCAAACCACATTTTGAAAATAATTGGGGCTCCTTTACATCACCAAATAGGAACCTCTAACCACACCTTTGGCAGGCCACCCCACAACTCCTATTATATGACCCATCATTTTACAGACCAAAATAATTAAAACCTCTACCAACTCAGCCATTTATCAACTATATAAAATAGCCAAATCCCAAATAAACAAGTCATCTTCTATATCTTAAACCAAATCAACCAAGAACCTTGGTATCTTCCCTACATAGAGCCTCAATCACCCATCCTTAAAATTGGATCTTAGCTCACTAGACCCATCAACCAATCACCAAACCAAATCAACCAAAGAAGTAAATCCAAGAAAAGTCTAGAGGGCCAAACTTATACCTCCCTCAACTTTTCTCTTTATATTGGGGCCTCATCCCTCCACTTTGATTAAGAAGCTAATTATCTCAACCAAAACCCAACCAATGTTACTGGTTACACCAATACACTTACTTTCTAACACACCCATCTTCACTGAGCTATCAATAACTAAACTACCTACCTTGAAACCTACTACCTCCAATTTATCAACTTCCACCTTACCAAAACCAAAAACATCAAATAAAAAAACCACCTTACCCAAACCTTTTATCACCAAGCCCATTTCAAAAAAGACTTCCATCTCACCAATCAAGACCAAGACCTCTAAACCCTCTCCACCTTTAACTAAATCTTACTTGACTATTTTCCAAAGGTTATTACAGTCTTCTTTCTTGACCTTACCCCTTATTAGGCCATTTGACCCTCTTGGTCCAAAACCAGTCTAGTGTAATGACTGCCAAGTGTGATCCTATCATAGGACACCAGGGCATGACATAGAGAACTATAAAGCTCTCCAAACCATAATCCATCAACTCTATGATGAGGATTATCTATTAACATATAAACCTCCCATGATCCCTCTACTAATCTAACAAATAAAAACCACTATCCAACACCTACTTACTCCCTTGCTCTCACCTTAGAGTGATGATGAAGCAAACCAATCTCCTACCCCAACTCTTCCCTCCATCCATACTATCCATGTGGTCACTTGATCACACACTAAAAAAAAGATAAGGGGAAAGTTAAAGTTTCCATACTATGGATATACCCATCTTCCACCTCCCAACCAAGTCAAAATCAAACACATTCACCTTTAGTCAAACCCAAGGTATCTAGCTTGGGTACCTCCCAATCTAACCCCTGCAAATCAATCAAGAGAGTGGTGCTCAAAAAACTTCATGAAACCATGACAAAGATGAGCTGATATGAGTTGATTTATACCTCACCTCATCATTTCCAAGTAATGATAGAGTCATTGTAATCAATAGAGGTCCAATTTAAAAACCCTCAACCTCTAGTAGCCTTTTTTGGTGTTGTCCAAATTTCTAAACTTGTCACCTTTAAGGATTTGTAAATACCTTTTATCCATCTTGATGATCTAGATCCCCCTCTTTTCATTATTGCCTACATCAACCAAAACTACATCAAATGGGTGATGATTTATGGGGGAGTCAGTATTAATATCATCTCCTCCCATGCCTATGATCAACCCAAACTATCAGACAATGTCATGTTTAAAACCTTGATTGTCCTTCAATCCTTGAATGACATCATGGACACTACTCTATGAAGTATTTTCCTTCATATCTATTTAGGACCTTTCACACTCTTAGAGCTCTTTTATGTATTGGAAGGTGAATTCTAGCATAATGTTTTATTAGGATGACCTTAGATCTGATCCATGGGTTGTGCACCCTATACCCTTCAACATTTAATCATATTTGAACATGAAGGCTAGGTTATCACTATAAAAGTTGACCCAAGTCCCTTTTCTTCATGAAACATGACTTATCGACCCAACAATGTCCTCCTACCTCCATCTAGAATACCCTCATTAGCCAAAGATAAGCCCTTAGACATGAAAAATGAATCCATATCTCTTTTGGCCAATGAGGCATCTACTAGATCATCAATCCCCTTGGACCAAATCCCCACAACATGCCACTTTAAATCCATATTCAAACATCTTTCACTCAGGCAATATCACCTCTTGACCCTTGATGTTTTCCTTACTCCTCAAGAATATGGGAAACTTGACCACCAACCTAGTTATGGCCCCAAAATCAAGGCCATTATTCCTCTTGGACCATCAGAGTGTCAAACCCATTTCATCTATGGGGTACTTGACAAACCATTTGATTCTTATACCACCTCCTCTTCACCTTGACCATTAACCTCTAGCTTCTCCTACCTAAACAACTCAAACTTTACCAAGACATACCTCCACAGGTGTTCTTGAAAAATATTTGGTCTTGGATGATATGATTATGGCCCACATGAGTTGATTTCAATTGAGATGAGAAAAACTCATGAGAAACATAGCCTCAATTTCATTCTTCCTAACCAGAAGAACATCAAATCACTTACCACCATTGATGGGGTAGACATCCCTTCCTCACCAATATCTTCTCCACCTAAATTTGAGAAGGATGACATCATCCCACCTAATTTTTTTCATTAACATACTCAGCCTTAGACCCTTGACTTATCAAAAATAAGGGGCAACCATAACCATCGCTTTGACCCATCCTAAGATGATAGGAGATGACTCTCCTACCATTAATAATGTTCAGCACTAGGATGATGATTTTAATCTCATCTATCTTGGTGCCCTAGATTCTTCCATACAAAAATCTCTTCCTCTTGATACTTCAACCATGTTGAACTAATCCACCATGGATATCAACTTGGGAACTCTGAAAAACCCTTGCATTATCAAAATTGGCTAGTTAATGAATTCTAGGAAACTTTGGGACTTCCCCTCTTTCCTCCAAGACCACATCATAACATTTACTTAGTTTTATAGTGACATTATAGGGATTAACCTTTCCATTTATACCTATGACATAGTCACCAACTGTGATGCCAAACTCATCAAGCAAAAACTTTAATGAATGTACCCTCTCATAGCCTTTTTTGTTAAAAAAGAGCTTCAACATCTCCTATCTATCAATTTCATTCAACCCATTGACTATCCCCAATGGGTATCAAACATCATGCCTATCACCAAATCCATAGGGGGAATACGTATTTGTGTGGGCTTTCATGACCTCAACCTTGCTTGCCCCAAAGATGACTTCCCTCTACCAAGCATCAACTAACTAGTTGATCTTATAACTGACCATGAGATGTTGTCTCTCATAGATGGATTATCAGGTTACAATTCGATCTTAATTTCCACTAAATATCAACACAAAAATACCTTTATCACCCCATGGGGACCTTCTGCTATAGGGTCATACCTTTTAGACTAAAGAATGTTGGTGTAACCTACCAACATGTCATGACTTACATATTTCATGACTTTGTCCACAAAATTATTAAGGACTATGTGGATGACCTTCTTGGGAAATATAGATATCATAAGGATCATTTAGTCATTATAAAAATTATCTTTGAGTAAATCATCCATTATCATGTTTACCTTAACCCCAAGAAGTGCATTTTTGGGGTCTTATCAAGAAAGTTTCTTGGCTTTATCATTTCCCTTCAGGGAATCGAAGTAGATCTAGCCAAAATCAAAGAAATCCTTAAAATGCTTCTTCTAATAAACTTCAAGAAACTCCATAGTTTGTAGGGGAAGCTCCAATCCATTCATCATATTATCTCCCAGCTTTTAGATTGATGCCAACCCTTACATCACCTATTGAAGAAAGATGTCTCTTTCAAGTTGAGTGATGACTATCAAAAGGCCTTTGATTTACTTAAAAAGTACCTTTTGTCTCTACCTATCCTCACCCCTCCCAAGGATGACCAACTTTTCTACCTTTATATCTCTGATACTGACCACTCCTTATGGGAAATGCTTGCTCATCTAGATGAACAACATAAATAGCAAGCTATGTACTACATCAACCATACACTTACAGATGATGAGACTCAATAGACCCATATTAATAAACTTTGATTATCTTTAGTCATCATGGACACCAAGCTTCTCCACTACCTTCTTAACAATAAAACTTATGCCATAACCAACACTAACCCACTCAAATATATTCACTCCAAGCCATACCAAAACCAATGTATGGCCAAGTGGCTCATGATTTTAGTTGAGTTTGACATTGAGTTTCTTCAATAAAAGATGATTAAAGGGCAAGTGATTTTTGAACAATTAGTCTAAGTACCTTTGGCAGATAACTAACCTCCTCCTCTTAAGTTTCTCGATGAATCCATCATGACCTTCTCTCAATTAGACTTCACCTATCGAGTGACCATGTTATTTGATGGATCAAAGTGTCAGCATGATAGGGGAGTTGGTATCATCCTTATTCCCCTTGATGGTGAACCTATCCCTTTATTCTTCAAGCTAGATTTTTAATGTACCAATAATATAGTTGAGTATAAATCCCTAGTCATAGGTCTCTAAATTACCTTAGCCTTGGGAGTCAAAATTATCAACATCTTTATTGACTCCTAATTAGTGGTTAATCAAATCAACATATATTACTAGTGTAAGAATGATGTTTTACAATAGTAAAAATAAGTAGTTTACAAACTCTTAACTCATTTGAATACCACCATATCCAATCCACTCCATGATCTACTAACGAGATTTATAACACCATGGCGTCCCTCACCTCTCAAATCCCATCTACACCCTTTGAATCTAAGTTATTTATCATTATCCATTGACTTACTTAGCCTTCTTATGTCAAAATAGATTTTCCAACCATCTTCAATGTGGAAGAGACCCAACCTGACCTTTGGTATCAGTAGAACTTCAACTATCTTAACCTTACCATGATTCCTTCTGGCCTTTCCAAGAATGATTAAAGATAATTTATCTAGAGTACCTTGCATTACACCATTATGAGGGGAATTCTTTATAAACATGGATTTGATGGTCTCCTCTTCCACTACCTATGCATTCATGAAGTCTCTCATGTTATCAGGGAAATACATGATGGGATTTGTGAGGGGAACTTTAGTGGCCTCATCATGGCTAAGCACATGTTTCACCTTGGCTATTTATAGCCTACCCTTAACCAAGACTATTGTGATTATGTGAGAAAGTGTATTAAGTGTCAATAAAATGCCAATTTTTATCATGCACCTGGGCATAGTCTTTACATATCCATTAATTTTTGGCCCTTATCACAATGGGTTCTAGACCTTATTGGTGAAATTAACCCCCATTCTTTGTAAAAACACTATTATCATCACTATGACCAAGTATTTTACCAAATGGGTAAAGGCTATTCCTCTAGTCTCAACCAAAGTAGAAATATTTTTGACTTTATAATCCATCACATCATGTATTGCTTCAATGTTCCTCACAAAATTATCATTGATAATGGAAATATTTTAAAAACAAAAAAGTTTAGGGTCTTTGTTATTCATTCGATATCAAGTTAAGTTTCTCATCACCCTATGTCCCTTAAGTGAATGAATAGGCATAAGCCTCTAATAAAACTCTTAACAACATGCTCACTAAAATGGTCAATGCATTTGGTCAAGATGGGCATTTGCACATCCTCTTCACCCTATAGGCATATTATAATAGCATTCACAACCCCATGAGTGTTACCCCATTCCCTCTTATGTTTGAATTAGAGGTTATCTTACCTATTGAAATCCAAATCCCATCTCTTTACATATCCTTACATGATATCATCTCTAACAATGATTATCATCAACACCATTTAGCCTAGCTTGAGCTACTTGATGAGATTCATTTAGCTACCCTCACCCATCTTCATGTCTATCAAGAGAACATCAAACGTGCCTATAAAAAACACCGTAGAGTGTGAGAATTCAATGTTAGATACTTCATCCTAAAATAAAACCAACATGGAAAAACCAATCATGGCAAGTTTGCTTTTAATTGGCTTAAACCTTATATCATAACCCAAAAGTATGGATTAAGAGCTTATCAATTGTCCTTTCTTGAAGGAAACCTAGAACTTGAGCCCCTTAATGCTTTATATATGCATCCTTTCTTTTTTTGAGGATCAAACTCACCTTTTATCTAACTTAAGCTCATCCCTTAATTTCAAATCCACATTCACCTCCCTCTTTTAGTGGGCAACTGATTAAAATTGAATCATGTGATTATCCATCACAATCATAACCTAATATTAAAAAATGGGTATCATGGCTCTACCCATGACATAATTCTAATGTTACTTTCCACCTCTTTTACAGAATGGATTTCCATGATTGTTTTCACCTAAACCTCTTTACACCTAATCAATCTTCTTGTGCCTTTAGATTTTCCTTCATAAAGGTGAACCCTTAATCTTATTTAAGCAAGTCTATGTCAAGAAAAATCAAATAAAGCAAAAATCAAAATCTAAACCAATAGTAATCATGGGTCATTCCTAACATTTAAATACTACTCCCTTGAAGGACAACTATTAAAAACATATTCAAAATTGCTCAAAATAAGGTAGAATACTCCCTTGAATGACAAATATCAAAAGCATTACACAAAGTACATAAACTTAGACCACTCCCTTAAAGGATGGCTAGGTAAAGTATTTGTCAAAGCAATCAATTTCTTGGAATCTTCCCACATAAATAAACTTTCCTAACCCTCCCAAGCAATAACATAATAAGAAAAATACCCATTATCAATCAAAATAAAAAATAATAGAATCTTGAAAGTCGTAATTAGTTCTCATAGGTAAAATAATTTTGAAAGCCACAATCAGCTCTCATGAGTAGAATTCATGCATCAAGCAGTCTACACTTTATATGACATAGACTTGTTTATACTGACTCTTTGGTAACCTCCAGAGGAGGTGTGATAGTCTCATAAAAAGGTTTCATTTTCATTTATCTCCCCTTTATGCACTATAAGCAAGGTATTTTGAGGTCACTTGACATTATGTGATCATGACACCTTTTTAACCAACTAAAAAATGTTAATGTGAAGCATTCAAATGGCTTATATTCCTTAAAAAATTAAAAATTCATGTTTATATTATTCCTTTCCAAAGAAGAAGCATCGTGCCCTCTTCTTATCCTATCATAACTAGTTGATAATTCATTAAGATGTTTGTCTCTTGATTATATTCTTTTTATCACATCTAGTGTTGTTATTTAACTTACTTTCTATGTTTTACCTTAACCAAAGTAACCACAACCATAATCATAACATCATATCAAAATGCATTATAAGCAAAAGCACACATCATCAACATATCCATCATCATATCTTAATCATAACATCTATGAATAATAAGCAAACAACTAATTTTACCACATGTTTACATCTAAATAAGGAAGCATATACATATTAAATTTTAGCATAAGCATCATCATCATAACCATAAATATCATAACATCATCACTATCATTTAAACATTAAAAAAATCATCTCAATGGATGCCTAGATAGGTGAGCCTGCATCAACATCTGTATCCATTACATAAGCATAATTAATATAACATCATCAATGATCAACATAACTATAATCAACATCATGAACATAAACATCAAATCAAAAACCATGAATAACAAGCAATAAATAAGGATCATATCTATAAATCATGCATCAAATATCATCATAATGTATACAATAATATACATGTCTCTCTCTCTCAAAATGTACATCTCACTGCATCGGCTCATAGGTCAGTATCAAAATGATAAATAATAACATATAATATATCATAAACTATGTCATAACTATGCCCCTGGGACACCACTGTCTCCTGGAGCACCATTACCTCCTAATGCCTATCCTCCTAATGTAATTGCCTATCCACCTATGAAAGTATCCCACTACCCTGGTGTCACCATGTTGGCATCACCTTCCAAACTAGCTTTGTGTTCACCCCATCAAGGCTCATCAAGATAATGTCTTAGGATTATGGACTCATAGTATCATTAATCCTCCATTGTGGCTAGATACCGTGCCATGTGGATCATACCTAGGGGTTTTAAAGGTGTTGTGTCTCCTCCTCTAGTCTATCTTAGTAAATCTCTCTCTTGGGTGACCAAGGCTAGTTGAGCTCTAGATTGGGCCCTCTCACCTATAACTATATCTAGCTAACCCTGTAAAGCTACCACCTAAGCCTATGTTATGACTAGCATCACTCTTACTTGTGTACCTAGGGTAACCCCTTGTACCTATACCTATTGACCTCTACTAGCTAGGTTAACATCCATAGGCTACCTACCACCACCATCACTACCAAAATTTATTATTATATATAGTGTCTAATACCATGTAGGGTACCCATATGTAAAGCTTACATCATCTATCTCAGCCCTAGCTATTAACTACTCATGACCTAGAAATATTCAGACTAGTTATGGCTTAGGAAGTAGAATCTCTACATTCTCCTACCTATATTTAGGAAATAGACTTTGAATCCCCTATACTAGGCCAAACTATCTATGCACCTTATCAAATGGGATAAGCTCTACCTCCCCATCCCACCTATTAAGGATCCACCTATAAATATTTAAAGATAATGTGTGTCTCTTATATCTAGCCCACTCTAAAAAGTTGACTTATGGCCTTTAGATCATGTTGCTAATAACCAATGTCTCTAGTGAACCTCAAAACTAATCTATATCATACACCTCACCTCCTAATCTTATGAGGGTAAAATCCTCTCTCCACCTCATGAATCTAACTATGGGGTCCATCTAGGCATAACCCTCCCATGATAGCCCCATCATTCATAGAACCCAGATGTCCTCATATGCCCAGTAGTGTAGCATAAAATTGACACTGATGCCATATCTCCCATGAGTTATAAAGCCCCATAACTCCATATAAATCTTCACTAGAATAACATGTACCCATACAAATTCTATGTGGCCTAGCATCATCTCAACTAATACCTATAACAGTAGATATGGGAACCTCCCATTACTCAAATCTAAAATGACATAGTAAGATACTAAAATCATCATCAATAGTCTCTTCTCATCCCTCACCCTATGATATAGTAGAGTGTGGCTAAATCCTCCCACATGCCATCTAATGATATCATGGTTGTCTCCATATAATAGATCCAAGATCTCATCTCTCTCTTTCTAATTGATGTGATAAATTAGCTCCCCTTGAATAGGTAACTATGTGATCTTATGAGCATCCTTTAGTAAGATAGTCATCTCACCAATGGGTAGAAGGAATGTGTTCATGGCTAGATCTCATCTCTCGATGAAGGCCATGATCATCATCATATCCCACATCACATGTTGGTAGTGTAACATCACTCCCAAACCCACCTATTCCATATGAACCCAATCCAATGGGGTCATCCCTTGATGAATCTATAAGAAGATACATGGTACTTGATCACACATCTGAATCTTCTTTTATGCTTATAAATGTTTGATATCAAACAACTTAGTTCTCTTTACTATTATTGTCTATGAACTTGAACTCTTACCTATACCTATAGCTTGCCTCCTATCCTTTTTTAAAACCTAAATATTATCAAACATTATTTACAAACAAACCAAAAAGCATTACCTATTCATCCTTTATATCGAAAAGATAACCCACCATTCAAAACTATCAACATCAATAAACATAACCTTAAAATATTTTCACCATTTGGATCAACTGTTGATGATCATAATGATTTTTGATGGTCAGATTACCATTCAACCCATGGTCATTGACCATTAATAGTCGAGATAACCATTGACAGTCACTATGTGTGACTGTCAGTCAAGCATCCTAACCCTAGATACCTAAAACCCTACCCAAAACATCATTTTTACCTCAACACTCTCATCTATTCCTACCCCCAACCTTTCTTAATCCACTCTACCCTAGCACTTTTTATTTTCACCTACACATTTTATCTAAAAATCAAGCAAACCTAATACTTAGGTCAAACCTAATCTACCCTACCTAAAAAACACACACCCAAGAATATACCCTATTCAAATGTAATATAATGCCCAAATCAGTCTATTATACCAATTTAATGCTTTCCCTAGGTCATTAGTCAACCATCATTGAGGAGGAATCTAGGGACCTACTACTTGAACACCAGCCCTACCATGCCCACCCTACATCCTATCCAGTCCACTTAGTCTACTCAGTAATTAACCATGCCTAATAAGTAAGCCTCGTCACTAAATTCACCCAAAATGATAAAAAATCCATATCTCTAAAGTTAATCTATTCAAATGAATAAAATAACAAGTAGAGCCACTTTTATCTCCATAATTTTAGGGTTTTACACCCTAACTATTGACAGTTAGGATGACCACCAATGGTTGCCTCTATGACTCCATTTTTTTAATTTTACAACTCATTAATACATGTTATATAACAAAAGGGGTAAAATTTAGACATCAAAAATCCACACATGATAGTTTTGAATATCATAATTCCCTTGGACCACTTCAAGATGCCCTTGGGCCCACCTATTGATCATTCAATCCCAAACCTCCCTAACACCAATCATCTTAACCTACCAACTTAACCCACCTCTTTAACTCAACTTGACCTTAGCGTTTGACCATTGATGGTTACCCTAATTGTCAATGGTCATCCTGCCTATCGATGTTTAGGGTTACCATCTAAACCAACTTAACTAACTTGTTAATCTGACTTGATTTTTATAATTAGATCATCTAATTCATGTGTGAGCCAATGCATGAATTATTTAAGATTAGATATCAAGTTACACCCCTTGTTAACATCTAATTGTACCTCTCCTTCCTTGCCTATAAAAAGAGAGGAGTAAGAGGTGAAAAATGATCCATGACTTCAGGAGATTTTGTATCTAGAGTTTATTTTTAGCTCACTTCTTCTAGCAATCTAGTAATCTAGCCATCATGTTAGAGATCCAACTTGCCACCACCCCTCAGTCGATATCCAAGTACTGTTACTCTACCAAAATCATGCCAAGCTCCACCAATGAGCTGACCACCTCAACTATTCATCTAATCAATCTTTGCTAAGTTAAGTATTAATTTTCAATAGGTTAATTACTTTGTTTCCATTTCCCTCCTATGATCTTATCAATTTATCTTTTTATCATCTAAACCAAACACATAGTAACCATTAATGGTTATCCTAATTATTAATGGTCTATCCAACTACCAATGATCATGCTAACCATTGATGTTCATAATGGTAGGAAATAAAAACAATCTATTTTCATCCACCAACCCTTAACCAAATCCAACTTTCTTTTTGTCTACCTATTCACATAGCCTCAACCTATTTTTTGAACCACATCTAACCTTTTTAGCATTAGTATTGACTTCATTATTATTATATTAGTCATTTTGGTTTATCTCTTTATCAAGCATTTATTATATTTGATTTTAGTATCTTTTGATTATTGATGCAAGCATTTAATCTTCTATTTTATAAACTTAATTATTTAAAATATGTGGATTGACATCCCTTGAGGAAGATCTTACTTCTGAGATCTAGCTAGCACTAGGAAATCCATCCAACTATCTATCTAACCAACCATTTGCTTTAGTGTTATATTATTTGTAGGTCATCCTCCCAAGCCAAAGAGGATCTCTCTACAATCATCTGATTCAACATGCGCACAATCAAATAGGTTTTTCAACCATACCCATATATAGTTTCTTCTTCTTCCTTTCTTGAAATATAACTTAAAATTATCTAAAGTAAGTAAACATAATATGGGGAATTTGAACAATACTTAAAGTGTGAAATCATAGTATAGTAAGATAAAATACATGTGAGATTTCCCCAGTCTTGTATGTAAGGGAAGTATAGAAAGATATCATAGATGATAAACATTTTCATGTGTAATCATGGTTAAGGAGATAGATGAGAGCATAAATGAGAGATGTAATATCTATAAAGGTGTAGAAATACACAAGATTTATAAAAATAATGTATTTTTAGAGCCTTTGAAAAATAATTTTATTGGATTTATTTGAATTAGTTTTAAAATAGGGGGAGATAGCCCCAAAAAAATAGATTCAAGGGCTAGAATAAAAATTATATGAGAATAAGCAATCAAAAAAATCACAAAGAAGCTATGTATTATTCAAGTAATTTAATCAAGAGAAAGAGTCCAGTAAATGAGTTGGGTTGATATTCTCAGAATGAAATAAGTAACATATGTTGTAATATACTCATGTGAGTCATTTCTAAGGGTTGATTATTAACTAATGATGTGAAAATTATTTATGTATGAATGTATTTTATATGAATTTGACAATTGAATTGTGTTATGTTATTACCTTATTATATTTTGTATTATTTTAAAATTTAATAAATTAGCGGCCTAGATGGATATAAAAATGCATCATATGGATTGAAATTTTGATTATTTATAGTTGCCTTATTTGATTTATTATGTGTATTTAAATTAGTGTGCTCAATTTTTATATGTGTTGATTTAGGAACTGAAACATGGGTGTTTAATTTGGTATCCATGTTATTAGAGGATTTTTGCATGACTATGTGTTTGTTACTAAGATTTATATGATCGTTATTATTTTTAATATTATTTGAATATTTTAGTGAACTTTGTTGAATATTTGGATCTTGAGGAATTTGGTTGACAAGGTTATGATATTTTTGAAAGAAGATGAATCCTTGAGTTTCAAGTTAGTTTAGATTTTATCTTAGTGCATAAAAATTATTATGACAATATTAATTAATTCCATGGTAATTAAAAAATGGTTGTCCTTTATTTTTTTCCACGTGATGTGGAGGATAATAATAATTAGTGTGTAATTTGATTAGCTTATTTCCCAATAGTTTAGATAAAATATCATGTGGTGTTCATTAAAATAAAATAATAGTTATAGTGTGATATTTATGGGGAAATAATGTTTATGATTAGTAAATCTAATATTATAATGTTTTGCTTTATATATGACTTTTATTTGCTCAAATTTAGTTTCAAATTTATGTATCTAAGAATTTAATTATGTTTTTTTAATGGTTATAGTGTGGTGGTGTGTGTTTTTAGAAGTAATTGAATTAACTTTAGGTGATTTTTATTATTTAAATAATTCAACATCCTCTTGCATATGATTTAAAATAAGAGCATGGCCTAATTATTTTTCTAGTGCTAAGGCCTCATGACAAATAACTATAAATGATTCACAAGTAATATAAAGTAGCTTATAATTTAATGGATGAATAATACCTCATCAAAAGATGTATTATTCTTCTAAATATGTGGGTTGGTAAATTAGTTTATGTATAATAGTTTTAAATAATAATATCTAATCACAAACTTACTCATTTTTACCTTGGTGCAAAGAGGGTATATTTTCATAAGTAACCCTAGGTCCCTTATTTTGAGTATATTGGATTTAAAATGTTTCTTATAGCTCAAGATAAGTAGATAAAGAGTTTCTAGGAAGGTATTCAAAACAATCAAGTGCACATCACTCAAGACTTTTAGGGAAGAGTTGTAACAATAAATGACTATCATTATACCCATTCATGGACTCATGAAAGGCTTTAAGGTGTAAGGGTCACCTCTTACATGAAAAAATTAAAATGTAAGGGTTTGGAAGATATTAGGGTGAATATAAGATATTACACATAATAGGATTACCAAGAATGGCATTAGAATCAGCCCAAGCGTGATATGCTTTAATTTATAAGGATAAATGGTGCACTGGTGTTTGTAAATCACCTATGAAATGAAATAATAAAATGAATTATTGGGAAGGTATATTAATATTTTTAATAAGTTCATTTAATGGTTTGATTATATCATTAATTTTAGCCACTAGGATACTAGTGGAAGTGGGAGAAGTATGCTTAGGAAAATATTCTTCTCTAAATATGGTTGGTTTTGAAGATTCATTGATCTTTGATATAGTGTTAATATAAATAGGATATGTAACATTATGAGTCAAAATTTCCTCTTGGTCACATATTTTACTTTTTATAGGATAATGAGATATATCATCACAAGATGCATGTACGCTATCATCATTAGGAGAGGGTAGTGGAAAATGTTTTAGAGAAGGAACATGTTTATCATCATTATAGGAATAATAATAATCATACCAATTCTCATCATAAAAAATATAGTTATGATGATCAAAAAGAATATAAAGAGGAATGTTCATCTTTTCCTTTGTGTATGAAAATATGGGAGGAGAATGATGACATGTGGTATCACTAGATATGGGATGTAATGAAGGGGAGATGATATTATCACTAATAGGGTTTGATTGATCATTATAGGAAGATGTGGAAGAAGGTTATTCATAAAAACCATCATCTTTAGGAGTAGGTGACATGCTAAGAGAATGAAAATAATAAAAAAAAGGAGGTTCTTAGCTTGGTAAGGTAGTTTCTATGGGATATGGGGAAGAAAAAATGTGAGTGAAATCCAAGTGCTCCTCTAAAGGGGAATATATAGATGAAACCAAGGATTTAAAAAAATAAAATGAGAAGGGCGATTGAAAAGGATGTATACAGTATGCATCAAAGAGGGGTTTAAATATGTATCAAAGGAGGAATATAAAGGATAATCTAAAGATATTTTAGTATATTAGATCAAAGGAGCATAATAACAGGTACCCAAAAGAGTACGTAAAGGATGCACCACAAAATAATATAAGGTGCACTCTAAATGAGAATCCAAAGAGAGATATGAAATAACATTATCCTATTGGGGTTATGAATTATGGGAATTAGATTTATAAGAATGAATGAAATGAAGGGCCTTAGAAAAATTAAAAAATAATTTGGTTGTGTAAAGGTAAAGTTATTCAGGTAGGATAGTAGCTAGTAACCTAAGAGAAGATAAGTAATCAAAATCAAAAGTCATATTAGACTCTAAGATATATTCTAAGCCAAAATATGAGGGAAGATCATGGGTGGATCCCAAATGTACATCTAATATGGAGACAAAATGAGTAATCAATGGATAATATAAATAAAAATATAAAATAACATCTAAGGGGTGAGCTAAAGAGGAGTCTAGATATGTTTTTAATGGAACAATCAATAGGTGTGGCTATTTGATAGTCTAAAGGAGGATTAAAAAGAGGGTCTAAAGGATAATATATAGAGGAATCCATGGATAAATCAAAATATTCTTCCACTTCCTTGGGTACCAAATTAAAATGAGATATTTCAGATTCAAATGGTTTATATGTATTTATGCTATCAAGGTCAAAAAGATCCATATAATCATATTCCATAAGTTTTTATTTATTTATATTTATCCATGCAACTTGGTCATTATAAAATGGGATCACATGCATGAAAAACAATTGATTTTAACTACCCATAATGAAATGAAAGATATTATATGAAATAATAATAATGTTATAAATAAACAAGTAATCTATCATTTATAGAAAGACTTATGATTAAGTAAATAATGCAAGTAAAATTTGAGGTATAATGAGTAAACTAGGAAAGGGTATTAAATGATTTTTAAAATCTCAAATTTACTTTCTAGTTTGTTAATTAGGGTTTGACCAATATTTTAGATCACCAACTATAGAGGTATAACCATTCATGTAGCACAATAAACCCAATTTTGATAGTAAGTTGAGAGTAACTTCTTTGGGTAATACGTTCCTCTCAAGTGCACCACAAATTAGATAGATAAAATAGACCTCCTATTGGTGTAAAAAAAGGATCCTATACATTTTTGGGATATCATGAGGCACATAAAACTAAATCCCATATTTAGATATGTACTATAGTTATGATTATTGGAGTAAAACCCCTCACACCGTGATGTTTATAAATAACAACTGTGTACCCCTTCATGATAGTAGCTATGTAATTTTAAAAATGCTAGAAATAGTTTCTAAAACAAGCAAAATAAATATAAAATAAATTGAAATATTTTTTGTGTAGGAATTATAAATTTCTAATTTTAAGAAAATCATAATTTTAACTGAAACCCTAGACCACACAAAAATAAACAAACAACAAGTAATAGATTATTGCACAAGAAAAAAATAGTAATTTTAAGAGAACTATGTAGTATTTAAAGAAATTATGAGAGATTATTAAAAAAAAAAGTCAATTTATAGAACATAAAATTTATTTTGAAAATAGAAGTATTGTTTGTTACTTATTTAAGCACTTATTAAACATCATAATTTGTAATTTCTAAGTAATCTACAAAAAAATATGCCAAATAAAAAGAGGTTTTCAATATATGTATGCGTGTGTGTATGTGTATATGGATATGTATATGTATAAACATATGTATATATATAAACATATATATATATATATATATATATATATATATATATATATATATATGATAAATTTTTAAATTAAGCTATTTTTTACTATTTAGGAGCTAAACAAAGTGAACTTTTTTTGAGCTAATCATAGAAAAGAACCCTAGAATATGTACAATGGAAAATATGTATTTACAAAAAAAGGATAATTATTTTGGAAAATAGAGATAGTTTTTTCATGAAAACAAGGACTTTACAAAACTTAGAAATTAATTGAAAAAT
Organism: Torreya grandis; assembly: GCA_037957365.1. Taxonomy (NCBI): domain Eukaryota; kingdom Viridiplantae; phylum Streptophyta; class Pinopsida; order Cupressales; family Taxaceae; genus Torreya; species Torreya grandis. Next base: position 95,839 of record JARHVA010004500.1, read on the forward strand.
ACATTTTTGTCTAGGTTCACTTATGTAAACACTTACTAAAAATAATAAACAAAAATTTATGAGCAATTTCAATAAAAAAATCAAATAAAAAATAGATTTTGTTCAGTTTATGGATTAACAAAAAAAAAAAAATTATTTTAGAAGAAAAGTTGAAATGACTCAAATATTACCAAAAAACACTAGTGAGGAACTAGGATTTAACAATGTTCGACAATATATGGGTTTACCAGAATATTTACCCTATAATTAATTGGAATTAATTAATTAAATTATAAATAAAGTATTGGAAAAAAATTAAAACATTATAGAATAAAATATAGTAAAATACAAAATTCCAAGTAAGCTATAAATAATAAATTGCAAAGGGAAAGTATATACTTAGCTTGAAATGAAATTATTGTTGAAAGTATCAGTTGTGTCATGATTCAAAAATGATCAAGATCTGACTTAGGATCATGTTTCATATAGAATAAAAATATTATATGGTATAGGGACAAGGTGGAATTATGATGACAAGATTGTAGCAAAAATTTCATTGATACAACTTCTTTGTCCTCATTGATTGTATAAAAGAATTTTGAGTTAGATATTGTTCAGTTTCTTGTAAGGATTTTATGATTCTATGTGGAGTCTGAATAAACACCCAAGAGACCTAAAAAAATGATTCTCGAGTATTATAAAAGCACATAAAAGAGATAAAATATAAAAGGGGTAAAATAGGGGGAAGTCATAATGGTTGAGCTATCCTTATAAAACCTCTTGTTGACTGAGTGTTGCCTACATAGCCCAAAGGGCCTTAGGATGATGTAGCTCTCCCTTTTGGGAAAAGAAATAAATATGTGATAAATTCAAATATAATATTAATTAGAGTGATTTAAAATATATTTCATTAACATGAAATAAAACACTATTAAACATGGCCTATGACTATAGGAAAGTAGCATAATTGAACTTGAAAATAACTATGTCATTTTGCTAAATGTAGTATGTTTTTGAAATTAGATTGCTAGATGATTATTAGGTAATGAATAGAGTGGACTGGATGTGATTTTATATAAGAATATTTCAATAATTTTCATGATCTAACCTTATGAAAATCACATGATAGCCATTATTAAGTGTCTTGATTTTAAAATGTGTTCATTTTAGGTAAGAGGACAAGAGTGCACTAGGCAATAGTGCAACACTGTAGTCTTGCCTGCGTAGTGCAAACTTGTCCTAGAATTTTATAAAAATATGAAACTTGATATGGATTATTTATGAAAAGTATATGGATGAATATGAATGAAATAATAATGCTTATATATTATTTTATAAATATTTATAAGATAATAAAATATCCTCTAATAATTTGGTTAGTGACATGGTGAAAAGACCAATTAAGGTAAGGATTGTCAAGAATAACTATTTCTAATAATTTATTGGTTAAAGATATGTGTGTCTAAATCCCCCCCACCTCCATTTTATTTTAGTGATGAAATAAAGTAAAATTACTAGAGTAAATGAGAAAGAGATAGAAAATGAGTATGGAAACATACTTTGCCTTTAGGGGATAAGTTTGGGTTACCAGCTAACCCAAGAGGAGATAAGGTGATTTTAAAATCATTTACTAAATGGTGAAGGAAAAAAATTAATTTTCAAAGTGGAAATAGAATGAGTGGCATACCAATGTGTGTTATTAAACTGTAACCATACCAACTCTTAGGATTTAAATCCATGGTGAAATCAAGAGTGATCAAGTCTCGATGAGTTAAGATTTTGATTTAATCAAAAATATGATTTCACTTGTGAAGAGTGCTCTAAGAATAATTAAGTGTGTTACTCATCAAGCATCACCAAACACCAAGGGAAATATAAAAAATAGAGGGGGAAATTAGAACATGGTTTTCTAAAGATTAAATAAAACGTGGAACATCACTAAGATCAAACATGTCTCACTTGATGAACTAAAAACAATAAGTGGGAGCTAGTACATGGATCAAAAAATTACAACCAAGACATGGAGCATCACTAAGGTCAAATGTGTTCCACTTTAAAAAAAAGAATCACAATGTTATAGATGGATCTATATTTGAATTTTAACTTACTAAAAGATATTTTATTAAAAAATAGAAAAGAGGGGAGTAAATGAACTAACTTCATACCCCCTATATTGTATATATTCCTAATTTAAACTTTGTATATGTGTGCTTGTGCTCAAGTGTTTGTAAGAGTGGGGTGTGTATATAAGGAAAAGTGAAGATGATCTATAAATCATTCCTAGCTCAAAGAAGATAAATAACACTAGACCTTCTGCTTGTTGGTAGATGAGAGGATTATAAATACTCTAGTCAAGAAATATCATATGATAACCCTAGCTAGGTCCTATGTTTTCTTATCACAAATAAATAATGAAGTAAAGTGAAGACTAACCTGGTGTTCACCAATGCATGTGACACAAAATGGTGGTAATAAACATAAAAGTAAACAAGCATATAATAACTTTACTCAAGTCAATGTAGAGGTAATTATAATGCATAGAGAGAGAAACATATAAGCTAATAAATAAAAATCTATCTACTTAATAAAAAGGTGAAAGATTTAGGAATACTTAGCTTTAGAGATAAACCTATCAATCCTACCTCTCCCTTGGCCAAGGTGTTATACAATAGGTTATTGTGGTTTTTAAGGATAACAAAGATAGGTCATCTCCAGGATACATGAATTCTCCTATGCATCCAAAATAATTATCCCACAAGATAAGATTTGTATTTCCAAGTGTAGTATTGAAACCCTAAGAAATGGATCATCAAGTAGAATGGTGGATATCTTTATGCAAAAATGAATGATTAAATATATCTCTCTATTAAATGATGAAAAGTATGTGTTTATATAGTTATATCTATCCCTAAACTCTTTTGAAGTTTTAGTCGATAGAGTCATCTCAATCGACCTTATTCTTTAATTAATAAAGCATTTAAGTCCCAGACTAGGTTGATTGAGGCTAACCTAATCCCATAACATGCTCATATAAGTACAATTTCAACCTAGGCCAATTTTTTTTAGTAAAATTTAAAAAGAGGTTTTAGTTTAGGTAGGGATTGTCTGAGGTGGTGAATTAATTAGAGGAGTGTGTAAAGGATCTTTCAAATCTTATGGAAATGTATAAGATAGGTTTGTGTTGGTTTCAAGTGGTGGTATAAGGAACAATAATCTTGTGAAGCACCAATGGTTTGCCTACCCTTTTCCTAATGAAACCTTTAAGGCATGCACTTAGAGAGATTAAGATTCAATGGGTTACTTCAAGATAGAAAGCATCAGTAGTTATTAAAGTTTAAAAATATTATGTGTATACATATGCTCCACTCAAAATACATCATATATCACATAGTTGTAACATGGGATGGTTCTTCAAGAAAATAACATAACAAGACACAATACTAAGCTAAGTAAATTACAATATTTTAAAGCATAAAATAAATTAAAATAAATGGCTAAAAGGAAACAATTGAAATAAAAGTAATGTATTTGTATGTTGACTTACCTTTATTATTTAATTATTGTCTATTGTGTTTTTATTTTTGATTATAGAGGGCACAAAGACTAATTTAGATAAACCCAAAGATACAAAACTAAAGAGTAGAAACAAAGAGAAGTAAGAAATCCAAGATAATTGAAATGTGTAGGCATGATGTACTTGGATAATAAAAAATCCAAGGCTACTAAATGATATAAAAACTCAAATAGGTATTCATTAAGTAATAAAAGTAAACAAACCAAATCAAACTAAGGATACAAAAAAATGAAAATATAACATCAATGTGAAAGTAGTAACAATCCTTGATTAAATATGATTAAGAAATGGTAAAACAACATAAATGAGTCAGTAGTTACCTTATTTACTCAATCATTAATGGAAAAAATACATGAAATGGAAAACAACATTGGTGATTGACAAGTAATAATCCAAACTCACTCAATAATGGAAAAAGTACTAAAATATAGAAATAGATGTAGTTTCCTGAGAAAAAAACAATATTGGTGAGTGAGAAGTAACAATCCAAACTCACTCAATAATATAAAAAATATTGAAATACAAAAATAAATGTAGTTATCCAAAAAAAGGAGATGATAACGAAAATTTTGAAAATAAAACCAAGGTAATTCTAGAAATGTAAAGCAATGGTGTAAAGATAATAAACTATAGTCACTCAAGCATACTATTTTGTTCTAAAGATAAATACAACCAAAATAAAGTAGTGTTAGCATGTTTTAAGATGTGAATAAGAGGAAATATAAAAGTGGGAAAACATATTTTGAGTCATACTTTCCTATCAAGTGGGGAAATGAATTGGGTGGTGGAGGAAGTGATGAAGAAATCAAGGTAGAGAAAACTCTTTATCAAAGTCAAGACACTAAAATTAGGTTTATCAAAATAAGAGGACTTTCAACATTAAGGACTCCAAATAAATTCTCCTAACCACATAAATCTTAGGTTATCAAATGAAGTATGAATATCATCCCATGAAGGATATATGCATGAAAATTAAAATAGACCTACCTTTCCACAACATGTTCCCCATTCCTAAGGACCCCTTAAAAAATTGTTAGTCTACTATGAAGATTAGGTACTTAAATGTGAAAGTAGGTAACACTATAGATTTTTAATTATCCTATCCTAATCTACTAGCCTACCATGCTATAATATAACTTGGCTCTATGATGAGATCAATTATGGAGTTTGAGCTTTGATTAGAGATAGGAGATGTGCTATGAATCACGTATTTTGGTAAGATGTTGACTTTTTTAATTTTTATATTACGTTTTGATCATTACCTTTTGTTTTAAATGATTTGGATTTCAAATTTTGATGGAATTTTATATTCTTCTATTATACATATTCAAATAACCAATTATGGGCGATAAACATGACTATCATATGAAAACTTTAGAATTGGTAGCTAAGAAAGAGGATTTAAAGAGCATGGTGTCTAAGATTCTTATTTATTCATGTGAAATAAAAGTGATATCTTGATTTTAACCTTGTTTTATCTAAAGTGGAATGAATGGAAGGAAAATGTAGGGAAAATGGGCATGAAATAATTTGAATTAATTCAAATCACAAAAAAATGCGATAATATGAAAAGGGATATAGTGATAGGTAAGTATGATTCCTTATCATAATAATGTATGTAAGTGTAGGGAAACATGTTAACATAGTTTTTTATTCAAGTTTTAACCACAAAACAAATAAAAATTTGAGGCTAAGAATATGGGATCATAAACTTGTAACCATTTATTAACATTCTAAAAAGAACACTTGATTTGGTAAAAATGTTTGAAATAATATGTAGATTTTATGAGGAGACCCTGATCCTATCCATGGTCTTACATTGTAAATCATAAAAGATAAAACCAAGTGGGTGAAAAAAAGGAAAAAATGGTATTTATGAGGAGAGCCTAGTCCTATCCATGGTCTTACACTACAACTCACAAAATAAAATCCCAAGTGGGTGTAAAATAGGAAAAATGGTATTTATGAGGAAAGCCTAGTCCTATCCATGGTCATACACTACAACTCACAAAAGAAGAACCCTAGTAGGTTTAAAATGGGAAAGATGGTATTATGAGGAGATATTGGTCATATCCATGGTCTTACACTAAAACTCAAAATAAAAACCCAAGTGGGTGTAAAATGGTTTGGAAAAGAGAAAAATTGTGATTAAAAGAAAAAAATTATGAAAAATTGATGTATGAAATAAAAAGGTATTCATGAGAAAAATTGGGCCATTGGGCCCTATCCACGGTATTACAATGCAAATCATGAATTAAATGAAAGGTATAAACAAAAATAAATAACCCCAAAGGAAATAATGGTTCTTTTAATATGAAACTAAATGAAATAAAGGGCACAAAAATAAATAAACATGAGACAAATATAACAAGAAAAATCTATGCTAACATCTATATCAAAGATGAGCATGTGAAATACAAGCTTATATGTCTCAAAAGGTTTTTTGAATTTGAATTTTTTTATTATTATGAAATTTAGATTAAGAGTGGGTATCTTAAGATGTTCTAATGGGTAATTAAATGTAGGGATGGGCATCGCAATATGCCCCAAGGTTTGAAGTGATATGTGGATAGGCATTGTAAGATTCTCCAAAGGTTAAAGTAATGTGTGTATGGGAAGTATAGATCTAAGAATCTGAATGGAACCACTAGTGTTTGATAGGGAGATACAAAAGGTATTTAAACAAGAAACTAGGAAGCTATAAGTTTCAAAGCTTCTATGGGATACATGAGATTTATAGTGGATATCCAGTTTGTTGGCTTACACCAAACTATAAATAGAATTGTAAACCAAGTTAAGGCTAGCATGATCAAGTGCACAAAGGACATAGGTATCTCTAGTGAGTATAAAAATAGTAAATCAAGTAGCTAAGAGTAGAAAGCTATTTGCATACAAATTATGGAAATAATAGTACTAGGTAAAGAGATCTAACAAGAAATGTGTAACCTTAGAAGCAAAGGCACTTTAAAATCAAATGATATATGTTTTAAAAAATAAAGATGTTTTCAATAAAGGGTACAATAGCATGCCTAATATAAGTTTGATCCAATTGTTTATTTTCAACACTAGTGTTACCTAATAATGTAATTTTATGATTTATCAAGAAGAGAGATTGTTTATGCAAGTTGTATAGATTATTTTGAGCATGTAGGATCTTACTATGTAATGAGAAATGTTTCCAAATATAGCATGAAATATAATAAAATATATTTAAATAAATGAAAGATATTATTGACCACATACAAATGCATAAATTATAGAAAATATCTTAGACAATGCCCTTACTAAACCAATCAAAACTTAGCATGTCTAATACTACAAACAAACAAGAATTTCACTTTGCATAGTAAAGTAACCTCATATAAAAATCAAAATAAGTGTCCATAATTTCTATCAACTGATTATCTAAGATAAAAAGCAATGAAGGAGGAAGATTAGGTTGAGTCTAAACTAGAGCCAAAAGTTATTGAAGAGGTGAAGGAGAATCTACCAACTAAGAGAGAGATAATGAAAGGAGCACAAGAATAGGTGAAATGGAGTCTTGAGGGACTTAGGAGTAACAAATAAGCTTTAGTAACACTATAGTGAGCAATGTGAAACACAAATATAAGTTACATAATAGTAGGGAATCCTCTATCACAATGAAAGCAAAGTGTGTCAAGCAAGAACTAGGTGAGATTCAAGAAGGTAGCCAAGCTTTTAGTGTGATGATCAAGTGGGAAGATAAAAACAAAATTTTAGGAGAGAGAGGATCAAATTAATGAGGAAGTGTCATATATATCAACCCTAATCCACCAAAAGGCCAAAAAGTAACCATTTTTAGTCATTTGGGAAAATCTAAGCCCTTTTTTTGCATGTTATGCCTAGGACATGGATTTTGGGAAGGAAATGTGCAACCTAGGCTAGCCTTTCCTCCTTAAGCCATGACATGGGTCAAAATTCTACTCTAGGTGGTCAATAGGCTTCCAAAATGCCCCTGAGAGGCATCTAGACAGTTTATCTAGTGTGTAAAATGTTAAAGATGTGATAAGGATATGTAGGGGATGGCTATATGCTGCAAGAAAGGTCAATATGAGTGAAAATGCCTTGAATTAGGATAAATAGGGTTGGTAGTATGCACATAAGATAATGTGAAATCATAGGTAGAATTAAGTTCATATAAATTATGATTACATATGCCCCCAATGTACAAGTCATCAGTATTTAAATGAATAAGGAATATTGTGTAGTACCTGAAATCCACACAAAATCAAAGAAAATCAAGAACTAAAAAGATAAAAGAGAACATTACCTATAGTTACCAAATAGGGATGGTAGTGGAAGAAGTTGATGGCATGATCCATGGGTGAGAGTGAAAATTTTACATAATCCAAAATACAACTCTAGCTCTAGCTCTAGATCCTACAAAGAAGGGATATAAGTGATATCAAATTAAATTGTATAATCTAGAATGACATTCACTAAGAAATCAACCCTAGTGTTTTCCATATAAATTATATGGGTGAATTGGACATCTTTGAAGAAGGAAAGAAGATTTTGTACCATATTTAAGAGGGGGAAAAACTTAGAGCTAAGGACAAACTAGGCACCGATGAGCTAAGACATGGCTAAGAGTGAGTTAAAGAATAAATGCACATAGTGCATGCCTAGCACATGAGCAATAATCAAAGCACTAATGATTAAATGATACTTTGTTTCATTGTTCATCTCATTGTTAAGGAGGTAACTAGCTATAATAAGCTTGTAGACCCATGGGTCATCGATAATCCAAGTGACAATGGTGGATACTCTGTTACCTCAACTGCCACCATCAATGTGAATCACCACTAAGAGGTGTATCATAATGAGGGTTAGGGATGAAACATGATGATATAGAAGGATCATCTCAACATGGAGTAGGACAATTTAGTTTCACAAGGGATATAAAGAATATAATCAAGTCATAATCAAGGGGTGAAAACCAACATTGATTATGGGATGAGGTGACAAAGGGTGGTAGGATGTCCATGAAGGGATAGAGATTAGTCAGTGAAGACCAGAGCAAGTCCTGAAGAAACCACAACTATAATCCCACACCTAAAATAATTATATTTAAAGAGGGAGAGGGAGTTAGTAGGGATCAATTATGAATGAGCCAAGAATTTTTTTGATTGAAAGAAGAAGAGAGATCAACTTTTATCCCAAGGTATACCTCAATAAGAAGTATACAATCCTGATAGACCAAAGGACCTAAAAATCTAAGAGAATATAATGATCTTAAAACACACCCAAATAGGCCTAAAAGAGAGAAATGGACCCTACCAGTACATCTAAAATGGGCCAAAACCCTTAAGATGAAGATTTGGTGGTTTTAGGAGCAACAACAAAGCAAAATAGAGTCTAAGAGAAGGCAAAAATAAGATTCTAGGCCAAGGCTATGACCTACTTGCAAAAACCCATAGCCTAAACCACTACCAATCCATGGGGACTATGACCTATCCCACTACCAGGCTAGGTATTAGCTTATAAACTCGTGGTTTGGGTTAGAAAGGGCCAAAAATAGGCCTAAGGAACTTTGCAGGGCCCAAAACTTACCTAGAAAGGAACTAGAGGGAGAATAAGGAAAACATGTTGGTTAAACATGTTTATATAATTATAATGCATATGCAATTGATCCATGGTCATGTTTCTCTCTTGTGCAGATGTGAGGAGGATTCAAAGTGCTAGAGGCAGGGAAGGCATCTCAGTTGATAGAGCCACCACTGTTATGCGATGGCCAACCATGAGAGAGTGTCTCAATGCCAACTACAATGAAAGTCAAGGAGGGGTGGTCAGAGGCCTATGATATATGAATACCATCCAGGGAAGGATAGATAAATTCATAAGCAACAACAACCACTAACCCACACCACCTACAAAAACTATGAAAAAAGAGAGAGGGAGTTAGTATAGGGCTAGTTACCAACAAATAATAGCCAAACCAACTAAAAGAAGGAAAAGACTCTGATTATATCCCATGGCTCATCCAAAGAAGAGTGTACAATCCAAACAAATACATAAACCCACAAGGTCTGATAATAGATGCCACGAGAGGAGAAATCCACCAAATGGGGGCTTGAGGAGGGTGTTTTGATAATCTCTGAGGCTCATCAAAGCACCATAGGACCAATCCTAAGTCTAACCCTAAGGGTAGGCCACCACTTCACCCTATCTAGAGGCTTACGCTTGAAGCATGCCACTACTTAGCCTACAAAGAGGCCAAAAAATAGGGAAAAGGTGCGAAGAAAGAGATAGAGAATTCATATCCTTAGGTTTATTAGTCATGACCCAAAACACAGGAGTGCCGAAGGTGGGGTCATTATTGGTGAATGAGACCTCTGAACCCAAACAAGTAAGAGGAATGAAACACATATGTATTGGATTATTTATCCAAAGGTTTTTTTATTTTTTGTTATTTTTTTTGATGGGTTGATTATACCTATGAGTTGGTTTTCTCTAACCAACTTCTTCTATGTAAGGTTTTTAAATCTTACCTTATACAAAAATAAAACATCTTTCATATTTAATAAATTTTATTTAATTATTTCTCCCTACCTAATTTTAATAGTGGTATCAGAGACACATAAATAAAAGGAGGAAGTCATGATGTACAACATAACATCTATTGCTTTTTAGGAATTATACAGTGGGTAAATATGCACCTCAGATGATGTCATTGTTGAGAAAAATTGGGAAATTCTTAATGATAACTCAAAAATAGTCAATCAATAGAGTTAATTTCTCCTCTCATGATTTTGGTTAGAACCAAGGTGATTTTGGTCTGAAGTGGCATTGATAATAGGGTGAGTAGGCTTCGATCCATTGTTCAAAGTGGTAGTAGACTACATATAAAACCTACATATTTTCTTAACAAAATTCTATATTATTTTTATATTAAAGGATCATAAGCCTTAGGTTGAGAGAAAATGATGCATCACCTATTCAATCTTGTATAACAACCATCACACACCATATAAGGGACTGTAGTATATAACATCTATGTTATCAATAGTTTATAAGGATATTTTAGCCATGTATGTGTATTTTCACACACATGCATAATGGTGAAGGTAGGGTAAGTTATGATATTTAATAGATCCTAGATTGACCTTCAATTATTGAATAATTCCTTAGTTGGGTAATGGAAAAGGAAGGGGTGTCCTCAAATTTTTTTTGAGAGGCACAAGTATTAGCTTGGCATGACATAAAGATTTTTAAAAACCTAAAAATCCTTTATTTTGGGATCCATAAAAGGCATAATTAATTTTTTTTTTATGTGCAAGTAAAAGCATATATTTGGTAAAACATGATTTCAACACATATTTTTTACTATTCACATCCTCAAACATAATAGAATATATAATACTTTGAATTTATATGATCAATATAATTGATTGGGAAGTGGATAAATATATTTTTCTAGTCACGTGATAAAAAGGAAGTGAGGGGTTCAAAGCCCATTGAAATTATTTTTGGTCAAAATTATTTTTTAACATCATTTTGTATAAAGGAGTTATAAGGTTAAAATAAGATTTTCATTAAAATTGGTGATATAAGGGTGTAATAAGAGTTATAAGGTGTGTTTTGTTGAAAAAATCCAAAAAGACTTGTATTCTTATGAACATAATATATTTTTGAAGGAAAAGGAAAAAAATCAAATAACATTCCCTTGACTTGCTTTTATTTTTTGCATCATGGCTAAAATTGTTAGTCTCATATCTAAAAATGGAAAATTATCACATAAAAACTAAAAATAATGGAGTATAAACATGGAAAATGCTCTTATATTTAATTATTTTTGGGAAATAATTGAGAAAGAAACCATACCACTAACTGAAGTGATAAAACTAGTTGAATATCAAAAATGTGATAAGCGCGCTCTTGCCCTAATAAAATCATCTTGAATAGAATAGGTTATCATTCATATTGACATAGTTAAAATTGGTGCATGGAAGGTGTGGAAATAATTAAAATATTTATATTATAATCAGCCTACATACAATAATATTGACCGTCTCATGAAGCTATTGAACAATAAACTAGCAGATAATGAAGATGCCTTTGAATATCTTCATCACATGAAAACATTGAAATAAAAAAATACTTCACAACTGGTGGTAAAATTGATGATGACAAATTGATTTCCATCAAATTTAATGGTCTTAATTATAAATAAACCATTTTTTTAAAATTCTACAAGTTAGTGATAATCTTAATGGTACCACATTTGACACCATTTGTGAGTTATTGACTCAACATGAGAGATAATTTGTAAAGAAGAAAAGTATGCCTATTGAAGAGGCTCATTAGGTAAAAAATAGGTCCCAATATAGATATCATTTCCATGTATAATGAAAGTTTCAAAATAATTATCTCAAACACTCTTAGTGACATTCTCCACATCATTCTTGATGGTCTTCATAGCATTCACATCAGCACTCTCTAGGTTCTTCCAAACACTAACATCACTATAGACATTCTTCTCACTCTTATAGTTCTTTAAGTGTTTCAACTTATTTTAGATCTCATCAGCACTAGAAATACTCATAATGTTTCAAATGTGGTGGTATTTGACATTTTATGGATGTCTATCCTTCTTGAAGACTCCACTCTCCACATAAAAAGAAAGTTGAGGCCAATTATGTGGATCATTCTAGTAATAAATCTTCTTATTAATCTAGTTATTCCAATTAATCTAGCACTTCCTCTAATCAATAGTCATCTTATATGGCTAAGGTCTATGGTCTGAATGGACTTGACACCATATTTTGAGTGCTTTGTGATTCACTCATCTTGTGTGAGCTACTAGGCTCAAGATAGGGATTTGTTATAGTAGTAGTATTTTGTCTTGTGTTTTTTGTTTTTAGTTTTAGTTTTGGATTTATCTCATTTCTATTCATGAGATGAAGCAGACATTATTAGTTGATTTTTATACATCTTCTTATCTCTCACTTGATAGAGGGAGAATATATTACATTTATTGGTATTTGTTTAGTCATCAGTGACAATACAAGTTGATAGGGGTTGCTAGAACCTTTAGTATTAGCAAAGGTCATCAACATTTTTTAGACATTAGGGAGATGTACCATATATAGTATGGGTTTATCAATTTGATGGGTTCCTATGTGAGACCTTATATAGATTGATGTAGTTGGACATGTTTAATTATGTTCCATTTTAATATGGTACAATGATCACTAGGGATGAGCATACTTTATTTGTGTTCATCAACCTTTTCTTACCATAACTCATAGGGGTGGGCTTATTTATGGAGTGGCATAGTTTTTGGTTAGTGCTAGAGGTACAGTGCACCACTTTTAGTTATGATAGAATTTATTTAATGACTTTAGATTCATTTATCCAGTTCATTCATCTGTTATACCACTTTCAATCAAGGAGAGTTTGTTGGATTATTTATCCAAATATTTTTCTATGTTTTGTTTATTATTGGTTGACGAGTTGGTTGTGCCCATGAGTTGGTTTTCTCTAACCATCTTCTTCTCTGTAAGTTTTTTAAAGATTACCTTGTACAAAAATAAAATAGATTTTATATTGAATATATTTTGTTGAATTATTCCTTCCTACCTAATTTTAACAGTATGATACACATGCATGAGCTTCTTATAAGATCTTATTTCATTGGTTGGGTTGTGTGTTATACCATGGATGACATAACACTAAATATTGGACTCAATAACTCAAAATATTTGTAAATATTCATTGAGAGAGATGATACTCTGATAGGATAAGAATGATAGAAGGGTAAGCTCAACGTTTGGGGAGACATCTTGGAATAGATCTCTGAGAAGGGATGAGATAACTTGGCATCATAAGGTAGGAGAGGGAGTTGGATTATGCATGTAAACCTCCAAAAAAGATAACATTGATTGATACTTAGTTGTATCATAATGTTCATCCTTGGAAAAGTGAGACTCAGAAGTAGGGGGTGTGTGGGAGTCCAAAGAGTCCTATGAGGAGATAGCCAAAGCCTCACCTGAGGTATTTATCTTTATGTAAAGCAATTCCAGGCATTTGGGTCAACCTTCATGGTATGAAACACACCTTGATGCATGAACTATACTATGCAAAATGTGTCCAATGTGATGGCTTGCATGACAATGGTCTAGGGGTGGCTAAGAATCATATTGTATGAAAGATCCAATTCTAACACAAAAAACTCAATCTTGACTATCTTGGGGCCAAACTTGATCTAGATCTTCACATTTCCCATTAATGCAATGATGTCATGATTGAAACCAACATAATTTTGGTTAAAATCAAAGAGTTTCTTTTGACTAATCCCAATCTCATTGAACACATGTAGGGGCATGATATTTAACATATCTCCTTCATCAATAATGTTTCTCTTAACATGATAGTCATTAATGGAGGTCTCAATATAGAAAGGGAATTGAGTCCTCTTTACTAGATTCAAAGTTTATAGAAAAGATGTAGGGTTAAAAGATAGGACATGAGGATGAGAGTACTTAGATACATCATGTAGGCATCCAATTCCTAACACCATTTGCATTTAAATTATCAATCTTACTTGAATTACACTTAAATGCACATTTTAGGTCAAAATCCATAAAATGTGCTAAATGGTTTGAACTTGTAATTTATAAGTACCAATTTAGGTCAAAGTATCCCTAAATAGGGCAATGCATTTTATGGGATAACTAACTTTGATCAGATCATTTTGATTCAAAATGACCATTTCACCATTTAGTGTTCTAGATCACTTTTTTCTTCTAATTCATTAGTACACATCATGTACCTTTTTTATTTAGTGTTGGCAACATCTTAAATGGGAATACAACACAAACGCATCTAACATCACCTTCTAGTTCTTTTCTAGTAAAATTATAACCCAGTAATATGAATTTCTGACCATTTTGATTAATTGAGGACCAATTTTCAAATAGTTGCACAAATGTTGATTAACCTTGTTTAAGGATAATTAATCCAAATCAAGAGCTTAAGTGGATTTTCCATGAGATTTTTTTAATATATTTTTTTAAAAATTGATTCCTATTAACTACATCATCAGGTGACATCATTTCTTGGGAAGACATCCCTAGTCCATAAATGCCACAAATATCAGGATTATAGGTCACCCATGCCTAGTTAATGCCTCTCATGCCTCTTCAATACCCATTTTTCCAAGGTCATGATGAAGATAATTATGTATTTAATTCCAAATATTAGGATTATCCATGGCCAAACATCTCAATCTTGAGATGGATGGTCATGGTTAATCCTGACCAATATCAAAAATATATAAATAGAGAGGCCATGGACATGAATTTTAAGCTATTTTGGTTCAAGGTTATTATGCTCAAATATCTTCAAATTTTGAATATTGAAAATTTATAATGTTAAATTATTTCCACAAGGTTTTGAATTTGATCATAGATTTTGTTTTTAAGCTTCATTAATAGGCTAGTTTAGTGATTTGGAATCATGAGCCTAGATTTTATGGAGTGTTCTTGAGGCATTGGAGGAGCTTATCACCATTTTTGATAAAGACAAGGATGATTGATCAAGGGAGAACATGTTTTTGAGCCACATGGGTATGGTGAATCCATTTGGGAAGGTAATATGGTGTTTTCTTTTATTTGTTTCTTGTTATCCTTTGTAATTCCCATAGGAATAGATAGGATTGGTTTTAGTTCTTTATTCATGTTTTATTATTTATGGACTAATGTTTGACTAACTTATTTTGTAATCCTCTCTACACATCAAATCTAAACAATAATTTGACATCATATTTTAATGGGACCTCATGAGAGAGACCAAGCTTATCAAAGATGAGCCCCCTTTTCTCAAGGCAAAGTCAAAGAGGGTCCAAAATGGAGATCCCAATTAAGAGGCCCTATAACTCCTCTGTGATGGAGTAAGCACACTATCAAGTCTGGGGAGGGATGTTATGATGAAATTAAAATATGACTTTGGGGTTCCTTACCCCTATGGGTTGGGTAGGAGGCCTAACACCATCAGTCTCTCTAATGGGATTGGTGATCCAACCCAAGCACGTGTTGAAAAAACACTCATACCTAGTAGAGGTTGTGTCAATAACAACAATGACCTTGCTACTCTCAGGATTGGATTTACATTATGTTTTAGTCTAGGAAGAGGAGTCAAAATAGGTATAAGAGTAAGAATGGGAATGATAGACCTTATCCTTTTATTTCTTCTTCTTCTCCTTATCGTGGTTAGATAGAGGATCCTTGAACACATTCAATTTTTGGTTGGGTTTCACAATTGAAAAACTTTGAGATGGAGGTAAGGCTTGTGTACCAAAATTTTGGGTAGAATAATTAGAATCATCATGCCCCTTCATCAAATGTAAATTTCAAAACTTGATGGGGTCATAAGGAAACATTATCTATTATTTTGATGTTCTTGAGTTGGAAGCCTTATTTTTAGCTAGATTATTTCTCAAAGAATTTACCTCATGACTGTCTTTCTTGTCCTTCTCAAGAGGATAATTAGTGACACCATCACTAGTCACATTGAAATTATAATCATGCAAAGAGGATGAATTTTAAGTTGGCACGGGATACATGCTTGCATGTACATAAAATACTTCAATCTTTAGACACTCATTAACAACTTCATCATATGATGTGGGCTCACACTTGAGGACCTCAAGGTGAACCTACTACCTCAATGTTTTCATGAACATATCATAAATCTAATCATCTAAGAACCTTATTATTCATGTATGGATGGCTAAATGTTACCTACACATAAAATCAATGTTTAATTCACATTTGGCCTATGCCATAGAGGTGAGTGATTTTATGTTGAGGTTGAATGATTTAGAGATATGAAAGTACTAGAGGAACTCATATATAAGGAGATGTAAACTAGAGAGATAATCTCGAGGTAGATTATAAAACCAAACAATAAATTTAGCTTGTAAAGAATAAGAAAATATCTTTAACATCATGCCTTCATCTTGTTACCAATCCATACACACCATCATGAATGCCATAATATGCTCCATGAGACTAGAGTCAGTCTCATTAAACTTAGATAGTTCAAGGATATGATTATGAAGGGGAATAACATATAGCTAAGGGGCTAGAGGATTCCTATGTAGATCATCATAGGCATGGTTGATAGCAGGTTGGCAATGAGATCCAAGAGGGGGATCATGATGGTTATGATATTTACTATACCAATAGACCTCATAATAACCCTAATCATGGAGGGGGATATTTTGAGGTGGCTCCTGATAAGGGATACTCTCATGCTGGAAATCATCCCTATCATGGGGTAGGTAACAACTATGAGAAGGGTACCATTCCTTATGGGGATGATGGGAAGATGTGGCGTACTCATAAAAATGATTGTAGTGACCTAGGTCCCCATGATTCTACTTATGTACCATCAGATGAAGGTCAATCTGAGGGTGTTGATGCTTGGGATAAGCATCTAATTGGTCATTAATTTGTAAGTGGTGATAAAAATTAACACGTTCATATAAAACTCTAAAATAAGGGCTAGGAGAGTGGGAGGATTCCTCATGATGGATATGCCTCACCAAGTTATAATACCTATGACCCAAAACATGGACATGATTGGGTTCTTATTTTAGAGTCTCATATTGAGAAAGAGGCATGGAACTCATGTGAGAACTAATTAAGGCACTCAAAACTAAATGGGTGTGAGCTCTATCTCTAGAGGAAGCATGATACCTACTCCTAGGGGGATAAGGTTTCACTTCATTCATCTAAAGGCATCTACAAAAATCATTAATTATCACACATATCTCATGAGGTTTTAGTCACACAAAGGGATCCTTATCACCTCAAATAGGTGAATGAGTCATGTCATGAGGCTGAGGGGAAACATCTTCAGATGAATGAATCTATAACTAGTGAAAAGGATACTGAGTTCATTGGTTAGAGACCTACCAATCATGTTCCCTTTAGAATGCAAAAAGGTCAAGGTCACCATGTTGGGTTAAGAAAACCTCCCAGATCCTATGATGTCTATGGAATTCCATTGTAGTCATGGCTTGCTCATGGGTGAACTCAAGGATAAGGCATTAAATCTAATAAGATTAGCATCCCAAGGGTGGGAAGATGACCATGGATGAAATAAATCATGAGAAACATGGGAGATAATATAAAAGTCAAACAGATGGAGAACTAGTATGGAGAATGACACAAAACTAAAGTAGGAGAAAATAACCAAGGAAAGAGCCAAAACACAACTAAAAACAAAGCCTAACAACTAATAGAGGGGAGTTGGCTAAGAGAGCTCTAAATGGGATAAAATTAGTGTGAGACCATATGTGGGGTCGCACTAGGTATGTTAGAATGTAAATCTAAGAATATAAATGGAACCATTAGTGTTTGGTAGTGGGGTAAATAAGGTACTTAATCAAACAACTAGGAAACTAGAAGGCCCAAGGTCTTTATGGGCTATAAGAGATATATAGTGGCTATCTGGTTTGCCATCTTGCAAGTTATAGATAGAATTGTAAACCAGGTTAGGGATCGCATGATTAGGTTCAAAAAGGACATAGGTATCTCTAGTGGGTATAACCATATTAAAGCAAGTAATTAAGACTAGAAAACTATTTGCATACAAATTACAAAAATAACAATGCTGAATAAAGAGAGATAACAAGAAATGTTTAAACTTAGAATGAAATGCACTTTCAAGCCAAATGAAAGATGTTTTAATAAATAAATGAATTTTTAATAAAGGGTGAAAGAGCATACCTAATCTAATTTTGGTCTAACTCTTTATTTTTAACACTAGTGTTCCCTAATAATGCAATTTTCTAATTTAGCATGAAGAGAGATTATTTATGCAAGTTATATAGATTGTTTTGAGTATGTAGAATCTTATTATGTAATGAGAAATGTTTCTAAAGGGAAAATGACATATAATGGAATATATTTCAAGAAATTAAAGATATTTTTAACCATATATAAATTTCATAAACTATCCTAGATAATTCCCTAAACAAGCTAAATAACTAAAAAATCTAAACCTAACATATCTAGTATTACAAAAAAGTAGGAATTTAAGTTTTCATAGCAAGGTTCCATTATATGAAACTCAAATTAAGTGTTAAAAAATTATTCCAATTGATTATCCAAGCTAGTAATTAATGAAGGAAGAGGATCAGGCTGTGTAGGTTGAGTCCAAATCAGGAGCCAAAAGTTGTGGAAGAGGTGAAGGAGAATCTGCTAACTGAGAGAGAGAGATAATGTAAGGAGAAAAAAATAGGTGAAATGAAGTCTTGATAGAGCTAGGAGAAACCCACAAGATTTAGGAACATTTTAAAGAGTAATGTGAATCACCAAGATAAGTTGTATAATAATAAGGCATCCCCTATCACAATGAAAGTTAAGTGTGCAAAGCAAGAACTAGGTGAGATTCAAGAAGGAAACCAAGATTTGAGTGTGATGATCAAGTGGGAAGATTAGAGAAAAAATTTAGAAGAGAGAGGCTCAAATTAATGAGGAAGTTTCATATATCTCAACACTAATTTGCCAAAAGGCCAAAAAGTAGTTATTTTTAGCCATTTGGGCACATATGGGCCCTTTTTTGCACATTATGCCCATGTCATATTGTATTCCATGACTTTTTTGAAGGAAACATGTGGCCTTAGCCACAATTTTCCTCCCTAAGCCATGGTTTTGGTCAAAAGACTACTTTGAGTGGTCAATGAGCCTCTAAAAAGGGCCCCAGGAGGTGTCTAGAGGGCTCATCTAGTGTGTAAAAGTTTAGAGATGTGATAAGGATGTGTATGGGATGGATGTATGATGTGGGAAAGGTTAATGAAAGTAAAAAATTCTTAAAATTAGGATAACCAATTTTGATATTATACACGTGAGCTAATGTGTAATCATAGGTAGGAGTATGGTCATAGGAAGTATGATTATAGGAAGCTTTGGGGTTATCTACTTTGGCTAATCTTAGTTTTTTTTTTGAGGATTATCATTCATTACATTAATGGAGTGTTGGAAATATTACTTAGTGGTTCCAAGGTTGGGGTCAAATTATTTCATAATAAATTTTTATCTTTTAGCTTGATCAATACCATCCTTTAGAGTTTGGGAAGAAAAATGCTCAAACCTTCTATTGAAGGGAAGGTGTTAAGGCAGTTATGATAAGTTTGAATAAGTTATCATTAGTAATGTTTTGATCAGATTTTTGAGCCAAATATTTCCATTATTTAATGAAATCATGAGCTAATTTAGAAGGGGATTGTTTAACATTAATGAAATGGCTAAGACAATTTTTAGGAAGATCGTTATATTGAAATTCCTTAACTAAAGGATTGACTAAGCCCTCAAGTTGTCATATAGAATGTTGTGGGAGTTGATTATACCATTCTAATACATCACCTATAAATTTTTTGACTAAAATTTTGGTAGTGGTGAAGATATTAGTTTAAATCCACTCTTTATAAAGATTACTAAATGATTTAAGATGCACGGTCTTTAGTCCCATCATATATAATAGTTGGAGAGATATTTACAATATCAATAGAAATAATGAAGGGATCTAAAGATCTATTTTGAATATTTTGGAACATATTATTGTGCATAATGGTTGGGGAATGATATTTCATGTGGCATCTCTAAGAGATGGAGGGATAAAATTTTGGTCATTTTGAGGTATAAGAATAGGAGATTGATTAGCCATGTTTAATAAATGATGTTGTATTTTCATCATTTGATAGGTATTAGATGTTTTCATAATGTTCATTTATTACACTATTTATGAAAGAATTTGAGTGGTGTTAATTGGTGGATTAGGGTAATTGGTGTTTAGAGGTAATTATTAGGATTAACAAGAGGAACATTCCCTACATTGGTATTATGGGGTGGGTTATTAGGTGAAATATTGTTAGGGGATGGGTTTTTGGTGTTTAAAATATTTCATATAGGGTTATTAGTTATGTTTGTGTTAATTAACCCTATAATGTAATAAGGTGATTTAAGGAAAAAATTATCTTGAAAAGTGTAAAATGGATCTGATCCACCAGTGCCATTAGTTGGAGTAATATGGACCATATTGTAGTCCAAAGATGATTGGTGAGAAAAAGTGCACCAAGAGTGAGAATCATCTTGGGTAGAAAAGGTAGGATGGAAAGAACATCCTATATATTTTCTAAATAGATTAAGGTTATCCAAATAGATTATGATAGGAAATTTCATGATGCTTAAAATAAGAATTTAAGATCAAAAATCATAGGTGAAAAATAGGAGCAAAGTCAACTAAATACATAATAGCATCAGACAAAAGGTATAGATTTGACTAGGTCAATAAAGTTTGGAGGGAAGATCAATTAGAAAAATTGAGGAAAGGGCACAGTAAAATTAGTTGACTATGTTCTATAGGGAAGTACTAAAGACTGGTCTATGTGATACTAGGTTAGATATAATGATTATGTTCCATGGAAAAAAAGACTAACCATCTTGTGAGAGACTGGGTTAAACAAGATGATTGTGTCTTATAGAAAGACATAAATTATAATAAACACATTCTAGTAGGTCGATTGTGTTTTGAATTTAGGGATAGGTTTTGACAATTATTAATATAGATAATATAGTGTTATTGTGAAAAATATTTGAAAGAAACACAAAAACAACTGTATTAATCCAGTTATGGAACACAACACAAACCTTAAACCAATGCTAGATGATATAAGTTTTGTAATACAACATATAATTATCAGAGAGAGAAAACAAAAGTAAATATGCTGATGTATGTGGTCATTCATGAATGTTTTAGATTATAATAATTTTGAAATAAATGTGATAGAGAGTTTGTTTTTATAAGGAACTATAAAAGCAATATAATGATGGATTTAGGTAGTTGAGGTAGAAATATATTTGTATTAGTGATGGTACTAGCTTGTTATTGGGGCCTACCCCCTCATTTCATAATCCTAAAATAGTAAGGGTGTTGGTTTATTTGCTAATATATACCATCAACTACATATTTATACTTGGCTATAAAACCAAGTTGACTTCCCCCTTGGTGATGAAATCTAAGTAGGTAGACTTTGGGTAGAATTTATTTAATGTTTTTTAATGTTATGCAGTTTGTAAGTGTGTGAAAAAAAAAAATTATGCAACTAAGTTGATAAATTAAAAACTTCCTATTTAGTCTATGTGTTCTACTCTAAGCAAGTAAGAAAAAAAATAAAAAGTGAATTAATTACTTATTGACCATTTTTGGCCCACATACCAAAATTTGGCTAGTTTGAAGAAAATGGACATAACTTAGGAAGAAAATGGCAAAGTATTCAGACTTCAAGTTTTTGAGGGCACATTATAAATCAGGTTTCCAATGGTGCTTGACTTCTAAATGTTTTATAAGTAGAAGTAATTTATTTTATGAACCTAAATTACTCGTGGACAATGAAGATTGGATTTTCCAAGGTGAATGACTTTAATATTTCTCTTAAAGAAAGCATCAAGTTCTCTAATGAAGACAACTTTGGGTTTCTAGATGAGCACCACTTAAAAAAACCCTTATAAGTAGTAGTGTATTTTGGTTTTTTGGAGGTGCACTACATATTTCACTTTATAAGTTGCAAGTAATGATATGTCTAAAGTAAGTAGTGAGGCTTAGAAAGGTCAATTTAGTTTAAGTAGTGTATTTTAGGTTTTCCAAGGATCACTACTTAATTGCTTCATAAGTTTTGAGTAGTGATAAAACCAAAATAAATAATGAGATATCAAAAGCTTGATTTGGTCTTAGAAGTGCCTCTTGAGTTTTCAAAAATACAAGTCCTCTCCAAGCGTGAATCTAAAGGGCCAATCAGTCAAGGACAAGTGGCACACATACATATAACTCACTTATATAACATGCAAAGTGGTCAAACAAGGATTGGATGCATCTAGGAGGAGTAACAAACATGTAAGGACTGATTGATATAGGCCAAGATGTAATAAAGAACTCACCAAGCTTTAATGCAAAGATCAAAACACTTAGACTTGGCAATGATATCTAGCTACCCACAACATGGCTTCTCAAATATGCCAAATGGAGACTTAAATGCAAGAATGGCTCAAGGATAATGGTATAATCTTAGGTGGCACATTTCATGGTCAAGGTAGTGGCAATAATAATGATACTAGTTCAATGACTTCCCCTCTCTCTTTTCTACCATGTAGCTCTCTCTCTCTCACTGTTCTCTATAAATATCATGCAACTTGCCATTGTAAGGGTTCCTAATTTTTGAATGTTTTTTTAGTCTACTTGGGAGATGGGACACTCATAGAGATATCATAAGATATGCTTAACTAATTAGTCTCAACCCTACTAAAGCATTTGTAAGAACCACCTCTTATACAATAAAAGATTTTTCTTTGCCTGTCTCTTGCCTTGAACTTGTGTTTTTTGAGCTGCATATTATGGAATCACATGAAGGAGAGTCTTCCTCATCCATGGTCCTCCTTTTTGATCTTGTTTAAGGATTTTTGGATGTTATTTTTAGTTATAGTTGAGTGTTTTTTTTTGGCATTAATGTGAACTTCTAGTGAGTCTTATAACTCCTCTCCATTTGCATTCATCGCTTCCCTGAACCTCCTCTATGAAATATTTATGCAACCAACTTGATCTTGAGGTTGTGTATTCTATTATTATCCTCTACAAAATTAGAGTGGGTTCAAGCTTATGGAATTTTCCCATTTTAAATTAGTGCATCACTTGGTTAGCCCTTATGTCCCTTCTAACCCTTTTTCCCATGAAGTTTCATTTTAGCATTAGTTTAGGTGATCCACAGAGAGGAACTAACCTCTTTAAAAATCGTAGAGGATCAACCTCACCATAAGACACCCACATCCTAAATTTGTTCCCATGCTTATAGATGGAAGTGGGAGAGCCTAAAAAACTCTCCCATAGGGATGTAATTCCATTCTATAATAGTTCTGACATGCTCGGTGGGACTAAGGTCCAAAGTAGTGGAAATATTTTTGGTGTTGTATTTCTACTTATAAGCCTTTGGAGGCATTCAAAAAACTTCAATGGAAAAATCTAAGCATATATCAACTAGTTTAAGTAGTCTAAGTTCTTGATCATCATTATTTGCTTTTGAAAGCAAGTATTAGCACCATTGGTGACTCCAAATCAAAGCTCCTAGTTATGAGTAGACCAACTTTGTCTCATCAAAGCTCCTAGTTATGAGTAGACCAAGTTTGTCTCTTTAAAGTTTTAATTAGATCCTACTTGACTTATGAGGATAACATGAACAAATATGGTTAGTATTCTTATTATTCACCTCCTTATCATCAGCCCCAGTATGATCCTCATGATCCATATGAGCTCAATCAACCCTACCAAGATTTTTATCAAGGCTATGATGAACCTTGGCAAGTTCTTCATGATCCATATATGTAAGAATATTTCCCTAATCATCCATATGAACAAGCCCATAAAAATATTACTCCTCATCAGCCCTACTATGAACCATATATACCAATACTCAGGCAAACTTTAGTGAACCTTGACAAGCATGCACTAGATTCATGTTCACAAAAGTGTTATGGCCAAAATTTTCCCCCTCAGCAAATCCATTATGTGAGGGATTCATTGTAGTAAATAAAAGTAGAATGGGAACCTATTGAGAGGGAAAATTGGAACAACCTCACTAGTGACATGATGGATATATATGGTTACATTCAGAGTGTTGAGGACAAGCTAGAGAGACTTAAAGAACAACAAAGCCAACCTCACCAACCTTTAGTGCCTATGTATGCACCTTTAGAAATTTATTATGTGTCATTCATTCCTCCTCAAGAGGCCATTTCAAGTACTCCTTTGAATCTTCCAACTTCATCATATGTTTTTTAGTCTTTTCCTACTTGGAAATCCATCCAAGGGGGTTGTCAAAAAAATGAAGTGCCTATTATGGAATAGCCTATTGTTTGGGTCTAAAAATTCATCCATCTTCAAGAGCCTTATTTTTTTCCCAATCACCTTAAGGAGGAGCTATTTAAAGATAATATAGAAAATTAAATTAGAGAGTTAGAATTGAAGGCAATGAGAGAAGGAGAAAGGTATAATTAGTTGATGAAAGTAGAGCCTCTACCTTTCCCATCTTGGAGCCAAGTCACACAGCCAAGTAGATCAAAGGTATTTCAACCCTCATCCCTACCTCCTCAAGAGTCTCTGTATTTTCCATCTTTTTCATCTTAGAAATTTATTCAAAGTATTGGGTAGAAGGAGGTTGTGATTCTTGAAGTCAGTCAAGAAGCCTTGCAGCCTCCACTCTTTTCCCCTCAAAATCCTAGAGTATTTCCTTCATGGAGAGTCATTCAAGAAGCAGAGACTAATGAAGAAAAGGTAGTTATTCCTTACACATTTCCATCTTGGAAATTAGTCCAGCCAATTCAAGAAAAGAAGGAAGAGGAGGTTAAAGTGATCCAAGTGGAATAGCTTCATGAACCAAATCAAGAACCTATGGGAGATGTATCCAAAGAGCCTAAGAAAGAGAATGTCACAATTAAATATGAGAAATAAATCACCATAGGGTCCCCCCTTGGTTATAAATAGATAAACATAATGTTCTTTAATGAAGGAGAACATATTGAATATTTTTTTGCAATTATGCATGAAGTGGGTTACATTATTGAGGATGTAAAGCTACTACTTTATGTGGAGAATGAGGGGGTTAAGGCTATCATTTCCTTGAATGATTTGCCATGTGATGAAGAAGATGAGGAAATTAATTAAGGAACTAATCAAATTGATGAACTTATGATCATCCAAAGGTTCTCAACTAGTTGAGAGGCTCATTTGAGGACTTTGAGATCTTGGGAGCTAGTTATGTTCTTCTCCAAGGCACCTATGGTCTAGTTGCAGCCAAGGAAAGCATCTTTATCAAGTGGATCAAGGGGGAAGGAGTGGGAAATTTTCCAAATCTACCACCCCAATATTTAATTTCTAAAATGGACTTGTTTTAGATCTTCAAAATAGGCTATCAGCTCCTTGATGAGCCCCAAAAACATGAAATAAAGAACAAGTCCAGTCCTACTAAGGACACCATATAAATAAAAGAGGTATGACTTATTAAACCACTATTGGAGGTTGTAGTTAAGGATCCATATGAAGATTTTTGGACTATCTAGATTCACATAGCTAATATATTTGGATCTATTTAGTTCTCATTGAACATGGTGATGGAGAAGCTGATAATTGTAATAAAGAAGAAGGTATCAAGACCAAGGGTCAAGAAGCTAAATGCCTTGTTCAATCCTGTCTCATAAGACAAGAGAAGCATCAAGCTTTGATTTTTATCTAGGAGGAAAGGGGTTCATAGTTTTAAGATGTATATATTAGGATTAGTTTTGTTTTGATTCCTCCAAGTGTTGTTTCAAGTGCATTTATTTATTGTTTTTTATTTTGTTCTAAGCTAGTTTATTTTCATTTGGTGCCTTGGGCACTTTATTTTGTGTTGTCCTTATTGATTTAAGAGGGATTTTTAGTAGTGGTCAGCCTTGTATCTAGTTTTAAACTAGCATAGTTGCAAAAGCAGTGACTCCATGCCCAATGGACTAGGAAAGGAAAAGTGGCTAGGTTTTTCAAGCATAGCAAGCATGCTTCCCTATGAGTCACCAAAAATGTTGGCCATTTTTGGCCCACATACCAAATTTTTTCTAGTTTGAATAAAATGGACATAACTCAAGAAAAAAATGGCAAAGTATTCAGACTTCAAGTTTCTGAGGGCATAGTGTAAATTGGGTTTCTAGCGATGCTTGACTTATAAATGGTTTATAAGTATAATTAATTTGGGTTAATAAAATTGAATTATTCATGGATAGTGAATATTATATTCTCCAAGGTGATTGACTTCAAGCTTTCTATTAAAGAAGGCTTCAAGATCTCTAATGAAGATAACTTTGAGTTTTTAGAGGAGCACTACTTAAAAAAAAAACCTTATAAGTAATCAACAGTTGAAACCCCAAAGAAAGAAGGCTTGGAAATCTTGATTTGTTCTAGGTAGTATATTTTATGTTTTTGGAGGTGTACTAATTATTTCACTTTTATAAGTTTCAAGTAATGATAAGTCTAAATTAAGTAGTGAGGCTTGGAAAGCCCAATTTGGCCTGGGTAGTGTATTTTGGGTTCTCCAAGGAGCACTACTTAATTAATTCATAAGTTTTGAGTATTCAAAAACCTAAAATAAGTAATGAGACATTGAAATCTTTATTTGGTCTTAGAATTACCTCTCAGGTTCTAAAAAGACAAGTCCTCTCCAAGCATAAATCTAAAGGGCTAATCAGTCAAGGACAAGTGGCACAAGTACATATAACTCACTTTTAAAACATGAAAAGTGGTTAAAAAGGATTGGATGCATCAAAGTGGATCAATGAACATGAAAGGACCAATAGGGATAGTCCAAGTTGCAATAAAGAACTTTCCAAGCTTTAATGCAAAGATCAAACCACTCAGACTTGGCAGTGACATCTAGCTACCCGTGACATGGCTTCTAAAATACACCAAAGGGAGACTTAAATATGAGAATGGCTCAAGGAGATTGGGATGATCCTAGGTGGAAGTTTTCATTGTCAAGGTAGTAGTAATAGTAACATTCCTAGTTTGATGACTCTCTCTCTCTCTCTCTCTCTCTCTCTCTCTCTCTCTCTCTCTCTCTCTCTCTCTCTCTCTCTCTCTCTCCTCATTCTCTATAAATATCACATGACTTTTCATTATAAGGGTTCCCAAATTTTAGATGTTTTTTAATCTTCCTAGGAGATGGGATGCTCTTAGAGATATCATAAGATATGCTTAGTTGGTTAGGCTTAACCCTACCAAGCATTTGTAATAACCACCTCTTATACAATAAAGTATTTTTCTTTCCCTATCTCTTACCTTGGAATTATGTGTATTGAGATATGTACTATGGCATCACAAGAAGGAGAGTCTTCCTCATCCATGGTCCTCCTTTTTCACCTTGTTTAAATATTTTTTGATGATATTTATAGGTTTGGTTGAGTTTTATTTCTAACATTAATGTGAAATTCTAGTGAGTCTTAGAACTCCTCTCCATTTGCATTTATCTCTTCCCTAAACCTCCTCCATGAAATATTTATGCAACTAGCTTGATCTTGATGTTGTGTAATCCAGTATTGTCCTCTTCAAAATTAGTGTGGGTTCAAGCTTATGAGAGTTTCCCATTTTAAATTGGTGCATCACCTAGTTAGTCCTCTTAGGAGCCCTTATCTCCCTTCTAACATTTTTCCTCGTGAAGTTTCATTTTAGCATTAGTTTAGGTGATCCACTGAGATTAACTAGCTTCTTTAAAAATCCTAGAGGCTCAACCTCACCATAGGACACCCACCTCTTGAGGTTGTTCCCATGCTTATATCCAAAAGTGGGAGAGCCTAAAAAACTCTCCCATAGGGGTGAAATTCCACATTATAACATTACTAACAAGATAAGTTAATTATTTTATTTAAAGAGTATAGGGTCAGTTCAGATGACCATTTATGCAAACAATGAAGAATAAAATTAATTGGGTCAATGATGTCTATTGAATAAATATCCATAGGAACACAATTGATTGAATCATTTTATTAATCTAGGTAATAAAATAAGCTACATAACTATGTCAATCTAGTTGACCTAATTCACTTTAGGGTTAAAATTTTATAGACTAAAAACTATTAAAAATAGGATTGTAAATAAAGAACAAAAATAACTAAGAAGGTAAGAATGAACATGATAATTTTGAATATTCTTAAGTTATTTTTATACTTTGTTACTCAGATGATGATTTTAATCCTGCTAACAAAGTCAAATGGGTTGATGGAGTCTAAAAACATATATGTAAAGAAGTGAATTAAGTTGAGCTAATCAATCTAGTTATTTGTGGCTAAAGATGATCTACATAGAGAATTATAGAGTTGATTGTAGTGGCTATGTGTTAAACCTAACCAAATAATGTTATATTATATTGATAGATTCAATGTAGTACTATGAAATATATATATATATATATATATATATATATATATATATATATATATATATATATATATATATATATATATATATATATATATATATATACGAATGCATGAACGAAAACTTACATGGGTTAGTTTCATATTAGGTTCACCAAAATGTATACAAGATAAAGTGAAGTTCATCTACAAATCAATCTTAGCTCAGAGAAGATAAATCTCACTAGCCCTTTCACTTGTTGGTATATTTAAAAAATTAGGTTCATGACCAATATGGATCCACTAGACCTAACTAAGGGGTTTATTACCACAATAATATCATTAGAGAGGGTTTTCAAGCCTCTTGTCAAGCAATATAATATTATAACCCTAGATAGGTCTTATGTTTTATTATCACAAATAAATTATGAATTAAATTAAAGTATAACCTACTGCTCACCAAAGCATGTGGCATAAAATGGGGGTAATAAACATAAAATTAAAAATGCATAGAATAACTCTACTAAAGTCAATGTAGATGTAATCCTAATTCATGGAGAGAGAAACATATAAGATAAAAAATTTAAATCTATCTACTCAATAAAGAAGTGAAATATTTAGAAAACACTTACCTTTGAAGATGAACTCACCAAGCCTCGATCTTTCCCTTAGCCAAGGTGTTTTACAAGAGGTTATTGTGGTTTTTAAGGATAACAAAGATAGGTCATCTCTAGGATACACAAATTCTCCCAAAAGATAAGATTCGTATCTACAAGTGTACTATTAAAAACCTAATCAATTTTCCTCAAGTATAATGGTGGATAAGTATATGCACAAATAAATTATTAACTCTATCTCTCTCTATGAAATGATGAAAATAATGTGTTTATATATCTAGATCTAACCCTAAAATCTTCTAAAGTTTAATCTAATAAAGTCATCCCAATAAACCCTAAAATTTAATTAATAAATTAGTTAAGTCCTATATTAAGATGGTCATGACCAACCTAATCTTATAATGTGCTCATATATTTTAAGTACAGGGTCAGCCCAGGATGACTTTGTTTGATAAAAGTGAAAAATAAGTTTTAGCTTAGGTAAGGGCTATTTGAAGTGGTGAATTACTTGGAGTGTGTAAGGGAGGTTTCAAAGTGTAGGTAAATGTATATGAGAGGATTGTGTTGGTTTCAAGTGGTGTTATATGGAACAACAATCTTGCGAAGAGCCAATGGTCTACCCAACCCTTTCTCTATGCACCCTTTAAGGCGTGTAGTCTGAGAGATTAAGAATAAACAAGTTTATAGAAGGGAAAAAACATAAATAATTTATAAATTTTAAAAATATTATGTGTATACAAGGTGCATATGCAATCCATATGCCCCCATAATATTTATATAGTGTATGTTATTATGAATATGAATAAAGTTTTTTACAATGACTAAAATTCAAGAGAAGCCCAATATGATGCCCCCATTTTGAGATGATAGATGTAACTTATAAATTAATTATCTCAAATGAATAAGTGAGATAATTTGTGAAATATATAATCATGTAATAATATTTTTTATATATTAACCATATAGATATAACTTTGAGACATATGAATATTTTATATATTGCATTGCATCATGTATTTGAATATAACATTGAAGTAATTAATGAAGCATTTAAAGTAAATATAATGTGTGAGATAATTTATTATGAACCATAGTAATAATAAATTCCACATATAAACATTTAAGTTATGAATGAATATCAATAAAATTGTATAACATATAACCCAAATATGGAAAAGAGGTTGCGGATAAATACAACCTGTAAAAGTGTTCATATAAAACAATGAGATACCACCAAATTAGGAAGGTTGTTGGGTAAAATGTTGGCCTGACATCTAACCCATGTAAAATTATGTCCTGTATCACACTCACATACCTTTTAAAAATGCATTTTGTAGTGAAATTTTAATAAAAATATTCTATCTAATCAACATAAAATATGTGACACATGCAAAGATAGTAAACTAGCAACATGAGTAAATGCTTAGAGATCTTGAGTTGTGAGTGTTGAAAATATTTTGATGTTTGTGTATTTTTATAATAGATTATTATGGGTTATAGTATTAAAATGTAAATATGTAAAATTGAAAAATGAAAAATATTTGAAAGCAAGAATCAAGGATTAAAAAATAGACATAATAGGAGTAATTTGAGCAATAATTATAGTGTGAAATCATAGTATAACAAGATGGAAAACATGTGAGATGCCCCAAATATTATATGTAATGGAAGTATATTAAGATAACATATATGACAAGCATAATCATGTGTAATCATGCATAAAGAGATATATGTGAGCATAAATGAGAGCCATAGTATGTATACAGATATAGTAATAAACAAGCAAGGTTTTTATAAAGAATGTGTTTTTAGAGCCTTCTCAAAAATAATTGTATTGGATTGGTTTGAATTGGTTTGAAAATGAGAGAGGGAAGTGAGTGCCCAAAAAAATTAGAGCCAAGGGATATAATAAAAGTGGTATGAGAATTAACAATCAAGGAAATCACAAAAAAGTTGTGTATTATGAAATCAAGTTATTCAAGAGCAATGGTACAATATATGAGCTGGTATAATGTTCTAAGAATTAAATAAGGAACATATATCATAATATACTCATGTGAGTCATTTATAAGGGATGATTATTAACTATTTTTTTGAGAATTTATATATATGAATATGTATTATGTGAACTCAACATTATGAGTTATGTTATGTCACTACCTTAGTGTATTTTGTTATTTTTTGTATTGTTGTAACATTTAGTAAATTACATGACTACATGGATATATAAATGCATCATATAAATTGATCATTTTATTATCTATAATTTACTTATATGAGTTATCATGTGTATATAGATTAGTGTGCTTAATTTATATTTGTGTTGATTTATGAACCCAAACTTGGGTGGGTAATTTGGTAGCTAAGTTATTAGAGGCTTTTTTTCCTACTATGTGTTTGTTACTAAGATTTATATGATCATTATTATTTTGAATATCATTTAGATATTATAGTTAAATTGGTTGAATATTTAAAGATTGAGGAGTGTAGATGATATTTATGGATTATAAAGTACCTTAGTCTTGTACACTTAGAAAACTCATACCTTGGTTGTTCCTCTCAATTCTTGACCCTTTCTCATTTCTGCAAGTCTTGTATCTTCTCTATCTTATTAATTTTGGCCTATCTCTTAGTCTGATCAGTCTTATGTTGGTGACCCAAACCTTTTATCTTTCTTAGAATGCTTAAAATTTACTTATCTTCCACTTATAAAAGTTCTAAACCTATACCTACTTTCCTACTCCATGGACACCAATGTTTGGGATAGACATTAGTGTAGATGTTAGTGTCCTAACCCAATGTAAGTGTCTAGTACCCTAAAGTTATATAAATTTCTAAATAAATATATCCTAATGGTTGGCCTAAGTTCTTTTATGTGAGTTACTTCTCCAAAGGAATTGATTTAAATATAATATCAACCCTCATTCATTCCTCACCTAGAAAAAGACCAAAAGAGAGCAAGTCAAATTGTTAGCAGTAATATATCAATCATTCAATTGAATAAAGATTCCATATTTACCTAACATCATAGGTATAACACATATAAAATTTGTATGTACTAAAGGAGAAATACAAGATCTCTATTTTCCAAGTTATAAGATAGGTCATTATTGTACTTGATTTACATATATCACATGATTCACACACAAGCTAACACTTTGGGGATAACTACTTCAGTTTGAGGCCCTCTTCATATTATTGGATATGTAGATAGAACTTAATAATGGAGGGGTATTTGGGGTTATCTTGACACCATGTTCCCACTAACACATTTTCCCCAAGGTCATAATGAAGATGAAGAACTAGGGTTTTACAAATTCATGAGGACTGACAGTCTATGACCTAGAATTGAATGTACTAGAGTGAAGTAAAATTCAAACCCATAAGAATCTAGGTGGTCACATCCTTTTCCAGTAGGTATTTATGACACTTTCATTGAACTTAGATAGTAGCATTGATGTAACCATCCTAGGTTGATGTTAGTGTCTTGAGTTCTAGAAGTGTCAGATCTATAATCTGATGATTGTTTTACAATCATCTTTTAACTTATTTTTCATTTGTTCCAAATCCATCACTATATTATCATTATAACTAGATAAGTATATTACTTATTTTCCATTTTCATGCATAACTTAGTGGTAATTTATATATTTAATCGATTCTCAACATAATAAATTCAATGTATTTTTATATCTAAGTTTAGCATTTAATTAAACTAATGTAGACCTGATTATCACCCTTTTGAATTATCATTATTATATTATTAATTATATTAACACCATGTGTAGGATTAGTAAATATATATTAGGGTTAAAAATTTGTTGAACCTGATATTTAAACATCAAACCCTAAGTCAATTAGGGTTTTCTAATTTTTCTTGTTGTTGATCTATGATTACTACAATTTTACAATCATGTTTTGCATGGAAATATCTATATATTATTTCATGATATAATACCTTATATTTTCTATGGTTTTATACATTAGTTTCATTATTCAATTAGTTAAGAAAATTTGTGCCAATAATGAGAGAGTTTTAAAGCAAAAATAACATTTGATATCTCTTCAAAATTCCTTTTAAAATGATATAAAGACAATGTATAGATGCCAATGTTCATGATCTCAACCATTCATCCTACCTAAGTATTATTCAAATGATATATACCATCTTGCACCCATTATTCACCATGGATTATATTGGATTCTATGGCCTTTATTGTTACTACTTGAAAAGGTAAGATTTCTCAACCTATTCCTCCACCTATTAACATACAATAGGTGCATCCTAAACCTAATATTGTAATAAAATCAAAGGATATGACATTATTTATTGAGAAGAACCTCCTAAAGTAGACTACCTTCTACAAAAAATTTAAACAAAATATGTGAAAATAAAATAACTCTTACGAATAACAAAAACACATAAATCTTATATTGATTATAGGCCACTTCAAGGGGGCAACCTCCTTTGAGCAAGCTCAATACAATAAATTCATGGATACCATTATTGGGCCTCAACACTTACTTATATACTAACTCTATTCTAACAACTACTACTTCCATTGTATGTGGGATAATTCAAATATGCTCTAAGGGATGACTTACAAAGCATATGTGCCCATAGTAATTATTACACTAATACTGCAAAGAGAAGGGTAAGGCACGGGTTCCTAACATCCCCTCCCCCTTAGAAAAAACTTTGGCCTCAAAGATTCAAATAAGGGAATTATTATTGAATCTAGAAGAGTGGTTCCCATGTTGCATCTTCTGGTTGCATGACATGCCATTGGATTAAGACCTCTATGATGGAATGGGATCAAAGTTGGTAGGTGCACCTATCTAGGATTGCTTTCAGCTTGAGAAGGATGGAGCCTTCATTATCAAGTGCTGGTAAAACTATATACACTCAGATGTTGGATCCAAGAACTTGCTTCAAATAGGAGACATGAAAGATGGGATGAACTTGGGAGGAAGGTGGAAGCTATAACTTGTAAGAAAATGACCCAATCTTTTGGAGTACCTTATATGGCCCATAAAACTTTGGAGCAAGATTTTTTCACCCTTTTAGTTTTAGTGATGATTGCTTGTATGGCTGTAGATGAAGAAAGACCATATCACCAGGTTGAAAGGTATGCTTAGAGTGATGCTGATTAGCCTACTACTTCATTCAGTTCTGTGCCATGTGGAGATTGTCCCACAAGGTGTGGAGAATTTGATCTCAGTTTCAAAGAGTAGTGTCAACTTCTTGAACTGGTGAGTTGCTAGGAGTATATGGAAGAAGTGGTGGCGGTGCTTGAGCATAAACTACTTCATAGGGAGTCATTTTGGTGGAAGTGTGGTATGAGGTATTGTACCACCATTCATCTAGGGGAAGCCATTTGGATTACTTAGCACATAATTGATTATCTGCTAACAGATGTAATGCCTTGTTAATATGTTGTAGATGCTCCACCCATGTGCGACTGTAGATCAAAATGTCATCAACAAAAACTAAAATAAATTAATGAAGAAAAAACTGAAAGATTTTATTCATGAGTGCTTGAAAAGTGGAAGGGGCATTTGTAAGGCCAAATGACATGACAAGGAACTCATAGTGACCTTCATGCATATAGAAGGCTATCTTGGGAATGTCATCAAGATGCACTTAGATTTGATGATAGCTAGAATGCAGATCCAACTTGGAGAAGAATTTGGCCCCATGGAGCTCATCAAAAATCTCATCGATGATAGGAATTAGGAATTTATCCTTGATATTGAGGTGGTTAAGGGCTCAAAAGTCAATGCAAAGGTGCCATGACCCATATTTTTTGTGGACAAGAAGCACAAGGGAGGAATATGGGCTGGTTCTGGGGTGAATAACTCCAAACTTGAGGAGTTCCCAAACTAAGTTCTCAATTTCAGTCTCTTGCAAATAGGGGTAATAGTATGGCTAGATGTTGGGTAGGATTCTTCTTAGAAAGAGAGAAATGTGGTGATCTTTAGGGCATGAAGGGGGAAAACTTACTAGTTATAAAAAAATGGTTGCATGCTTGTCGAGTATGGCTTGTAAATCTATAGGGTGGTTAGTAGTAGTCGGGGGCTCGAGTTGAATGGAATGCAGTTGTGCAATGACCCCATGTGAGCCTTTCTTCAAAAGTTTTTCCACGTGATCAGAACTGATGATGCTAGCAGATCCTAACAATAACCCTTTTAAGGTGTGCTTCTAACCATTATCTATAAACTACATCCAAAGCTTAGAGAAGTCCCATAAAATAGGTCCTAATGTGCAAATCCACTCTGCCCCTAAAACCACATCACACCCTCCTAAAGGTAGGGCAAACATATCAAAGCAAAAATTATAATCACCCATTGCAATACACACATTTTGACACTTCCCTTTACATGGTAATGTTCCCCCATTAGCAATCATGACCTCAAAGCTAGAACAAGGGTATACAAAGTAGTCTACCACCTTAACAATGCGAGGATCGATGAAATTGTGAGTACTGCTCGAGTCAATGAGGATTATGAGAGGGATATTTTTGAAGCACCCTTTGACCTTCATGGTTTGGGGAGTGGTGACACTTGCTAGTGCATGCACTGAGATCTTAGGTTGAGTCTCTTAAACTGCTGGGTCCTCTTCAGTGTTGAGTTCTTCTTGAGCATCTTGAAATTCTAGAATATCAGGCTCACTGTCTGTGCTCTGGTGGTGACTCCACATCTAGCAAGTAAAGTTTTTTTTAGATGCACCTATGATCCCTAACCCATTTTTCATCATAGTTGTAATATAATACATTCTCTTTGTGAGCCCACATCTCTACCTCAGTTAGGTGCTTGATTGGTGTGGTTATGGTTGTCTGCTAATTCACTGTGTTCTTTACTAATGAAAAGGTGGGAGGTTGATGCTGTGTGGAGAGTTTATCTTCTGCTAACTTAGCCATACCCAAAGCATCCATCATATTTTTAGGTCAATTTTTTTTACCTCTGAGCAGATTGGCTCTCTACGGCTAGTAACAAAGTAGCTTTTAAAGAAGTCATCTGACAACCCTTCAGTGTGATTAGCAAGTTTTTCAAATTTAATCTGATATTTATGAATAGTACCTATTTGATAGAGTTTGGTGAGAGATCCTATGAAATCCTTGAATGCCAAGGGACCAAACCTACCCAAAATTAAGGATGCAAAATTTGACCAATTAGGTTCATCATTTGACTTGAGATACCAATGGTATCACTAAAGTGCTTCTTGTTCTAGATGAAAGGAAGCAATTGGGACTTTGTTTGCCAGAATAAGTATTTTGGAGGTTGAAGAATTATTCAGCTCTATATATCCATCTTGTAGGATCTATACCATTGAACTATGGAAAGTATAGCTTAGGTCCACATGAGAAGTTGGAAGCAAAGGAGAGATGATTTGAAGAAGACTCCTCCTTCTACACTCTATTGAGCAAGATGTTATTTTATTGATTAAAGCCACACATCATATTGGTTAAATCTATAACCTAAGATTTCAATGTGTCAATTTATTCCTCAATTATTTTTGTGCCTACATGAGTGGTGACCATAACCAGTTGTTAATAGCTAGGGATCCTTCACATTCCCTGCCACGATATAGGGTAGGGTTCGGGGTAGTGCCTCAATTTTTTTTTTGGAGGCTCTATTTTGTTTTTTTACTGCTATTTTTTTACTACTACTTCAAAAATAGATTGTCTATAATTTTGTGGTTGGAAATATCCTCAACTATGGATACGCTATTGTTTGCTCTCTGAACTTGATAAATTGGATATGGACCCCAAGTTTGTTTGGTTACCTAAAGGATTTTTTAAAATTCTCTCTAGCCACCAAAGCTGTCTAATTGAGTACCACTCTCTAGAAATTTTTGGCCATGGGTTTACCCCTTAATGATAGCTTTTGGTTTACCTCATGGGTGGGAACTAGTCAATCGAGATGGGGCTGTTTCCCTTTTCGTTGACAGGTCCTCTCAATGGGCCAGCTACTTCAGGGTTCCTATGGTACTCCTCACAATGAGTTTTAGGGCTTATGCCCAAACACTTCCCATAGTTAAGTGGATGGGTATTTACCTAATCTAAAATGATAGAACCTGTAATGAAAAAAATTCTTGCCAAAAATAGTGTAGCTCCTAGAAAGCCCTAATTTGAGAAAAAATGCTCCAAATCTACCCACAAAGCCAAGAAAGTGCTTTAATACCAGATGAGAAGAATGTCCTATAGCAGATTAACTTTTATAATAGATTTAATCAAAATATGCAAAAATAAAATAACTCTTACGAATAACAAAAACATAGAAAGCTTATATTGATCGCAGGCCACTTCGAGGGGGAAACCTCCTTTGAGTAAGCTCAATACAATAAATTCATGAATACCTTCATTGGACCTCAACATTTACTTATATACTAACTATATTCTAACAACTACTACTTCCCTTGTATGTGGGATAATTCAAATATGCTCTAAGGGATGACTTACAAAGCATATGCATCCATAACAATTATTACACTAATACTGCAAAGAGAAGGGTAAGGCACGGGTTCCTAACATTTACCAATTGAGTAATACACATGTAAAATTTCAATCCTTGAGCTCTTAAAGTAATCTAATGTTTATAAGGATATCTAATATGAGGCATTGCATGAGACACAGGTTCTAAGTGATATTGATCTTGATTATTTTGTAGCTACTATTAAATATATCAATAACAATAAAACTCATCATGTTTGATCCAAGATATTTACCATCCAAAGATATTATTGACCAAAATTTGAATTTGTTCATACAAGTGACAATGCAAATTAAAGGTATCAAAAGAGTGATCATTGATAATAGATCAAGCCTAAAACAATTTAGCAAACAATTCTAACCATCATGGGTATTAACAAAAACCTTATCCAAAACATAGTTATGCACATAAAAGGGTTTAATAATTTACACAACCCTTCAATTGGTCAAATTACATTAGATGTCACCTTATGACCAAAAATTATTACAACTAATTTTTAGGTCATTACCCAATCCTTACATTATTAATTAATTTTGGGTGGGTATAACATGGATACATTTAATTTAATTTGTCCCATATACACTTCATCTATGTTTAAAATTCATTCATGTGGGGATATTATTATCTATGCCTATTGATGAGGAACCTTTCACATTTTTCAAAATGATACATTTTGAAAATGAAGGGATCCCTATAGTAGACCACCTAATCAATACATCCATTTTGATAATATATATATGAATTAAATAGGGGAGTCATGTACAATGTCTCCTTTATTTTTAATAATCTAAATCCACTTGTAGAAAATAAAAAATCAAATCTAGATAAGGGCAAAACAAAAATAGTAGACGAGCCTATAAATGTTATTTACTCCATACATACCTCTTGGTTGAAAAAACTGAGTCAACCTTAAAAAGGGTCAAATCCAAATTCATCATGTAAATAATTTTGAGTCTTATCAAATGTCTTCACAACAAATTTTACAATTCATGACACAACAAGATAATCTAGATACCATGTTGTCTATGTTACTTGAGAAAATAATTATTTATTTACCTTCTACTAGGCACATATCATGTAGAATACTTATACCCATAGAAGACATAGTGCCATTTTATAAATATCATTGGATCAGTGGCCATCATACCAATCAATGTGAGATATTGAAGAACTAGATTCAAAAATATAAGAATGAATGATGCATACACATTGTGTTTAACATGAGGAGAAGGTAAAATACCTCTTATATTTGAAAAAAATGACTTGGGAGGATCCATATTCACTCCAAAAAATAAGACATTGAATTTTAGGTTGATCATTATCATAGTGAATAGCTCATCGAGAGCTTCCTAGTGCATCTCACAGTTTATAAAATAGAGCCCATATGCATAAAATATTGTGCATCAAAGATCAACTATAGAAAGTAAAAAAAATTGGTTTTGGATAGAACACCTAGTTGTATGTCAACAAGTGGTGAGTGGTTGATAATTAACAAGTGGATGATAAGTGGTGAGTGGAGATTGGACCATGTGGTGGTCCTCAAGACACCACATGGCTTGCCACCAATTATTTTACCATGGTCTAATTTTAACTATATTTTATATTATTTCTTGATTGTTCCAAATAAACCATTATAACTTACCATTTCCATATAACCCTACGTTCCATTTTCCACCAACATACTTGATACATTTCATGCCCTAAGTTTCCACTTGACCCCATATTCCATTCACATTCCATGTCTCAATATTCCATGTAAAACCCACATACTTTCCACATGCCACATTCCAAAATTCAACATGAAACCATCCAAAATCCACATGAAACCCAACATGCCACTCAATATGCTATGAAATTACCACATACCATCAAAATACATGCCAATTCCAATTAATTGGAATGTTATATCATGATTTTCATGGTATATCTATATCCAAATTCCTCCCCCACTTTTCAATGTGGGATAAATGATATGGCTCACCACCGAAAGTGTATAAGATGGGGATTCAAACCATTATCCTCCTAGCCAAAAAGATAAGGCCAAATCTCTTGGGATACATGTGGAAACATTATATAAAGTGTGATAAATTGTATTTGTAATTCAATTTGAAGAAGCTAAGCAATCACTGTAAAAGATAGAGTTAGAGAGCCTAGATAAGTTGTAGAAAGTGCCAGAGGTAGAATTGAGAGAAAGTCTGAAAAGGGACTTATATTATTTTTTCCCAAGGAAAAACTTTATAGTTGTTCACTTTTCATTTTATATATGTTTATAAGTATTTTTAAAGCATTTTTCCTAATACATCAATCGATATAAGACCAAGAGACATAGGCCATTGTGTTGAACTCCATTATCAAATGTGTGATGAATGTCTTGAATTATTCTTATTAAATTGTTGTTTTATAAGTCATTTAAAAAAAATTATTCTATAAATTAATATTATAAAGAAACAGTTAAAATATGCAAGTGTATTATTGCTTAAGTTTATAGATTAGGTTGGTTTCAGAGTGGTTAGTGTGTAGGGCTAACTTCTGTTTAGGCATTGTTATGATGCATCAAGTTTGTTTTAAAAATTTAAATTTGTGGGTGAATTTATGATATTATTATTTTAACATAAGTTATTACTGAATAATAGATCCAATGCTAGCTCAGATTTAGTTGTTACTTAATTCCATTATCACTATGATAATGCAATACCTACAATATCAAGAGCAAAGTTG
This sequence comes from Torreya grandis, assembly GCA_037957365.1. Taxonomy (NCBI): domain Eukaryota; kingdom Viridiplantae; phylum Streptophyta; class Pinopsida; order Cupressales; family Taxaceae; genus Torreya; species Torreya grandis. The sequence goes on from JARHVA010004500.1 coordinate 136,173, forward strand.
GTATGTGGTAGAGCAATGACAGGAGCAATAAATCAAGAGGCTCTAATAGATCATTGATGTACTTAAAGTAGAACTAAAATAAGAATGTTGATAGAAGAAGATGATGCATAGAGATTCATACATTTATGGACATTTTAACTGGTGAGTTCATATTATTAAATGATACTAGATCCTATAACCTAGTCAGCCTTCATTATGGTTTAGAAGGTGAAATGAGGAGAGAGGTAAGGCACCAGCTCTCTTTAGTAGCAATCAATCAATCCAACCAATAGTAACTCATCAAGTAACTCTAGAGTCTCTAATATAATATATATTATCGATGGAAGTGCTAGATATTGTACTATGCTTTAAAGAAACTCAAGAGTAGAATTGCATTGCTATTACTAAAGGGAAGTTCATGTAGATCTATTTTAACTAGAGTTATGGATCTAGTTATATTACCAAAGGTCTCACATAACATATTCAACTAAGGACTCTTCCATTACCCCATATTAAAACATTTGAAAGAGATGATGACATAGTACATGGACATGTGACTCATTATGGCATCTTACATTTTAGTATCAGAGGGATATTATTTGATCAAGTAGCTCCTAATATGGTTCTAGGAGAAGTTGAGGACATAAATTTGCTTCATTATTATCTCACATCTCCACATGCCAGAGACACTGCATCAGGAGAAGGAATCCAATTGATGACTAATCATACCTATGAGAGTCAATTTAGGACAAGCTAGACAACAAAGGTACATACTAGTTATACCAGTGATTATTTAATTCATATACTCCTACTAGTCCTATCAATGAAAATGATGTTGAAAGTCTAGAATAAAATAATGATCTGATTATTAATGTATCTTTTGATGTAAATTTTGAGGATGAAAATAATAAAATCAACTCTTCTAGATATATTGACAATGTTAAGGATACTAAATGTTGTAACCCTAAACATTTATCAAGTTCATGTGTTAATACATTTGAGAAACACATAAAGGGAATAGGTTCTAAGTTGTTAGATAAAATTGGATTTGAAGGAAAAGGCCTTGGCATTAATGGTCAAGGAATTATCCATCCTATCCAAGTGGTAAAGAGACCACTTTGTGCAAGATTAGGATATGGAGGTGAAGGACAAATATCCAAGAAGCTAAGCTAAAGAGTTATTTAAGCAATAAGTTAGGACACCCTAAAGAGTTGAAGAAAGCATTATCAAAAGATGAAGTATATAAATCTGATGAGACATCCTCAAATGACTTATTGACGTATGAAAAGAAGAAATACTTAAATGTATCTTATAATTATGCCTCAAAAAACCTTAGAAAGATGCTTAAGAGACATGTCAAGAAGAAGATTGACAAAACAAAACTACCTAAAGAAGACATGAAGTTTGGTTTTTACTTTAATACTAAGGGACAACTGTTGAAAGAAAATAAGCAAATTTATCCACAAACCTAGGCAAAGGTTATAATTGCATCTTTAGTCAAGTAACATATAGAGTCTTGCCAGATAAAATTAGAGATGACATTAGCAAGGGAGATGTTAGTTAATGAGAAGATGATAATTCAAATATTGTCACCCTAGAAAGGTAAGCAACACTTCTTAAAAAGAATAATAGTTAAACATTATAATATAGATGCTATCTTTGATAAAAATTATCAAAGGAATTTGATCTCATAAGATGTTGTAGAAACCCTAGTTTTAAAAACTAAGCCGCATTTTCAACCCTATTCTCTAGATAGAATAGATGATCCTAATAATGTAAATGTAAGTAAAACATGTAAACTAGGGTTTGTGATTACCTCTAACTTCCTAGGTGAAGTTGAATTAGATGTAGTTCCACTATAATTTAGTGTCATTATCCTAGGTAAACCATATTTGTCTCTGAGAAAGGCAAATTTTTAAAAAAAGGAAAATCAGTATAGTATTTTAAAAGATAGGATAAAATATCTTGTATGAGCACATCGATAGTAACCATTATAGGTAAACAGCGCCTTTACTATTATTTTACTCATCTATGTTGTAGACAAGATCACTACAGGGCAATAGAAAGATGCCATCATCAAAAGCATCAAGAATAGCCCAGAAGATACATTATATATTTTAATCTATATGTTTCAGTATGTGCAAATATGTATGTATGTTTGAATATAGGCATTGTTTATAAATGCATAAGACCCAAGTATGGGAAATGTTTGTAATCATTATAGATTTTGTAAAGACCCAAGAAGGGTAATGTTTTTAAATTGTGTTGCTATGTAAGACCCTAATGTTTTTATAACACTAGGTGACATTCTCATAGACTCAGATCTGAAGACCTGAAACCAACTGACATTAAAGAAATCATCTAAGCTAGAGTCGAGAGCCAGATCCATGAAAAGATCCTCATATTGAGTACCAAGTCTAGTACTAGCTTTTTGAAAACAAAAAGCCTTCTTAGTGGGGAGGATTGATCTAGGAGCATCCATATTCACTCTAAAAAAGAAGACATCAAATTTTAGGTTGATCATTGTCACGAAGGGCTCATCGAGAGATTTCTAGTGTATCTCATGGTTCACAAAATAGAGCCCATATGCATTAAAATATTATGCATCAAAGATCAACTGGGGGAAGTAAAAAAATTGGGTTTAGATAGAAAACCAATTGGATGTTGACAAGTGGTGAGTGGTAAAAAATTTGAGAGTGAAGGATAAGTAATGAGTGGAGATTGGACCACATGGTGGGTCCTCAAGCCACCACGTGGCTTTCCACCAATTATTTTACCATGGTCCAATTTTAACTATATTTTACATTATTTCCTAAATGTTCTAAACAAACCATATATAATTTACCATTGTCACATAACCCTACATTCCATGCTTCCCCAACATACTTGATACATGTCATGCCCTAAGTTTCCACTTGACCCCATATTCCATTCGCATTCCATGTCTCAATATTCCACGTGAAACCCACTTACTTTTCACATGCCACATTCCAAACTTCAACATGGAACCATCCAACATCCACTTAAAACCTAACATGCCACTCAATATGCCATGAAATTACCACATACCATCAAAATACATGCCAATGCTAATTACTTGGCATGTTATACCATGAGTTTTGTGGTATATCTATATGCAAATGCCTCCCCCACTTTCCAATGTGGGATAAATGATATGGCTCACCACAAAAAGTGTAGAAGATGGGGATTTAAACCATTATCCTCCCATATAAAAAGATAAGGCCCAAACACTTGGGATAAGAGTGGAAATACAATATAAAGTGTGAGAACTTGTATTTGTAATTTAATTCAAAGAAGCTAAGCAACTATTGTAAAGGCTAGAGCTAGAGAGTTTGGATGAGTTGTAGAGAGTGCTAGATGTAGAATTGGGAGAAAGTCTGAAAAGGAACTTATATTATTTTTTCCCAAGGAACAACTTTCTAGTTTTTCACTTTTCATTTTATATATGTTTGTAATTATTTTACAAGATTTTTTCCAAATGCATCGACCGATATAGGACCAGAGACATAGGCCATTATGTCAAACTTTGATATCAAATGTGTGATGAATGTCTTGAATTATTCTTGTTAAATTGATTTTTGTAAGTCATTTTTTAAAATTATTCTATAAATTAATATTTTAAATAAAAAATTAAAATACACAAACTTATTATTACTTAATTTTATGCATAAAAAAATTATCTCTCAAAGTGACCAAAGCATGAGGATTTAACCATTTCTGCTAATATCTATAGGGTATATTACGACCATATACAGTTTGATAACTAGTGTGATACAAATTTTTGTACCACTTTTATTTCTAAATTGGGACATTCTATAGATGAACTAATAGACTCTCCATTAATTGTAGAATATCAAAATACATTCAGTTACCTATCACTTATGGCACACATATGAAAACTTTTGACCATATGGATATTAAACCATGAACCACATTTGAAATTAAAGTTTGAAAAAAAAATCTAACTGAGTGGAATTATAAGCTAGATACTATAAACATATGTGTTATTTTTTTTATATGGATACACAAATTTACATACAACATGACGACCTTGATTATTTACTTTAACCATTAGATTCAAGTAAATAATTAAACAAGGATATTGAAGTGGTGATAGTACAATAGTAAAAACAAAGCTTGAGAAATTTTCTAGGTGGTCCTAAACCTTTTGATGATGATGACTTCCTTGATTATACCTTTCAAATTTTTAAAATAAAATAAATATAAATATAAAAAAATTCAAAAATCCAAAAATACTTTCAACACCTACATGTTATATTAGCTCATTGGCATCTACGTGTTAGTTCCATGATGATGGATGGCATACTCAGTTACTCTTACATACACATATGTTTCACACTTATACTTGAGTTTGGTATAGGCATACATAGATACATGATCTATTCATATTTTAGATTTTGAGCCTTCCCTCTACTAATGTCATGCAAACATTGGGGGTATCTACTTATTTGATCTTGATACACATAATTTATATGGTTCAATGATCGCATTTTACTATCATGTTTAATCTTACATATGTACTTAGACATTCCCTTATCCATGATTATATCTTACCCAGGGTAATTGATATGCTATACACTTGACATTTTTTCATAACACATTGGATCCATGGGATACTATGATATGTTTATGTTAGTTGCTTACTATTTAATTTATGCACTTCCTTGAGTTTATTTCCTTTTTATTGTCTCTCTTGCTCAAGAATTTTAATATGATCCTTTGCTTGTATCCCTCATGCCAATGTATACTTTTAATGAAATTTACACATGTCACTATTTGGTGTATGGTTTTAATGATATTTGCATATGTCATTGTTTATTGTATGGACATTTGAATATGTCATCTTTAATTTTATGGATATTTCACTAAGTCATGTCCCTTTGGTTGTGTGGAATTTGAACATGCCCTTTGTTTATGGTCTCCTTAGACCATTTCCTTTTGACTTGTTTTTTAGTGATCTTGTGTGTGTGATTGATTTTTTTGTTGAGATTATATTTTTACTATCTAAATTCTTCCATGATCCTTATCATGCATGTTAGGCCTTCATGTGGTCACATTGGTTTTATGCTCTTCAATGTTATATCTACTTAGACATGGTCCTTATATATATTACATGGTTACATTCATAGATTATATAGTTATATTATCCTTTTGAGGTGAGTAACTACCAATTCTTATCTCTCCATCACCTCAAAGGGGAGAATATTAGTGGGGTCATGTCATAGAGGCATGTTCTCCATAATTAGAATAGTTTTTAGATTCAATGGCGGGATGTTATGGAAGAATGTTCTCCACACTCATTCAGTATACGGTACTTATATCAATTTTTAGATTCTATAGGGGCATGGATTCCACACATTCATAGTTTTCAAATTTAGTGGGGTCATGCTTTGGAAGCATGTTCTCCACACCTATTTAGCATTCAACATCTCTAGTTTATGATGGGGGCATGTTTTGGAAACCAAATCTTCACATTGGTATTTATATTAGTTTTAATATTTCTCCATATATAGTTGGGGCATGCATTGGAATCATGTTCTTCACACTTACACAATTTTCAAAATTAGCCAAAGCACACAATTATATGATTCATATTCATAGTTGTAGAAAAATTTTAGACATTCATACCATTTTTATACATAATTTCAACATGATACATATCTAAGGTACATATGTTATGTAATGTGTACCTAATATTGAAAAATACAAATCAATTTTAGATTTTATAACATTATCAAGGACTGTCACCACCCATTAATTGGACTTTTATGAATTATATTGAACCAATCTATTGAATTAGTTGCTTCACCTTTTGGTATGGTTGAGGTGATCAAATCACTAAATATCACCAAGTTTTGAGGTTGGACTTGATAGTATCATCTAGCCTCACTAATTTGATAGTGTGGATGACTTGGTTCACTCACACTCACTAGGTTATAATTATCACTGGGTTACACAATTGAGTTAATATTAACCATCAAGTAGAAAATTACTTTTTCTCCAAAGTTGGGGGCATGTACCTTCAAATCTCTTTTTATATCTCTATATCTTTGGATATATGCAATTTCAAGATTTATCTATATTTTTACTAATCTTAGTTTCATAGCATTATAATGATACATCTTTTTCAAATCAACTTTCTAATAGTAAAAGTAGTTACATTGACATAAAGATGTACTCATAAACCTTGATCTTTCAATTTCAATAAATTTCAAGTAATTTTAATCCTAGATTATATGTAATGATTATATACTATAACATTCTCTTGGTTACAAGTCAATTACCAACAAAACACTAGGTAAAGATAAGGTGTGTTTTACACACCCAAGTATGCATTCATTTTATTTAAACTAGAAATTTCATTACTAGATTAAAGGGCCGACGGGGGGGTCAAATGTAGACAATATTTATGGATTATAGAATACCCCAATCTTGTATACTTTGTAAATTCAAACCTTGGTTGTTCTTCTCACTTTTATACCCTTTCTCATTTTCAAAACTCTTACATATGCTTTTTTTTGCCCATTAGCATATCTCTTATTCTAAACAACCTTATGTTAATGACCTAGGCCTTATATCTTACATATAATTTTTAAAATTTACTTATCTTCCACTTCTACATTTTTTGAACCTACACCTACTTTATTTCTCTGTAGACATTAATGTTTAGGATAGACACTAGTGTCTATGTTAATGTCTTGACTTGGTGCAAGTCTCCAGGTCCCTAAATTCATTTAATTTACAAATTAAATGTATCTTAATGGTTGTATTAAGTACTTTTATATGAATTAATTCTCCAAATGGATTGATATAAATACAATATCAACCCTCATTCATTCCTAACCTATAAAAATACCAAAAAAGATGAAGACAACTTATCAAAAGCACTCTATCAAGCATTAAATTGAACAAAGCTTCCCTATTTTCATACCATTCATAGGTACAACACATAAAATTCTAAAGTACTAAACTATAAACCCAAGAGTCTAATTTGCCAAGTTACAAGCTAGGTCACTATTATACTTGCTTTACACATATTTCATGAATCACACACAAGCCAACATGTATGGGAGAACTACATCAACTTGAGGCTCTATTCAGAGATTAGCTATGTAGGCAACACCCACTAACAGATGGGTCTTTGGGATCAAATCGACATCATGTGCCCACTAACCCATTTTCCCCCCAACATCAACATGAAGATGAAGAACTACGGTTTTAAAAATCCATAGGAGAAAAAATCTATGAACTAGATCTAAATACACCAAAGTGAAGGTGAAATCAAAACCATAAGAATCTAAGTGGTCACATCCTTTTCTAGTAGGTATTATATATAGGACATTTATGTTGAACCCAAACATTAGCATTAGTGCAACCATCCTAGGTTGATGTTAGTGTCTAAAGCTTTAAAAGCATTAGATACAAAATCTAAAAACTATTTTAAAATCATTCCCTTCCTACTTTTCACCTATTCTAGATCTAACATTATGTTATCATTAAAACCAAGTATATTAATTCTTTGTCATTTCCAGGCATAGATTTTTTTTACTTTATATATTTAGCCTATTCTTAGAATAAGAATTTCAATGTATGTTTATCCTTGATTTTAACATTTGATTGGTTTGTTGTAGATATGATTATCACCTTCATGCATTATCATTTATATATTATTAACCTTATTAACACAAAGTTTAGGATTCCTCAATCCATCTAAGGGTTAAATAATGAGGTTGGTTGACATGGCTATTATATATTTTAAATGAGATGATTCCTTGATTTGTAAGTTTATTTATATTTTCTAGTAGTGCATAACACTTATTATCACAATGTTTGTTAATGCTATGGTAATTACAAAATGATTGGACATTAATTTTTTCCAAGTGATGTAGAGGATGATAGTAATTAGGGTATAATTTGATTAGCTTATTATCTAATAGTTTAAGTAAAATATCATGTGGACATTCACTGAAATAAAATATTAGTGATGATGTGCTCTTTATAGGAAAATAATGATTATGATTAGTAACTCTAGGATTATAATGTTTTCCTTTATGTATGAATTTTCCTTGTTCAAATGCAATTTCAACACTATGTACCTCAGAATTGAATTGTTTTTATTTGTTTATGGATTTTTTATAGTTATTAGTGTTATTATAATTAGTTTGATTAACTTCAGGTGATTTTTTTATTGAAATAATTCAATGTCCTCTTTTATATGATTTGAAACAATAACAAGGCCTAATTGTTCTTCTAGTACTAAGGCCTCATAACAAAGATCTATTGATTATTCACAAGTATTATAAAGTAGCTTCTATTTTAATGGATGAATAATACCTTCACAAAATATGTATTTTACTTATACATTTGTGAATTGTTAAATAGTTGATGCATAACAATTTTCAATCATAAGATATAATCACAAACATGCTTATTTTAACCTTGGTTTAAAGAGAGTAACTTTTCATAAGTGACCCTAGGTCCTTTAATTTTAATATATTAGATTAAAAAGGATTATTCTAGCAAAATATAATTAGATAAGGATATGATATAAAGGAATTCATACCAATCAAGTTCACATCCCTCTCAAGTTTTAAGGAAGAGCTATAACAATAAACAACTACCATTATACCCACTCAAATACTCATGAAATGATTTAAGGTGTAAGTGTCACCTCTTTCATCAAAAATGGAAATCATATGGGTTTATAGGTTAGGAGTTAAATTTGAATATAATATATTATGAACAATAGGATTAACAAGAATGGCATTAAAGTCAAAACAAGCATGATATGCTTTACTTTCTAAGGATAAATGGTGCACCTGTATTTGGAAATAACCTAAGATATGCATTAATAAATTGACTTGTTTGGAATTATTATTAATATTTTTAATAGGTTAATTTAATGGTTGAATTATGTTGTTAATCTTAGCCATTGGGATACTAGTGCAAATAAGAGAAGTAAGCTTAGGAAAATATGGTTGGTTGTGAAGATTCATTGAGCTTTGATATAGTGTTAATATGTATATGAGATGTAACATTATGAGTAATAAGATACTCTTTGTCACATATTTTACTCTATATATGATAATGATAAATATCATCACAAGATTTATATATGTTAGCATAATTAGGAGAGGTCAATGGAGAGGTTTCTAAAAGAGGAAGATGTTCATCATCACCATAGATATAATCTCCATCAAACCAATCCTCATCATAACCACTATAATTGTGATGAAAATAATAAATATAAAGAGGAATATTATTTATTTCTATTATAGGTGAAACTATGGGAGGAGGAAACTATGACATGTGGGTTCACTAGTTATGGGATGTAATGAAGGGGAGATGATCTTCTCACTAATAGGGTTTTATTGAACCTTATAAGAAGACATGAAAGAAGTTTATTCGTAAAAAAAATAATTGTTAGGAGTAGGTGACAAGCTAAGATAAGGGAAAGAATAAAAAATAAGGATCTTGGCTTGGTAAGATAATTTCTAAGGGATATGGGGAATAAAAAGTGTGAATGAAATCTAAGTGATCCTACAAAGGGGAATCTATAAATGAAACTAGGGATGTGATCAAATGAGAATGATAAAGGATTTATAAAAGTAAGTCTAATGGATACACCAAGATGGATTTATATATGTATCTAAGAAGGAATCTAAAGGAGAATCCAAAGACAATTTGGTAGGTTGGATCAAAGGAGCATCAAAAGAGGACCCCAAAAGAGTGCCTAAAGGATGCACCATAAAAGAATCTAATGCATATTATAAATAATAATACAAAAAGAAATATGTAATAACATAGTCCTATTAGAGGCATGATTTTTGGGAATTATATTTAGAATAATCAATGCAATGAAGGGAATTAACAAAATTAAAAAGTAAGTTGGGTGTGCAAGGGTAAGGTTATTCATGTTGGATAGTAGGTGGTAACCTAATAGAAGGTAAGTAATAAAATTTAAAAGGCATATTAGGATCTAATATAGATTATAAGGGAAAATATGAGGGAATATCATGGGTGGATCCCAATTGTACATCCAAGGTGGAGATTAAAGGAGTAATCAAGGATGAATCTAAATTGAAATCCAAAATAACGTCTAAGGGGTGAGATAAAGAGGAGTCTAGATATGTGTTTAAGGATGAATAAATAGGTTTGTCTATGGGAGATTCCACAACATGACTCAAAAGAAGATATAGATGATAATATAAAGAGGAATCCATGGATGAATCAAAATATGACTTCCCTCCTTTGCTATAAAAGTACAATGAGATATTTCAGATTCAAATGGTTTATATGTATCTATGATATCAATTTCAAAATCATCCATATAATCATCTTACATAAGGGTTTTGACTATTTATATTTGTCTATTCAACTTGATCATAATAAAAGAGGATAACACATAGAAAAAAATCAATTTTGAGTACCCATAATTACATGAAATATAATATATGCAATAAGATTAATGTTTAAAGTAGCAAGTACTATAGAATTTTTAGAAAGACTAATGATTAAGCAAAAATCATAAGAAAAATTTGAGGTATAATGGGTGAATTAGGAAAGGTTATTTAATGATATGTAGTTTCTCATATATATTTGTTCCTTGATTGATTAGTGTTGACCCAATATTTCATAGCACTAACTAAAGATGTAGAACTATGTGTGCATCTCACTAACCCTAGATTTGATGGTAAGTTGAGAGTAAATTCCATGGGTGATACACTCCTCTTAGGTGAAACACAAATTATATAGATAAAATAGGATTCCTATTGGTGTAAACAAGGTATACTAAGCATTTTCAAAATACCATTATGAATGTGGAAACTAAATTGTGTTTAGTTGTGTAATATGGTTATGAGTATTATATTAAAACCCATGCCATAATGTATGTAAATAAGACACTACATAAACCTTCATGACAATAGCTAAGTATTTTAAAAATTACCAGAACATATTTTTTAAAATAAGAAAAAGCAATGAAAAATAAATATAAAATAAAGTGAAATATTTTTGTGCATGAATAAAAAATTTCTAATTTTTAGAAAATCATAATTTTAATTGAACCCCTAGACCACACAAAAATCAATAAAAATAAGTAATAAATTATTGCACAATAAATAAATAGAAAATTCAAGAGATCTATGAAGTATTTAATAAACTGAGATAGGTCATTGTAAAAAAATAGTCAATTTATAGAACACAAAAATTATTTTAAAAATATAAGTATTATTCACTACTTAATTTAGTAACTACTAAAAATAATAATTTTTAATTTATGAGTAATCTATACAAAATTGTGCCAAAAAAGAGTTATTTAATTTAATATATATAAACAAATAAAATTTTTGATAACATTTTAATTGAGTTTTTGTTGACAATTTTGACATCAGAGGTCAAAATATCACCCCTACCATTCAAAACCTTGCACATCACACTAGTTTGTCTTATGATTTGGTGAGTTGGTCCTGAAAGGTCCTTAAATGATCAATATGAACAAAATCATCACAACACATCATACAAGAATGAATAGGGTAGTTTTGTTATGCATTTCATAAGTGTATTTGGGAATTCAACCAAAGTTGAAGTTTTGCATGAGAATGATCTATTTTGTGCCAAGGTCTCCCTTGCAAATTTAGTGTCTTGATGAGTTTTCTAAATCAAGATATAAGCCTTTAAAAATGATCTAGTAGCATATAATGTGCTCGAGGACATCAAATTAAAGCCACATGAAATAGTATTTTGGTTTCAAAAATACTTAACAAATTTAATTTAAATGTAGGACCAATAAGTGGCACAATCCTAGAGGCTGACATCAAAGATCAAAGGATCCTAAAAATAAACATGAAGGTACTGAGTGTCGCAATCACTATGAGTTGAAATAAGATCGATGGTCTATGTTTGATCATATTATTATATGGAGATCAATGGTCTACATTTTATTTGGAAGATCAAATATCAGTGGAGCATGTTTAATCATGCTGAGGAGATCAATGGTGTGTATAAGGTCAAAAGTCAATGATCCCATATTCAACATGAGGTTGCCATGTGGTGTAAGCATGTTAACTAGATAGAGACTAATAGTAGGGTCCATAGAAGGCATGTGGAGCTACCAAGTGTTAAAATCCTATAAATGAAGATCTAACAACAAGCACAAATCAAAGTTTCACAATCTTGAGTGTAGATTAAATATCAATGGTTGACATTGAAAGTCAAGGCCAAAGACTCCTAAGGAGATAAAAAATGCAAGTTTGATAAAGTTCTAGGGAGAATAAGAAGAATAAATATGTCCAAAGAGATGGTCATATTTTAATTTGAGATAAATAGTGTGGTAGGGATATGCCATATGGATGGATATATCAGATCAAAATATTATGGACTTGTGGGTTACCAAATCAAACACTTCAAATTCATCAAGCTACTATTAAAGCCTAGTGAAGATACCCTAAGGGACTTTATCACCATTTATACCATCAAATCATGATCAAGTCTATGAATATGAAGGTTTGGGCGTTATATCCTTTATGAAAATGGTATATAAGGATAGTGGAGCTAAGGAGAACCTTAAGACAAGGCATCAAGAGTGTCAAATGAAAAAAAACCATGTGTTTAGTGTAATAGACAAGGTCACATAGACAAAGCATGATGGAATTCATGTCCATGATGTAATGAGAGTTTTATCAAGGATTAATTTGGATACAATTGTCAATAGGATGAACAAACCCTATTGTGTCTTTGGAACACTTGAAGATCACTATAGACATTCAAGTGGAAGATCACGATCAATAAGGTCATTATTTTTGTGAATAATGTTATCATAGTTTTGAGATGAAAAATGGCAATTAATGATATCAAGCCCAAAATGGACCTACAGTGCCAATTATACACCATATTTTAGGTGACTTACTGGCACCTAGTTTGCAGGGAATCTTCTTGAATGACTACATGTGATGATGACAACACAAAAGGACCAAGGTGATGGAGTCGACATAATAATCAACTAGGGATCTTGATCAACACCCAATGTGCACTATCTACCTTGGCATAAAGATGATTTTGTGTGATATAAAGCCTATCTTGATATAGTAAAAAGAAGGACTGTTATGATTTTGTCATGCCTAGGCTATGCCAATTTTTATACTCCAACACCTATTTGATGCAATAAAACACTGAATTCCTCCATTCAAAAACTGAATTTAAGTTTTTACTATGAATTATTTGATGTGGTTAAGTGAATGTATGCTTTTATTTTCCCATGTCTGAGTTTTCTCACCTTCATGACATGTTTTTTAGCTTTCACAAGTCATTATAAGTGCCATAAATAGTTTATTGATTGGTTTAGAAGTGGAAAAGACCTGAAATCTTCCATTTCATGATAGATTGATAATTAGTTCATGCCCTTTTATGAAATAATTATGTGAAATATGATCAAAGAGTGAGTGAAGTGATATTTATAGGTTTTTAAAGTGTCTGATAGTGTGTGTCATGTGAAATTATAAGTGTTTAAAACATTGGTGCATCACCTTCTTTTACATATTTTCATGAATTATTGTCACCTTCTTTCCCTTTTCCAAATAAGTGATTAGTTTAGGTGATATATCCAAGGGAACCATCCCTCTTCAGAGGTTATTATCACTTTAGTTTCACACACGCTCTGCGAAGATCTCATTATTTTAGCTAAAGAGAAGGTTTGCTTGCATTCCTTCCAACACGGTACTCTTCAGATTGATAATAGTTTTTGACACACCTATTCGGACCCACTCTCCTTGGCATAGTTGAAGTTTGGATCTAAGGATAATTATTTGTAGAAAAATAAAACATCCATCATCATTAGAAGTTAAAGATTATTTAGGTTTCAGAGTTCATTGCATCATTTAGGAAATACTTTCATACCAAAGGTTACCATAAGGTTAGATAGTAATGGTATTCCTCTTGAATTTATTGAGTTGTGTTATACTTAGTATAAAAAATCAAGGTTTAGTAGGAAAAAAACTTATCACCAAAGGAAATATTCATCTCTTGGTCATCCTTTTGTCCTAAATAGTGTAATCCCCACTATTTGGATGGCCATCAAAAACCAAGTGTTTGTTCCATTCAATAGAGGAAGTCCACTAAATTTATCCCAGCTTGATAACATTCCTTTGTTTGATATTAAGAGTATCCAATTATTATTAGGAGAATATCAAAAAACTTCTATTAAGCACATCTAGGATGTTTCCAACCTTTGTTCAGTTCACAAAGTTGTCCAGGAAAATGTAGCTATTAGACTACTTGTTACTTCCTTCAAAGGAAAAGCATTGTAGTGGTATTTAAAACTCCCATTGAACTCCATTTCTACCTGGGATGAATTAGGTGAAACCTTAGTCAGAAAATTTGAGGACAAATCTGATCACCTATTCTTAATGGAATAGTTGACTACTATAAAGAGAGATCCTAAAAAATTCATCTCTGATTTTAACCTCAAATTCCAAAAGACATAAAATAAGATACCTATACTTATTAGACCATACCTATAGTATGCCTTTTTTTACTATCTCAAATCCCTTAACTTTGATATTAGTGTGATGATACAAACAATAGGTGGTATTACTTTGTTAGATGTTTATGAGGTTGTAATAAGGGTAGAAAATAGTTTGATACAAGCTAGTAATCTTTTTCCAAGGCCTCTAATTTCTATATTCTTAGATTTTAAGTCTATACCAACCCCTTAAGTTTCTCAAATTCCATCATTAGTTCCTATTCCATCTTCTCAATCCCAAGTTGCATTCCCTTCTAGTCAAGCTAGTGAGCTTAGAGAGTTTAAAGGTTTATTACGGTCTTTTAGAAATGAAATAGTAAAACTCAAGAGATAGTAATATTAGGCTAATAATCCTTATTAATAACAAAATTAGACCATCTATCAGCCCTTCAGAGACCAGAGGCCTTTTTATCAAGGGTTTAGAGAGAATAGACTACCCTACCAAGCACAAAGAGCCATAAATCAATCTAAACCATATGTAACTCTTGATCCTAATGCACCTTCCACTTCAAATGCTATTGTTCCCACACCACCAAAAAATAATTTGATGTAGGACTTAGGTTTGTATGCCTCCAATCTTAGTTATTTTCAAAACCAAGCCTTGGTGTCATAAAATATTACTATGCCACAAATGACATAAGAAGAGTTTTCTCTTTAAGGGAGTCAATATGAAGAGAAAAGTTTGGTATGAAAAGGAGAGACTCAAAAATTTCTATGGCATCCTAATACCATTAATGTGAACTAGAAAATGGATGATCATGTTGCTTTTAATTAAAGTGGTGAGACTAACACTTCAAGTGGTCAAGTTTCAACTATAACTAGAGCCAAAATAAGAGCCATTAATGAGGATCAATATATGAAAAATTATTTAAGCACTCCTAATATTGTTCCCAATAGGACCAAGGATCAAATTTTAACCCCTATAACATAGAAAAATCAGAATATGGAGATTGGAAAGCTTCATCAAGTACCTCTAGTTTGTGAGCAACCAATAGTTTAGAAGGTGCAACTAAGGGTTAGTAGATCTCAATTTAGTATAGTGGATCAAATGAATAATTATAAAATTAAAATTATCATTTTTTATTCCATTTTTATTCCAAGATAAAAGGACATGCTCATTCAAGATCTTGCAACTCCTAAGTTATCTCCAAAATCGATTGAGAAAAAGGTGTTGTCTTAACTAATTCATACCAACCAACTAAGAAAAAAGTATAACAAGTACATAATATGGTAAAGGTGGAAAAAACTAAGGTAAAATCAAACAAAAATCCTCCCTTCTACCTATCTTTTATAGTTGGTAATACTTTAGTTCATAGCTACATGGTAGATAGTAGCGCTAGTTGTATTGTTATGCCTAAGCAAATTGCAGAAAAGCTTGGTCTTGTTTATGAACCAAATACTAAGGGAGTATTGCAACTAGATGGGTCACCAATAAATATAGTGGAAATTATTAATATTTAAATTTGAAACTACATGTTTGTCCCAATGTTACCATTTAGTAGGGTGTAGTTGTGGTAGACTTGCCTCCCTACTTTGCCATGTATCTTTCAAGGGATTTCACCTCAAATATTGGAGAATACTTATAAAATGATTGGACATATTTTATTTTCAGAACTAGATATGGTACTAGAGTAAAAATATATTATAAACCCATAACATATTTCCATTTGGATCCATATATTCCAAGTGTTATGAACACTAACTACATCATCTCAGATAAGGTGTTAGAAACTAGTGGAGTGGAAACTAAATCACCTTTAGATGGAATTACATATTTTTTCCTTGATAAGTGAGATTATAAATTTCATGATAATGATAATTATAAGATAATTTAAGAAGAGGGACTTGGTTTTTATTGCCTCTATGAATGATGCACTAATTCTAGCCATGATGAAGGATGATGAGTCTAGTGACGGTCTATAGCAATTACAATTTGATAGATCAAGGAATACTCATGGTAATAGGGAAATAATTATGTTTATTTTTCCAAATAATCAAATGTATTTATTTTATATTAATTTTTAGTTTGTTTGTTCAAATAATTTTTTAGAATATAAGGCACTAGTTCATAGTTTTTATTGGGCTAGGAAGGTGAAAGTCAACACCTTGTAAGTTTTTGGTCATAGTGAGCTTATAGTTCACCAGGTAAGAGGTCTTAATGTGTGAAATTTTTTGTTTCTTATATATTATAAGCATAGATTATGGGACTTAATTGAGAATTTTTAGGCTTTCAACATTCAAGAAATACCAAGAGATTAGAACAAACATACATATAGGTTGGCTGCCATTGGGGCATAATTTAGTATCATAGATGATGTGAAAAGTGAAAAAAATTAGTCACAAATTAAGGTGTTTTTAAGGCCTTATATTATAAATAACCATGATAATTGGTAAGTGTGTGAATATGATAATCATATTATTAGGTTCTTGTAAGAAGAGGCTGAGTTTTCCTAAAGAAATAAATCAAAGTTCTTGCAACAGTATGGTGATAAAATTATGAAAATAAAAATAAGTAAGTTACCTAATGGATTGGTCACACTTGAGAACATATTCACTGATGGATGAGTTGAGAAAGGAAAATTCATTTTTTTCAACAAACGAATAACACTATGCTAATGTGGAAATTGTAGTTGGTAAGAAATTGAAGTTGTGTAGGGTATGTACCCCTTCACAAAAAGAATATTTCATTAAATTATGTATAAATTTTGTTGATGTGTTTTCATGGAAATATATTTATCTCAAAGTATTTGATCCAAATCTATCTCAACACACTATTGAGTTAAAGGATGAAGCTAAACTAGGAAGGCATATGAAGTTTGAGTCTCTTTAGAGTGGTCCCTACATAATCTCTAGCTATAAATCCCACAATGCCTTTCAACTTGAAAATATGGATGGTAAGAAGCTCCTTATCCCAGTTAATGGGATACATTTGAAACATTACTATTAAAAGCTAGGTTCCTTATACATAATTAGTTTGTTGTTTTTCCTCCATGCATTATTCTAGCACATTTGTTTGTTTGTGTTTTTTTCCAAATAAGTGTTTTATTTGTGCATTTGATTCATTAGATTAGTTTCCATAATTTGTATTTTTCCTTCCTTATTTTGGAGGAATATGTTTTCTTATTTTTTATTCAAAGGGTCACTTATAGTCATGGATTAGAATTGTCATTATTTATGAGTCCAAAAGTCATGTAAATGACCTAGTTCTCAAGCATAATAGGCATGATTCCTAGATGAGTAGCCAAATTATTGATAATTTTAATTTCACAGTTCAAAATTTCACCCCTAACATTAAAAACCTTTTAATCATGCTAGTTTGTCTTATGAATTGGTTAGTTGGTCTTGAAAGGTCCTTAAATGATCAATAGAAACCAAACCATCATAACACATCATACAAGAATGAACATGCCAATTTGGTTGTGCATTTCATAAGTATACTTGAGAAGTCAACCAAAGTTTAATATTTTCATAAGAATGATGTATTTTATGTCAAGGCCATCCCCTACAAATTTGGTGTCTTGAAGAGTTTTCTATATCAAGTTATAAGCCTTTAAAAGTAATCTAGTAGTATGGAACGTGCCTGGGGATGTCAAATTAAAGTCACAAAAAATAGCCATTTGGATTCTAAAATCCTTAATAAGTTTCAATTTAAATGTAGGACCAATAAGTGGTATGATCTTGGAGGCCAACATCAAATATCAACAGGATGTAGGTGATCCCACAAAGTCAACAAGTCAAGAAAGATTTGTGGTGTGCATTTAATCATAAAGTTAAATATCAACAATGAGCTCAAGGTTAAAATATTAGAGGATAAAAATGAAGATACCAATTGTCTCAATAATGGTTTTTGGAAAGAATTTCAATGGTACACATTTGATCATATTGTTAGATGGAGATCAATGGTTTACATTTGATCTAGAATATCAAATATCAATGGAGCATGTTTAATCCTATCAAGGATATCAATGGTGTACATAAGGTCAAAAATCAATAAACCCAGATTGCACATGAGGCTACCATGTGGTGTAAGAACATTAAATAGATAGAGACTAATATTAGGGTCTATATAAGGGACATAGAGCTACTAAGTGTCACAATCCTATAAATGGAGATCTAACGGTGTGTAAAAATCTAAGTGTCACAATCTTGAGTGAAGATTAAATATAAATGATTGACGATGAAAGTTAAGGCTAGGAAACTCCTAAGGATATTGATGGTGTAAGTTTGATTAAGTTTTAGGGAGCATGAGATGAAGACATGTGTCCAAAGCCACAGTCATATTTTAATTAGAGATAAATAGTGTAATAAGGAGATGCCACATAGATGGACACATTAGATCACAAGATTATGGACCCATGGGTTACCAAATCAAACACTTCAAATTTAGAAAGACCTCATTAAATCTTAGTCAATATACCCCAATAGAATTCATCACCATTTATACCATTAGAACATGGTCAAATCCATGAATATGAAGGTTTGGGAGTTCTACCCTTTGTGAAAATGGTATATAAGGATAGTGGAGTGATGATAACATTAGGAGAAGGCATCAAGAGTGTCAAATGGAAAAAAGGGTTATAAACCCTATGTTTAGTACAATAGATAGGGTCATGTGGATAGATCATGATGTAATGGGAGTTTGATAAAGTAAGGATTAAGTTGGATATAATTATTAATAGGATTTATAAACCCTATTGTGGATTTAGAACACTTGAAGATCACTACAGAGATCCTAATGGAAGATCATGATCAATAAGGTCATTATTTTTGTGGATAATGTCATCATAGCTTCAAGATGGGAAATGGCACTTCATGATATCAAGCCCAAAATGGACCTACAGTGCCTATTATGTACCATCTTGCAAATGAGTTATTAGTACCTATTTTGTATGGAATCTTCTTGAATGATTTAACATGGTGATCACAACACAAAAGTCCCAAGGTGATGGATCCAACTAAATGATCAACCAGAGTTGTTACTCAGCACCTGGTGTGCACTCTCCACCCTAACATAAAGATGCTTCTATGTGATATAAAGTCTAGCTTGATCTAGTAAAAATAGGGACTCTTATGCTTTTAGCATGCCTAAGCTATGCTAATTTTTATACTCCAACACCTATTTGATGCAATAAAATACTAAATCTCTCCAATTTCAAGCTAAATCTAAGTGTGTAATATGAATTCATTAAAGTGGTTAAGTGAATTATGCTTTCCTTTACCTTTGTCTAAGTTTTCTCACCTTCAGGAAGTATTTTGTATCTTTCACATGTCATTATAAGTTCCATAAATAGTTTTTTGATTAGTTTATAAGTGGAAAAGACTTGAGATTTACCCTCCCATGCTAGATTGATATCTAGTTCATGCCTTTTTATGAAATACTTGTGTGAAAGTTGATCAAAGAGTGACTGAAGTGATATTTGCAGGTTTTAGAAGTGTTTGATAATGTGTGTCATGTGTAATTATAAGTTTAAAAAACATTGGTGCATCACATTATTTTACATTATTTCATGAATTATTCTTTCCATTTTCCAATCAAATTATTAGTTTTAGTGATAGATCCAAGGAAACCAACCCTCTCTAGAGGTTCTTCTCACTTTAGAGCCACCCACATTCTAAGAAGATCACATTATTTTAGGTGAAGATAAGGTCTATTTGCATTCCTTCCAATAGGGTGATCTTTAGATTGAAAACAATTATTTTGAAGTAATTAGGAGATGAACAAAAAATAGGAATTTCAAGCTAATCATATAGAAACCCTTGAATATACACAATGGAAAATACATATTTACTAAAAATGAATAATTTTTTTTTAAAATAGAGATATTTTTTATGAAAAAATTGAAATTGTAGAACCTATAAATTAATTTTAAAATATATTCATTTAGGTTCACTTATGTAAGAATTTACTAAAACTAGTAAACTAATGTTGGAAATATTGTCATTGATGTCAAAGGTCTAGCATTATTAGTGATAAAGGCCCCATAACTTTTAATGGTGTTTTTAATATTCATATCTTGGCTAATATGTGTTGATATTTATTTAATATTAATGAATATATTTTTGGTTGCATAAAAGTCAAAAGAGGGCCCATGGAGAAGTCAAAGAGTCATGGGGTAAAGACAAAAGAGGAATGGGATGCATTTTCCCATGAAGAGTGATCTTGAGGAATTTCAAGAGTCACCAAGTGAAGACAAAAGAGGGTATGGCACATTTTTCCATGAAGAGTATTTTAAGGAATTTGAAAGATCACAAAGATAAAGACAAAAGAGGAAAGGATGCATTTTATTATGAAGGGTCACCATGTGACTTTTCAAATACAAGCATATAAAGGGTCATGCAAGTTTGGCACCATTTTCCATGAGGATTGAAGTGTCACAAAGAGTGAATGCCAAAGGTCATTTGGAAAGCTAGAAATAAATGCTTGAGAATAAATTTGTAATATGCAAGAGAGTGAATGGTTTTTTAATTATTTTATATAAGAAAAGAGGAGAGAAAAGTAGGAGATATTGTACAGTTCTATCATTTGTTGAGTAAGTAACATTGAGAGATAGTTGTGTTTTATACATAAGAGGGTTTGGTGATCCTATGGGTTGGTGTTAAAAAATATTGTCAAGGGGTTGGTGCTCACAAATAGTTGCTATGTTGGTGGTCGGTAAAGGATTTGGTGCTCCTAAAATTTAGTGCTTATGAACTTTGTAATTTGAGTTGGTGATCATTCATATACTTGAGATTATTCTCTGTGGTTTTTCCCACTTTAGGTTTCCTCATAAAAATCTGGTCTCTCTCTCTCTCTCTCTCTCTCTCTCTCTCTCTCTCTCTCTCTCTCTCTCATGTGGTGCATGCTATTGTTTCAATTTTATTGTATATATTGAATGGGTGATTATGGGATTAAAGAAAAGAAATCAAATTAAGGAAAAGATATATAATATACTAATTCACCCCCCACTCTCAGTATAGTTTGTGTTTAACAAATAAAATTTCTAAGCAATTTAAGAAAAAAATTGAACATAAAACATGTTTTAGTATATTTATGTCTAAACAAAAAACAAATAAAATTTTTATCAATAAAATTTTAAATGATTCAAATATTATAGAAAAGTACCTGATGTTAAACTAGGGTTTCAAAATGATTGACAATATGTGGGTTTAACAAAATGTTTACCCTATAATTGATTAGAATTAATCAATTAACTTAGAAATAAACTATTAAAACTAATGTACAATAGTAAATAATGAAATATAGTAAAAATAAACTTAAATTATTCTATAATCAATAAGTTACAAAGGGCAAGTATTTGAAATCAATTGGTTATTGAAAGTATTGGATGTGTCATGATTTACAAACAATTAGAATCATAATATAGGGTATAAGGA
Organism: Torreya grandis; assembly: GCA_037957365.1. Taxonomy (NCBI): domain Eukaryota; kingdom Viridiplantae; phylum Streptophyta; class Pinopsida; order Cupressales; family Taxaceae; genus Torreya; species Torreya grandis. The sequence continues at coordinate 158,086 of JARHVA010004500.1, forward strand.
CAATGGTGCACTAAGTGGAAAAGGCTATAGTGAAATATTGTTTGATATCACTCCTTTGTCCTTGTTGACTATACAAAATAATTTTGATTAGTGATATTATATTTTCCTACAATAATTTTTTGATTTTGTGTAAGAGTCAACTAGACATCGAAAATACCTTAAAAATGATGCCCTAGTCCTCTAGAAGCACAAAAAAGAGATCAATTTAAAATTGGTGAAAATAGGGGAAGGTGGAAATGGCTAAGCTATCCTCAGGAAGTCCATTTTTTACTACATGCTACTTACATATCCCAAAGGGCCTCAAGCTGATATAGTTCTCCCTTTTGGGGAAAGTAAGAAATATGTGATGAATGCAACTAGAAGATTGATTATAATGCGTTAAAATAGATACCTCTTGACCTAAAATAAAACATAGTTAACTTTACATATGACTAAAATAAATCATCATAACTAAAATTGAAAAGAATAATTCTATTTTGTTAAATGTAGGATTCTTTTGAAATTATATTACCATATGATTGCTAGGTAATGAATTAAGTGTATTTGATGTGATTTTATAGAATAATATTTCAATTATTTTCATGATCCAACCTTAAATTTTTTTTTGGATAACCTTTATTAAACATATACATTTTAAAAAAGTGTTAGTTGGAGGTAAGAGGATAAGAGTGCACTAGGGGACAGGGAAATACTATGGTCATGTCTGCCTAGTGTGGTCTTATCCTAGAATGTAAAAAAACTTATGAAACTTGATATGGATGATATATGAGGAGAAAAGAGATGAATAGTAATGAATAGGGATGGATATATACTATTTTATCAGTATTTATAATAAAATAAAGGCTCATATAATGATTTGGCTAGTGACATGAAGTAATAAACATTGTCAAGAATAAATATTTTAAAGCATTTATTGATTAAATTTATGCATCTATAGTATCTAATAAAATTTAATAATTTCATAAATTGACCACATGGTATTATAAAAAAATTATTGGATAAAATGCTAATAATTTTGCCTCCTATCTACTATCATCTTACTCGCCATCTCGATAAAATTAAGGGAAAACCATTTTTTACTGATCATGGTATTAATGGACATTGTCACAATGTTTTTAATGCATTACGATAAAATTTTACAAAAAATATGGATATAGCGGTTATTACATTTAGAAAATTTGAAACAAGGTTACCAAGTTACCCTTTTCCATCTACTTCTACTAATCATTCAATGAAGACTAGTATTTCTCAAGGTGTTCCTACAAAGAAACTAATGGCTCATCAAAATTCTATGGATGATTTTTATAAAATAATATCTTATTATAACACACATTATATAAGAACCAATCTATCCCAAGATATTCCCATTCTAGAATCAATGGTCATTCTAACTCTAACTAAGAAATAACCTAGAGAAGGCAAAGTTGTAAAATATAAGGCACAATGCCATGTAGACATAACTACATCCCCTTCCTAACAAATACTGATACCAAAAGTGAATACACACACACACACACACACACACACACACACACACACACACACACACACACACACACACACACACACACACACACACACACACACACACACACACACACACACACACACACACACACACACACACATACACATGTATGTATTAAAGGAGAGTATAAGTTGAAAGTATCTTACAAAAAAAATTACAAAATAAATTTAATTATTTTTTCCATAAAATGACCAATGTTTGGATTCACAAGATTACAATAACTTATTAATACCTAGTAATTTGGAAATCATTGTTGAGCATCAAGGATAACACATAGTAATACCTCTTCAAGTGGGATTATTCATATTAGCCACACCATTTTTGGTCCTATATAATAATGGGGTATTTAACATGTTAAGAAACCTATGGATGTAAAGGCATCATCTAGCTCTATCTAGTATACATCGAGGCCTAAAGTACATATACTATAATAGAGTGGTCATAGTTCTAAGTGTATGGTATGAGTATCCCCTATAGTTAGTGATATCTCATCCACCACCCCACCAACAACACTATTGGTATATACATATATTCAATATCATTCTCAAATATCGATGATAATCATAGTTAGGATCAATATTAAGAGAGGTTTGATACACCTATTCAAGATCAATATATAAATTTAGTTTTATATATATATATATATATATATATATATATATATATATATATATATATATATATATATATATAGAGGATCTATCTACACATATAGCTATTTCATATTGATTACATTAGAGAGTTAGAAACCATTGAGGCTACATATTCCATAGTATATAATTAGTTGGCACCATAGATAATTTAGTGTGTTCCATAGTGAACACAACTAGTGAGACACCATCCTATTTCACAATAAATACCACAAATTCTTTAACCTTCTAAACCCATTAATCATACCTCATGCTTCATGAGAAATAATAATGATAAACGTGTTACACCATTTGACTCTATATCATATTGCAACTCATCCATAGTTGAAACATCTCATCTAAGATAAATTTTATGTCCACCACCTAATACATGAAACTCCCTAGGTCCTCTTCTTGAGTGAATCATTTCCTAGTTTAATGAATTTCAAAAATTCCAAAAATATATGAAAATAAAATAATCAAAAAATGTAAAAGCATTAAAATATTCAAAAAATACAAAATTAAGACCTAAGCATGAAATGATGAATAGTTTACATTTTTACATATTTTATTTATCACATGTTTTGTAAATGGCATATTTATACATAAAAACATGAATTTCATGATATCTTAGTGATATGTAGGACATATAGGTTACACATGGACATACAGTTGTTGGTGTTCCCTCTATTTAGTACCCACATTGGGGGCATCTTATTCCACATGTTTTAATATTACAAGTTATATGTTTTCATGATCTTGTACCATGTTGAGCTACATATATTTATTACACATGCCTTGTTTGTTACTCATTTATTATATAATGAACACATGAAGTATCCTTAGTATCATAAAACCGTCAACTGTAGATACATAACAAGTGTGTGATGTATATAAATTTGTATAACATATATTTATTTTTTATTTGGCCTATGTATGTATCCCAAAATATTGAATAATATGAAAAGACTCTATTGAGATAAAAATAAAAATGTAGAATGTGAAGTGAATGAGATTTGTAAGTTCTATATATAGTGACCAATTATAAAGGAAAAGAGTTCCAAAATATAGAGATTAATATAGAGATATGATGACAGGTTTTCTAAATGATATTTTGTATTGGTTCCTTATGTAGTTTATACTTGGTTTTATTTACTTATGTTTAATTACATAACTCGAATAACCACTTTTTATAATTAAATTTTTGTTATTTTTTAAATAAATATGTAATTATAAATTGAATGAATGTTCAATCTTTGTATAATTTTGTCTACATTTTTAACTTATAGCTTACTTCACATAAAAACACATATTGGCATGATCTGATGGGTTTTACAATAACCTCTTATAATAATGGTGTGTGTAGACACCTAAATATATTTAATAATTCTTATTAAATCAATTCATCACATTTCCTCCTATATTCAAATAATTGATTAAGTCAAATTAGTCAATTATGCACACTTAAGTCCTTATTTTTAAAAATAATAATCTAGATTTTACACCTCATCAAAACATATCCCACCTTTTTCTACCTCATCCCAACCAAATCCAAAAAAAATTCAACCTCTTATGACTGATCCATTAAGTTTTCAAGGAAATTATCTAAGTCCTACTAACTCAATTAACCAACCCCATGTTTTTCTCAACCATTTTGAAATGGCCTTCATCCTCATGGGTGAGTACTCATTAGCCATCGTTGATCATTTTGATTATTAAGAAATTATAAATCATCCTCCACCATTGGATCCTTCTCAAAACATCTATAAATAAACTTGTAAATCTTCATTTTCAATGATCTTATCACATCACAAAATCTAGAGATCACAATCACACTCAAGAAATCAGAGCTCTATGTACAAGTGAATCAAAACAAATCAAGGTGAATCAAAGAATTATTTTTTCACCCAAATTTTACCCATTCTCTTTTTCATTGGAGGAGTGAGCACCACATATTTAAAAAGATCAAATTGAATGTATATCACAATGGAGAAAGCTTGTGAATTCAAACCATAAAGTTTTTTTATTGTTATTTTCTTTGCTACTCTACTATAGTTTGAATTTAGCTTAGATTAGAATTAGTTTACTTCTTAACATGTCTAAATTTAGTTCATACATTTATGGCACACTTGGTGGGATATTTCCCTCATATTTTTATCTTTTGATCATCATTTTTTTAATTAGATAACATTTCTCTTTGATATTTATTGTTTATATTTGTATATGCATTTAATTTTCATTTTTTTGAGTGATGGTACGATTTACAAGTTTCTATTAGGCATTTTTTGTTTAGCTATGTGTGCTCCACTACATAATAATGAATTTAGAAGAAAAAATAGAAAAATTATAGACCATAATAATGAAATTATCTTTTTTTGCTTTTCTTTGTGTTTTCTATTATGTCTACAAGGTTAACAACAATTTTATTAGGAAACAATGATTTTGTCATTCTTTGTAGTAATTTTGTCATTATCAAATCTGAATTTGTCAAAATCCACTGTGAAATTATCTTTTTCCATATTAAAATTATGGTTATTAGCAGTGAATTCATTTTTGTTAGTAATGAATTCATCTCGATTGGTAATGAAATTGTTGTTCTTAGCAATGAAATAATTTTTTAAGCATGGGTCTATTTATTTTTTGCTTTCTACTTTCTAATTTTTTTTCCTACATTGATTTTATTACAATTTCTCTTTTCTTCACTATCTATGTAATAATGATTTCATAATAGAGATGTGTTTTTCACTTCATTTTCATAGTTTTTCACTTGTTTTATTGAAGATTACCTTGTTCCAATATTAAACAAACATTCTAACAACTTGTTTACAAATTTTTTTCCAAAGAGAATCAATAAAAAGGATCAACAAAAATCCAAATTCTTTTTACTAATGCTTTTGATTATTTGTTTTTCAAAATTTTTAGTAATTACATAACTTTTCAATTTAGAATTTTGTTTCTGGTTATAAAAATCACATATTCTCTTTCCTTGGCATTACATTGGTAATGATACTAGAAAATTAGAAATATTTCTATAATTATTTATGTTATCCAAGTAATACCTACATATGCTCTTTCCTTAGTATTAAATTGGTGATGATACTTAGAAATCATACATGGACATTTACTTTTATTTTTCTTTATAGGAGCTCTATTGACTATGGATTTCACCACTATGCAGTAAGCTAAACCCCATTTACTGATGGGTATATAAATTAATATCTAGCTATTTTAATTTCCTAAGTGGTTTTGTGTTTTATCACACTATGATGTGATGGTTTTTCATGCTTTAATACCTAGGGTTTAAATAGTTGCCTCAAAATATGATATCAATGGTTGTCAACACACTAAGACCCTTATGGCTGTGTTGGACATGTTAGGAGAAAAACCAATAATCTGCATCTACTTTATCTATTTCTTCCATGATTTCCCCCTATATAAACTTGTTTAAACCTTAAACCTAGGATAACCTATTTTTTCATTCAACTTTGGTGCATCGATTAGCGATTAGCACTGAGAAGCAACCCTCTACACACCCTCAAAAATGGACTCAAAGGGATATGTGAATGGTAGGATCCTCCATAGTTAGTTCCTTAAAATATTAGGTCATAGCTAAGAGTACAGATGAGTTAATGACAATGGAAGGCCCAATAGTTATTTACAACCTTCATCATCATTTTCACCCTTTATGTGAAAATTTATTGACTAGTTAGAATATACTTTTTGTTTATTATTTTTCTTGTGTTTGACATGTATCTTATTTGTAAAGTTGTTTAGTCAAAATTTTAGTCATTTTGGTATTTCTAGTTATTTGTCAATAGTGTCATCCATTGTTAGAAACATGGCATATTGGAACCACAGCTCTACCAATTCCATCCCAAATCATATTTCAAATAATCAATAGTATAACCTAGGGTTCAATCCAACCAATTTTAATTCAAATTCATAATTGATTCAATATCAAATCAATCATCAAGCCAACCAAAGTTTGAGTTTGAATATTTATTCAAACTCTAACATCAATAAATCAAATCAACACATGGATAGTTACTCAAGTTTCCTAACCAACCAATTCAATCCAAATCATAACCAATCCATTTCTAGACTCAATTCTTATTCATGTTCACCCATGTAAAAATATCAAAATTTTAATTCAAGGACAACCTCAAATCTATTTTTAGAATAATCCTACACAATCCAAATATCCAATCCTACACAATCCACATATCAAATACCACCAAATATAATTCAAAATATGTACATAGATCCATATGATTCTAATCATAACATCAATGTAATTCAAACATTTGGTTCACCTTTACCATCATTTTTTGATATTCATATATACCAAAATACATTCACCAATCAAACTCCAATCCTATTAAATCCAACTATGTTCCATCTAAATCAATATTCCAACTTCTACGCCCATCAAAATCAACCTTTCTATAATAATAAAAATCAAACATTTGATTTTTCATCCAATTGATCTCAAAAATTAAATCCAAACTTCTTCACAAATCCCCACACATTCGTAAATCCAACAAACCAATCCTTCTAAAATCAAGCTACTTCCTCAACACAATTCGTTACTAGTAAATACAAAAACTTTCCACAATAATATCATTTTATCAATAGTAATCCTCCTTTCTAATCAAATTTCCCATTCACTAGTTATAATTCCAACATATCTCAATACACTAGCCAAGATTTATCTGATGTAGAGTCCATCATAATGCACCCACATCTATTCATATTTGAAAAACTTGATTTACAAATATGTCAAGTTGTCTCTCTAAAACCAAATCACATCATCTCATTTCCATTTCAAAATCATATTCTTTCATCCACTATCCACCAAACATCATTTTATCAAATACCCATTTTTGATAAACATTCTATCTTAATCCAAACACCATCTAATCCACTTATTGAAGTATCATATGCCTTTAACCCAATACCCAAGACTCCACATTTCCAAAAATCTTTTCACCCCAAATCCAATTTTTCTAAGATATAAACAAAAAGGAAATTTGGTAATAAATCACTTCAACAAGTCAGCAATATGTCCACATCTAAACTAAGATCAAATTTATTATCAAAATTATATATCCAATTTATTTTGAGATTAAAAGAAATTTCAACATACACTTTGGTCCCAATAATAGTTTTATCAGTAGAAAAATTTGTAAATGATAGTGACAATTTTATAAGTAAGGAATAATCCTCATCTAATATCAATACAAATCTTATTATAAATATCAAAGCAATCTATTCCATATACATAAACATTATTCTTCCTTTTCCCATTAACATTACACTACCTGCACATGTCAACTAGAATCCACAACAATGGACCTTATTGGACTTATCTCATGGAAACATATCAATTACAACATCTATAAACATCCATGAGAGCATCCCATTTGGAGAAATGATACTCCACCAACCATTGATTGAAGCTCCAAAAAGCAATCAAATAACACCAATAGATGAACAAATCAATTATTTTTTGCTTGAGGACAATAATATCAAAAACATTGAAACAAACAAGTCAACTAGGAGAGAAACCACATGGAATGATCTACCATTCATACTACAAGAAAGAATCTTAACTCCCATGTTACATACTTATTATGCCAAACTAGTAGAATGGCATTATAATGAGTTGGATTAGGATTTTAAGATCAATTTTGAGGCACATCATATAGGTTTGAATATTCTAGATTTTCTAATGAATTAATAATTATCAATATGGATTTATCCTATTTTGAATTTCTTAGTATTGGTGGTTAGTCAACAATGGTTGGATGAAGGATATTGGTTTGTATATGTATGGAGAGCTTAATAGTCCTTGGTGCTTGATACTCTTTAAAAATATTACTTGTAGTCTTTATAGAGAAAGGCATCGAGATTTTATGATGGTCAGAAGAACTATTAGAAGGTTTATAGAGTTTAGCTTCACAATCAAACTTATCAATGTAGGTCTCTTTGATAATTTTATTTTTCCAAGAAAAACCAAAGTTACCACTAAATTTTTTCAAATAAACTTATATATCGACATCTTTATTCAACAAGGATTCCCCAATTGAGAACGACATTCTAGATGGTTTATTAATAATTCTTGGTGGGCTCAATAACCTCACCCTATTCAAGTGTTATTCAAAGTAAACAACATAACTAAAATATAAATTAATGAGGAAATCATATTAGAACAACAATAATTATCTAGAGTTGACATGGGATGACAAGATAGAATCAAAGGAAACTTATGCATCTTGTATAGATGCAAATAAATAAAAAAATCATAAAATCACAAAAAGACCAAAAAAAAAAGCGTTTTTGTTTACAAGTCCCTTGACACTTGGGGGAAACCTATCTATACTTGCATTATGTTCATTTATTTTGTCATCATTTATGTTTTTTGTCTTGTATATCAAATGCTATGTTTAGTGATTATTTAGTTGTTAGTGTGCATAACACAAACATTTAAAAATTTTAGATCATCATATTATTTCAATCTTATCATATCACCATAATATATCATAAAAGAAATTTTCAAAATTAGTGTTACATTCGTTCTTGCCTTAAATCTTATGATCAGAGTAAATCTTTTTCCTACATTTTTATATCAAAATTGTAACATACTAGCCCATGGCCTTTTCTATAATATTTTCCATGATATAGTCTCCTCTTATAGTTCCCTTACAATAAAAAATATTAAGCATGTTACAAGAAGAAATAGGATAATTTACTTGCCTATCTTGGTCTTTGGTGATAAACCCTTGCATATCAATAGTCACATGGGCTCAAGATTATGGGTATAATTATCCCATATAACATGACATTCACATTCAAAACTTATAAAAAATCAAACTATCTCTCTCCCGTCATTGATCTTTGATTTTGAACCTTTGCATCTTACTAGTTGTGTAAGATTAACATTAACAAGAGATACCCTTTCCTATATAAAGTCTTTGGTGATAAGCCTATGTGTCGACTTGGTCACATGAGATTACATAGAAGAGTTCATAAGTTAAATAAAATCAAAGGATGTCTAAATAAATATTTATTCAAGAATCTTGTTTACATGTCTATGTTGAAAAGGGTAGACTTTATCCCATTAACCGATTCTGCCAGGGCTAGTTCTCTCTAGACATGTCCAATAAATCTAGTACTTTTGTGAGTTCAATAGGATGTACACTTTCATCTTTGATCATAAATACTAGATCACAATCCTTTATTATACATAATTTTGATTATTTGTCTTCACTACTTTATCATTTTTTTCTTTAGCTCTTTTGCTGTAAATTGAAAGATATATGTTATGAATACAAACAACTAGATCATCCCCCACAAAACAATTGATTAATGTATCAATAAAGTTTTTTTTTCATATCCATCATGTTACTTCATTTGTTAAAAAACAAGTGCACTATGTGTAAACCATTATCTATAATTACCCTAGTTATTTTGGGGCATCACCTTTCAGTCATTCATTATATATTTCCAAGTTTATCATTTTATTAGTTGTTAGTCATTTATCCTATAGGATGCTAAATTTTGAGGTTGTTATTTATTTATGTGAACCTGAATTATTTCTCATGATTGTGGAAAAAGGTCTTACACCTTATTTCAAATAATCCAAAAATTAAAAAAATTACAAAAATCTCAAAAAAATATAAAAATAATAATAAAACAACACAAAAACATTAGAAAAACATTCCAAAGGCATCAATCTCAACACACCTACAATTCTAAACTATCTTCCGAATCATTTGTTTGTTCTTGGGTGTGTCATTCATGCATCCTTTTCATCAAAACATTTAATATGCTTCATCAATCATCCACTTTCTGATCACTTCTCATATTGCAAGAACCATATCAAGCCTGATATCCCCATATAGACTTTGTCTAGGGTGGATTATGTAGGCAAAACTTAGAGACATGGGGTCTCTAGGGTAAGCTCAACCACAATCTTCCCCATCATACATTTCCCCAAAAGTGGATTAGCTTATCCTTTAGCTTGTCCCTCAAATTTTTAGTTCCTAGCCTCACTCTTGGCTACAATTGTTTACTTTTATCTTTATTCACAACTTTTCCACTTTGTATACTCTTTGTTTGTTTATTATTTATTTTTTATCTCTAACAATTTACTTGGTTATTTTTATCTCTTTATTTATCCTTATCCATTAATTTGGTTATTTCATCTCATTTCTATCCCTACCCATTCACTTAGTTATTTTTTATCTCTTTCTTTATCCTTAGCCATCAAGTTGCTTTTTTCACCTCATTTTTATCTCTAACTATTCTGATGGTTATTTTATTTTATTTTATTTTATCAAGTATGTTCACTTTTTAAGTTACTCTTTGTTTAGTTATGTGTGTCATTCTTATTTCCAAATCTTGGAATCATAACACTGTCATTTAAATTACATGTTTTTACATTGTTGTGTTTACAATCACCTAGATCTTTTTTTCATCTTATTTTTATTATTATTTTTTGTATGTTTATAAATATTAAATTATTCAATGAATATATAGTATGGTTATGACTATATCATGATGTACTTTACTAAAAACATAATTTATTCTTTCTTTTTGTTCAAATGCTTAAAACATCAACATTCATCATGATTATTCAATATCATTGGTGGTACTATGTTTTATGATATATTAAAAATTAGGTTACTGAAAAACTCAAATACTATTAGAAATCCATTGCAATATCACATTATACATCCATGTGCATCATACAATTATATATAAGTCATAGATCCATAATAAATATGCGGAAATAATTAATACATGCAAGTGTAAATTAAAATGTGGGAAATATAATAAATGCTACCATCTATCCATACATCTATCAACCATATATCCATAAAATTCATATAAACCAATAAATAATCCATCAATGTTTGATGTCCATAGTATAAAATCAAAAAATAATCATCATGAATATTATATTTATCAAATGTGTTTATAAAAAAAGGTACATATCAACATATGTATACATCAATGAAATCCATCCATCAAAATATCCCCTATATCTATGTCTCATTATGTCCCTCAAAATGAGTATCTATTCTCAATAATAGCTCTCCATGCTATGGTGTGCCTTGTAGAGGACCCATCACATGATATACCTATACCACTAACCTTTCTAACTCCATGGGATAAACGGATCTAGTAGATGATGATCATCTCATGGAGTAATCTCTAAAAGATAGTTCCCTCTAGTCTTATGGTATAGTCCCCTCAAATAGGCTTGTATATTATATAGCCTAATATATAGCCCATATCACCCTATCCAAAGTAGCTATATGTCCCTCTCTATCTAATATTTCTCTAGCCTCTACAAGTTTAGTCTGAGATGTGTCCCTTTCCTATCTATAACATTGTGTGAGAACTATATAATATGGCATCTAGGTCCATACATCATGAGTAATCAAACCTAGATCCATGACATCCCTATCTATCCCATAAATAATACCCTACAACATATCTACCTCAGACTATAATCATCTGATCTTCACACCTTGATCCCCTCTATCATCTACTATACCCTATAATTTAGCTACCTCTTGGTGAAATCCATCTATCTCTCTATCCTGAGCCCTAATCTCCTCTCAGAGTTTATCAATAAGTGTATTCTCCTCTAATTATCTTGGATCATGTGAAGAACTAGCCACATCCCCTTTATCTGCTCGTGTGACCTATGCTTCTCTGATAGTAGTATCATATCCTACATCATTCTTGATATCCACCTCTACCAATGGAGTATCTCTTCCAACCCTCTACTCTGTATCAATGTCCATCTTAACCCCTACCTCACATAAAATATCAATGTCCTCCACATCTATGATCTACACATTATGCAACTAACTAGTCTCCCTAACATGTCCTCTACCTTTTACTCATTCTCATGACCATTCTCTATCCCCTATAAGAACCCTCTTGATCTAGGTTCCTAAACTTTACCTCGTAGCTATATACTTAAATTAGATACCAACATCTATCTACTTGTCTATGGTGGTGCATATGGAATGGCCAATCTTAATAGTGTCTATCAAGCCCACCAATCTACATACCCATCAACCACTCTAGTTTCAATTATTTCTCTCCAATCACTCCATCTAATAGTTTATAATTATGTCCAACTATGATTAGTGATGATTAGATCAATCATCATACCCAACTATGGTCTCTCCCTCACAGAATATGCAAATACATGTAGTCCAATTGATATATGATACCTCACACCAAACTAACTCATCATCCTATCTATGTGACATCTCTCTATGGTGTAGCCATGTTTCTCAATGATGTAAAAAATGGTCATCATGTAGTCCATGTGAAGATCCTCATGTGGCCACTAAAACACAATCTCCCTATAAGGTCTCCAAGTGATCTAGTCATCACATACCTCATCCACTACCCTCCTATAAAATTATAGATCTCATAAATGTGTTCTACATGTCCCAATAATAACATGCCATCCATATGCCAATGGCTCATCACTTGACTATGTGCTCAGATGTCTAACCGGCCTCTCAATCTAAAAGTGTTTCTAACACTAAATTTATAGTAATGTAGATGACCCAATATCTATCTGACTTGAATACACAAAATGATGTAAATCATGGTATAAATGTGCTAAAATTCATGGACCTATTTATCTTAATTTTTAATCATTTGTTAATTTTAGAAGAGCATAAGAAACTAGTAATAAGGGTGTGGTAAAAATACCTGGTTGTTATGCACATGTGATATAGATAAGTGTAAAGAGTTCCTTTTTATCTTGGAAGGAATACCTGTAGATAAGAAAGCACTAACAAAATGGGTTGTTAGTAAGATATTTATGTGGACTACCAAGTGTGAGCTAGATCTAAGAAGCATGAGTTTGCTAAGAGGCTATCAATCCACTCTTTGATAAAAAATTAAGCTATAAATGATAAAAAAGATACTTGTATCAAAGAAAAAAAGTAATAAAATTAAATACAAGAAGTATATGAATGCTTGATAGAGAAAATGACTAAATATAGAAAAAGTAGGTCAATACTAGTGCTAAAATGGATTAGGTCAGGTTTTAAAAATTAGGCAAGGATTTATGAATAGGTAGGGACACAAAAAGTCAAATTTGGTTTGGGGTAAGAGGTTAGAAATAACTTGATATTATTTCATGCCATAATGACTATCAATGGTTTGGCTAACCATCTATGGTTGGGGGTGACCATTGATCATTGTGCTAACCATCAGCTATTATTTATGGATTTCTAGAAGTGTTCAAAAAAGAGTTACAAACTAGATAATTGATCAAGTAAGGGTATGTTTAAGGGTCTAGTCAGAAATAAGAGGTTGGAAGATATGTGCAAAAAGGTTTAATTCAAGTTTGGAAGTTAAAAAATAAAATAACAAAATAGAAGTACAAATATACCTATTACTTTCTAGATGGTTGATGGTTGATGGATGGAGAAATTTTTGAAGAGTAGTAGTACTTTGCCTCAAGATTAATTTTGATAGAGGTTTAGATCTCTATTTTGTTGCTAAATCACTAGAAGAAGACTAGGTGGTTGGGGAGATTGATTACCTATGTGAAAAAATTCTTTTGATGATCCTTTTTCACCTCCTACTCCCTTTTTTTATAGGCAAAGAGAGATGGAGGATGTAAAGGTTCTCTAGTAGGTTGGCTTACTAATTTGATGTTTAGGAGTTCATTGGCACCATAAAAGTTAAACATATTTAATTTTACCTCATTAACTTACACACAAATAGTGATGTGTTATAAGGGTGAGGACCTGACCATTGATGGTTAAGCTAACTATCAGTGGTCCAGTGTCTAGAAGAAAAGGGTTAAGGTAAGTTAAAAGGGGTGGGTTAATGTTCATTATTAAGTTATTGAGTTTATTTAGATAAGTATCTAATTAGACCCAAGGTTTGATAGGTTGGTTAATGGGTTGAGAAGGGTTAGGTGGTCCCTAAGGTATCTTGAGGCATTTTGACATTTAGTATGGTTTTCTAGTGTCTACATTTTTCTCTTTTTTGTTATGTAGCTTTGAATCAAAAAGCTATAAAATAAAAATAGATTGCTTGGTCAAAGTTATATCTTATTTGAGTATAGGAGGAGGTGTTCCCCTTCAAACTGAGAGTTTATGAGGTGAAACCAAAATTGAGTCAAGGTTTGATAAGCAGTTTATAGTGAGTCATGAGTTTGGTGTCAAAGGTGGTTGGTCATTTGAAATGCAAACATGCACACAAAATGTGACTAAGTGAGATAAAAAACATCACACATATACTAAGGTTTCAAATGTTGGTAAAAATAAGGTTAGTTTTAGAAGTACAAGTGATAGGGTAATCGATCTAAAAATGTTAATCATAGCTAATCAGGTTACTCTATAAGTCTCCTAGATAGGGTCAGTGTTTTCATAGGTATCTAAGGTAAGAAGTGCTCCCTTAAAAAAATGGTCTAGTTATGCATGAGGTGGTGAAAATTCAAATGTTTAACATAGAAATGTTAGTTGATTTAGGCAAAAATACTAAAGCAAGGTCATCGTAGAATATTTGATTGTTCAGGTCAAAAAAATGGCCAATGTCGAGGTGGACATGGTTGTGTGGTTAGTTGGAGAAGGATAATATCTAAAAGTTTAGGTTTTGGTTTGGGGGAGAAAGGTCATATTTAAAAATTTATCACCTAGGTTTGGGTGCCTAAAAAAATTAAAATAATGCATGCTCTCTTGACTGACAATGGTCAAGGGTCCTAAGATCAACCATCAACAGTTAGGGGGAAACCCTAAAAGGTTGGAGATAAAAAGTGAAAACAAAAAATCATTTTCAAATTTGAAGTGTTGACTCCCTAACTACCATGCTTGTATAATTTTTTCATTTTTGAGTGAAAATGTTAATGAGGTGGTTGACTGATAATGGGTCTATTGTTGATTAGTGTGAGGCATGTATTTAGCTATTCTAGTTGGGGTTAAGGATGCAAGGTTCTTTTTTTCCATACCTTTCAAATTTATTTAGGTTGTGTATCAAAACTTTAAACCGTAGGTTCTTTTTATAAGTTTTTAGTAAACATATATTTATTATAAATTTATTTTAATATTTATAATTATTTTTTTCAGTAAAAAGTTTTCTTTAATATTGAAAGCAATTTATTAATGGTGACAATTTGTAAATGTGAGTAGGCAGTAGGATATGGGCTTCATCCTCGATAATGGTCGAGGAATGAGGTAGGTGATATTGTGAATTGGTAGATTAATTGATTAGGTTAGTGGTGTACTTAAATTTGATTATTTTTTGGTTATTTAGAGATGTTTTTATGGGGTTTTGCCCTAGTTTATGTTTTTAGTAAAATTGGGAAAATTAGAAGGTAGATTTTAAATTCAAGAGGGGATTTGGGTTGGGGATAGGATATAAAATAAATTTAGTTAGTTTTTATATTGATTTTGGTTGTTTTGATGGGTTTTTATTAAGGTACATTAGGTGATTTACCACCATCAGTCACACACATTGACTATCGATGGTTTGACCCAATAGTCAATAGTCATACTTGACCATCAATAGTCGACTACTAATGTAAAAGGCTCATCAGACCATCAGTGATCATAGTGATTGTCAATGGTTGAGTTTTTAGGGAAGGGATGATTTAATAGAAAGATATAGACAAAATTATTTAAAAATGTTGTAAGGCGGTGTGGGATAGTTAAAAAGGTCAAATGTAAGTTAGGATAGGTGATGTTCAAGTAGGAGTGAGAGGTTAGGGTAGTTGAGATTATTGTTAGATAGATTTAGGTATTAGTTTGATAGGTTAAGGAAAGGTTGTTAAAAATTTTGTGGGGTAGGGTATATGTTTGTTTGATATAAGCATTAGGTGTTGAAATTGGTTGGGGGGTAAGGGTCATTTTCAAGGAATAGAGGTAATCTTATAGAGGTAATGGTTGTGTGTTATTTTGGAAATAGGCTAATGTAGGTTGATAAAGAGGTTAATTTAGGTAGAATAATTGAATGAATGGAAATGAACAATGACAATGGAAAACTAAGTGTGCATGCTAAATTTTATTTGTGTAGGCATGAGATCAGATCTAAATGAGGGATCAAGTTTTGAGTAACTTTGTAGAGGTTCATGGAGGGATGACTAAAGATGGTTGGACACACATGGGGGAGGTCAACCTCAGGGCTATGAGATATTATGAATGCTTATAATGAGATGTATTAATGATCATGGCCCTCATCGAGAGATGGGATCTAACTATGAACACCTTCTTACTACTGACAAGAGAGATGACCATCCAACTAAAGGATGTTCATAAGATTACACAATTTCTTATTTGAGGGGAACCTATATACCATATTGAGAGTGAGGAGAGGGATGAGTAGATAAAGATCCTAAATGGTAAGGATTGAGTCCTTGTTAGATGACATGTAGGTGGTTTTGGTTATGGGCCATTATATTAGAGGGATCTAGATGAGAGGCATTTGATGATGATGATGATGATGATGATAATGGTAGTGTCTTATATTACATTACCTAATTCAAATAATCGGTGGTTTACTTATCTACTATTAGGAGTATTAGTAGAGATGTTACTTGGGAGGATAGTGTTTGGGTGGGTACCAGTGTTATTGGTCTAGATATACAAGGAGCTATAGGTGTTCAAGCTCATAGGAGGTATGGGATCGGTGTGGGGTTTATGCTCCATTATTGGGCATACAAGCATATCAAATTTTTGAGACCATTGGGACTACCTTGGGAGGGTTATTCCTAGATGGATTTTAGAGTGGGTTTCATGTGATGGAGGGGATATTATGAATTGATAAGAGATGGAGGTGAGGTGAGAGATATTGACTATATTATAGATGTATTAGAGGGTTTGGTTGTGGGTGATGTGGTGTGAAGGCCATATGTTGGATTTCTAAGGTGGGCCTTTTATATCCATCATATATTATCCTTATAGAGCTAGAGATGGATCTATAGGAGAAGAGAGGGTTGTACTGAGCTCATTCCTTTTGATATAGTTTAGAGGCAGTTTAGACTAATGTAGGGGATTCTAGGTCCTTTCCCAAGGTATAAAAGGGAGGATGTAGAGTTTTTGTTACATGAGCCATAGCCAGAGGAGGTGGTCCTAGATCATGAAGAGGTACTAATTAGATTAGGGGTTAATGATTTTGGTGTTGTTATTGGCTATGCAGCATGGTACTAGGCCATTTATGTAGTGAATGATTTTGGGTGGGATGATGAGAGTCAACAGGGCATGGATGTGGATCTAATTGGTGGGGGTCCACAAGTATAAGTATAAAGTGGACAAGTAGGAGTAACACTAGCTACTACATAGTCACAAATTACAAGGTTATAGGGATAGGTGATCACTTTGCAAGGCTAGATTATGAATTTATAGGGCTACATTGCCATTGTTACAGCTAAGAGAGATCATTATAGGACTTCCTTAGGTTTGGTGAACTAAGAGAGGGATGCCTTAAAATAGAGTATAGGATCAATGATAAGACTAAAAGGACCAATAGGTACCATCTTGATAGCACAATACTTGGCCATAGTGGAGGAGTTAAGATATTATAAGGTTACATTTCTAGCAAAGTGTCTTGATCAACCTCGATGAGGTGAGTACATGGCCAGTTTAGTAGGTGGGGAAGCTATGGTAACTCTAGGTTATTGGACCATGTCAGTGAGTGGATAGATAGGCATCCCAAGAGGATCGACACTAGATGGTAGTGGTAGTGTAGGTGTAGGAGGGGCTAGTGGTAGGGGCATGATATATGATATGATGTTATAGGTATATATGTATATGATTTTGATACTGGCTTGCATACCAATGTAGTGAGATGTACATGCTTTGAAAGAGATATTATTATTACATGTATTATTTATTTTGATGAAATGAATCTTATGATGATGTTTATGATGTTCATGATGATATATACATGTGTTGTATATTATTGGTTCATGATTTTGGTTTTTTTGTTCTGATGCTTTATGTTTTATGCTTATGAGATATAGACTCAATAACTTTAGGTAGGTGATGATTATGGATGATGTTTTTATTTTGTTCATGGATATGATGTTTATGATTTATGGATGATTTGATTATGGTTATTGATATGATTTGATATGATGTTATATGATGTGATTTTATGTGTATGGTTATGGATGTAATGTTTTTTTATGGTTATGATATTAGTACATAAAGTAAGTTAGATAACAAACTAAACATGATAAAAGAGATGAGAATCAAGAGAAATATGTCTACATGAACCAATGATAAGAGGATAATGAAAAATTATGATGCCTTTTTATTGGTAAGGACAAAACAAAAAACCTGAATTAAGGTTGGTTTAAGGAACATAAGCCTTTTGAATGCTTCACATTAGAATTGTTTGGTTGATAAAAAGGTGTCTTGATCACATTGTGTTAAGTAACCTCCTAATACCTTGATTTATAGATGGTATAAGGGGGAAATAGGTGGTATATGAGGGGTACATGGGTGATAGGTAAGGTAACCTTATGTGAGTTAGTTTACCCCTTCTATAGGTAACCTAAGAACTAAATTAGACAAGTCTATGTCTTCATGTAAGGTGTATAATGATCAATGCAGGAAGTCTACTAATGTTATATATGAAAGATGATTACAAATTTTTGATTAGGAAGTCTACTAATGCTATATATGAAAGCTGATTACAATTTTTTTGGGATAACTTATTCTTGATTTTTTTATAGGGTCTTTTGTTGTTTTTGTTTTGATAAGTTTGTAAGGATGATTGATGTGGGAATCTTCAAATGATTGATTTTGACCCATTTGACTTATCCATCCTTCAAGGGAGTGGTCTATCTTTTAATAAATTTGTTTTTTGGGATAACTGTCCTTTAAGGTAGCAGTATACTATACTAGATACATGTGACCCAGGTGATATTTTGGTATCCCAAATTATTTTGATACTAGTTTTAGACATGAACAAGTCTATATAGGCTTAGAGGTTTAACTTTATGAGGGAAAAACTTTAGCACAAAAAGGTTAATGATAAGTGAAAGGGGTGGTTTTGAAAGATAATGAACATGGGATTCCATCTTGTTGAGATGAAAAGTATCCATGATAACCATGCTATGAATAGAGTCATGGTACCCAAATTTAGGATTAGGATATAACTATGATGGTAAATCACATGTTTCTATGTTTTAATTAATTATCCTCAAAGGGATAGGAGGAAGGTGTGAGGGTGAAAATATCATAAATAAAGGGATGAGATTAAGTTAGAAAATAAGGTGAGTTTGATCCTTGTTTATCAAAATAAAGGTTGTAGATATGAAGCATTGAGAGTCTCAAGTTCTGGTTTACCTTCAAGAGAGTAAAAGTGATAAGCTCTTGATCCATACTTATGGGTTATGATGTAGGTTTCAAGCCAACTGAAATCAAATTTGCCTCTTTTGCTTTTCTCCATATTGGTTAAATGTTGTTTTTCCTCTAAGATGAGGTCTACAACATTGAATTCTCATTCATTTAGGTTTTTGTTATAAGTGCACTTGATTCATTATTGATAGATATAAAGATGTTTAAGTGATACAAGGTGATGCTTATCTAGTAGCTCAATTCATGCTAGACATTCTTGACAATAGTTACTCTTATAAATGATGTCTTGAAAGGATATGTGAAGATAAAGAATCTGGACTTCAAGAGGCAAGATTGCCTCTGTTCTGAAGACTAAAGAGAAAGGGCTAGCACCCATAGAGGTTTGAATGCTCGTGCAGTAGGCCCATAAAGTGAAATAGATGTGTAAGTGCTAATATTGATCTAAAATGCTTACTATTTTGGTTAACATTTGTTAAGGGTTTTGTTACAAGCTTCTACCTATCCATTTACTTATGGATGATAAGGCAAGGAAAAGATTAACTTGATGCCAAATGTGTCACAAAGAACTTGGACTTTCTTGTTTTTGAAATATTTTCCATTATCAATGATGATATTATGGGGAATACCAAAATGGTAGATGATATTATGGTTTATGAAGTCAACTATATTTTTAGCTTTGGTTGAGATGAGAGGAATAGTTTCCATGCATTTCGTGAAATACTTAGTGGTGGTGATGATGGATTGGTGTCATTGTGAAGAATGAGGATTGATTTCTCTAATAAGATTGAGTCCCTATTATGAGAAGGGCCAATAGTATTTGGATACTTTTAGGCCATGGGAAGGTACATGATGTATAGTTGTCATGCTATTGACATTCAACACACTTCTTTACATAATCACTACAGTCCTAGTTGAGGGTGGGCCAATAGTAGCCAAGGTGAAGGATTCATTTAGTGATAGCTAAAACACTAAAATTTCACTCGTATATTTTGTCATGCATTTATTTGATAGCATGAGAAGCTTCATGACTATGTAGACAATGGAGAAGGAGGAGATAAAAACCACACTTTTAAAGGATTCCTATAGTATGATATAACAAGAGGTACTCTAAACAAAGGCTCTTTGGGCATTCTTAAAGAGATTGAGAGGAATGATGATGAGGTTAAGGTAGTTGAAGGTTTGCTCATAACATATGTCAGATGGAGATACTTCCAAACTACAAATGGTAGGAATGGTAGAATGGATATAAGGTGTAATAAAATGGTGGATGGTGACAAAGAGTTTAGAATCAACAGGTTGAGATGGGATTTGGGAAGCAAGGGAAGCCATTTTATCCATGAACTTGTTAGTAGATCATGGAATGGACTAGATTTGATTGAGGTGGGTTGGAGGTGACATATTCAAAATTGATATAACTTTGGAAGGTTTTACTTTGATTCCTCAAAGAGAGATGATAAAGCCAAAAATATTTCTAGATAGGACCCCAAAAATGCATTTTTTGGTGTTGAGTTAGACGTGGAAATGGAATACGAAATCAAAGATGATGGTGAGAACAATTGGGTGATATTTGGATTTACCAAGGAGGTCATCTACATAGTCCTTTATGATTTTATAGATGAGATTATGGATGATGTAGGCAATTAGGAAATTAAATTTGGTCATAAGTATGGGAGGATATAATGTTAATACTAGCTGCTCCATCAATCATCACCCTTTTGATGTGGTTTTGATTGATGTATATAGTGATGAAGAGGGAAGGATTAGGATCTTTAGAATGGATAGAAGGTATTTATAAATCGTAGAATGTGATCAAGGTAGAAAGTTGAAGGGCTCTAACAAAGGATGCAAGAGTTTGAGGGTCTTCTGGTTGAACCTCTATCAAGGCTTGGTAGTGATGGGATGAGGTGTTGATTAGTTCATAAAGGCTCATCTTCAACAGTGTTTGGTGAAGTTATTTTAGAACCACTCACTAGATGGATTCAGAAGGGTTGGAAGGAGAGACACCCAAAATGGATATTTTGGGTTTTGGAGAAGGTGAGGGTGTTTTTTTTTTCAATTTTAAGGTCAAGGGGGGGAAGGGTAGGTCCATGGTATGGAAACTTTGGTTTTCCCCTTATCTTTTTTATTTGGACCTAGATCAGGTAACCATATAAATAATGTGGATTAAGGGAGGTTTTGGGTTAGAGGGCTACTTTGGTTCCTCCTCACTTTCAAATGAGAGTGGAGGAATAGGTAAATGTTGGATGGGTTGAGTTGGTGGTTAGGTTGGTAATGGGATCAAATAAGGTTCATCCAATAATAGATCATACTCATTCCATAATCTATGGATAAATGTTTGGAGAGATTTGTAGTTATTTGTGTCATATCTAGAAGTCCTTGGTCATTAGTTTTAAAGGTTAAGCCCATAGGTGGAGGTTTTGAAATGGTTTTTTCACCTATGTTCTTAATGGAAATTCCTAAGGTTTGGGAGGATGCTTCATCCATGGAAGTTGTAGGTAAGGTGATCTCTTCTTTTGGGATGGTTCCTATAGAGAGAATGGGTGGTTCTAGGATAGGAGAGGAAGGTGTGATAGCCTCAAGTGAAGGAAATGTGATGGTTGTTTCCTTTATTTGGATGTCTAAAGGAATGTTAAGTAATTCAACCACTTCAATAGGTGGGTTGGGTGAAGAGGTGTTTGAATTAGTGGTTGCCTCCTTTGGTATTTCTATCAAAAGTGATGTGGATAGGTCCAAGTCTCATCAAGTAAGGAAAGAGGGGTGGTTGCTTCCTCTGTTTGGGTGTCCAAAATAATAGAGGGTGACTCCACTTTAATAAGTAGAATAGAGGAATCAGTAGATGAGGTAATGGTCTCCTCAATAATAGGTTCACTAATAATGACATTAACTATATGGACCTCATGAGCATGAGATGATTCCAGTTTATTATTATCATAGTTGGTAGAAGGGGCATGGTTGGGAAAAGGTTTACAAAAGATGTCAACGGACTAATTTGGGGGTGAATCAAGATTATTACATACAAGTTCTCCCTTATAAATCATGTTTTGGATAATGGTCTTAAAGGTGTTGCATTTACTAACATCATGTCTAATGACATAGTGGAAAACACATAGATCATTCTCATTGTACCAACTAGGTATAGGGAAATAAGCATTAAATTTTTAGGGAGGTTTTATGGGAGGAAGTTGTATAATGATTGATTTGAGTATTTTATCCAAAACTAAATCATAAGACTCCCCTATTGGAGTATATTTTTTTGGGGCAACTCAGTTTTGGTTTTAGTTTTGTTGGTTAGAAGAATTAGTTAGGTTATGTTAGTTGACAGTTAGTGGTGGAATGGTTTTAAACACAATATAGTTTGTGTATGCCTTGGGTTTGGGATGGTTATATTTATTGGTGGTTTTGGTTGAGGAAGGATCATTGGATTTAATCCTAGAATTTGTGTTATGTAGTTTTAGTTTTCCCTCATCAATGGCTTTGATTTCCAATTTTCATGCCATGGTAAAAGCCCCATCAAAAGTTCTAAAAGTTTGAACTTGAAGAGTAGGGGAAATATGTTTGGCACAACCCCAAGAGAAGAGTTCAATAAACTTGAGTTAGGGTAAGGATAAATAAATTTGGTTAATAAGACCTCTCATTCAAGCTATGAAATCGGCAATTGATTCATCATCAAATTGCCTAAGAGAGAGTTTGCTAACGATTACAAATAATGGTATCAGAGCCTCTGTTGAAAAGATCTATAAGAATTTATTAGTTATATTGTTAGACTTTAAAGTTTCCTTGATTTGAAAATTTCTTTGGGAAAATTATTGCATCGAGTCCCTGGTCATTTATCAAATTGTCATAGGCCCTTTTTATCTCTATAAAGTCTATTCCCTATCCAAAATTTTCTTACTTTCCAGAACCTTAGTCTCTTATCATGGAATTTGGAAATTCCCAAATGTCTTCTATAGTAGAGATTCTTAATGAATCTAAATTTGAAGGAATGTATGAATTACCTCATTTTATTCCTGAACAACTTTCTGAATATCCTAACATTGAACTCACAGAAGAAACCCTTGAAAAGGAAAATAGTTTGTATAAACCTTTTGCTATTAAAGATTTCCATGTATATAAGAAATATGAACTTCTTAAGTCTAAGTTTAATTATAAGACTACTCATTTATCTTTTGTATAACCTCAAACCAAATCTGTTGAACTCACTTTGAGTTATAAGCCCAAAAGAACCTTCCAAACAAATTTGCTATCTCTGTTTCCAGAGCCTAAAATTACCTACATCCATTCACATGAAGATGTCAAATTTGTCCATTTTGGTCTTATCCATATTCATATAACTCCATTGATTCCCAATAATATAAAACTTGTGTTATATCTATCTTTGTGTGATACATACTAAGTCAATTTCAAGCATGCTTGTCAACTTTCCAGCCTTGGCCGTTTAAATGATTAAGTTATTTGTGTTGAATTTTGTCCTAATATTTTTGTTGCATTCTATGATAAAGGCTGTAAAGAAGTAAAGTTTGGTTCTTTAGACTGTTAGGATTTGTTTACATCTTTGTTTAGACTAGATATGTTTGGTGAGTTTAAATATGCTTCTATCATATATTTGTTGTCTATAGTATGACCAATACTAATCACCCCAATATTTTAGAAAATTTACCTTATGCCTGTAGACTCAATAATACAGTCCAGTTGTAAAAGGGACATATTGAGTTTTTTGAAATTCCATTTGATTGGAAGCTTAATTGGTTGAAAAATATATCACCCAAAATGAAAGGTCAAGCCATTGTGCATAAGAGTGATGGTAAAACCATCAATATACTTCCTAGATATCTCTTTGTGAATAATCATTCTTCTATTCTTTCTCTTAGCCAACCTTCTTCCTCTTCAAGAAGAACCATAAAAACTGGTCATATTTTGATAGAAGATGAAAAGATCAACCAAGGACCTGATCCAAAGGATCAATTACCTTGCACATTAATGAATCTTCCATGAGAAGATAACCATGAATTTTATATAGATAATAAGGTCAGTCTGTATAAAGGTGGAAGATGGCCACCACATAAGGGAATATATAAGCAATTATAAGGACTTGTCTAGTATTTCTCTATAGATTTATAAGGAGAGATAGAGCCTTCAAATGAATATAAGAATAGAACTTATGTCTCCAGATTCAATTCCCATCTCTCAAAAAAATTTGATGACCTTTGTAAATATGTCTTGTACATTAGACATAGTTTAAATAACCTAACCATTATTAAAGACAATAAAAATTGTGTCTACCATGAAATTTCTAATCCTATTGTAGTCATATCTACCCATTTGTCTTCCATAGATTCTAAGCCAACAACTTTAGAAGATAGTTTAGATTGGCTAGTTAAACAAAATCTAGAAACTTCAAATGAAGAACAAATGCTTGTTTTGTCATATGAAGTGAATTTTGGTTCTAACTTCAAACCTCACAAGAAGAATAAGAATCCTAGTACTTCTTTGATGCAAAGGACATAGATCCCATTACAACCATGGTATCTAAACATTGATGACACCCTAAATCCTTTAAATTAAATCACCACTTAGTGTAATTCTATGTAGATCATCATAGTTGCATCTCATTTAGATATACCTACTACATCAGTCTTTGCTTCAAATAAATTTTGGGGAATTATTTCCCAATGGTGGGATTCTATGATAGAAAAAAAATTGCATGAATCCATCATCAGCCAGATCCTTTGGCTACTCTTTTTCATTTATTAATTAATGAGTTTTCTCCTCCAGTTGGTAATTAGGAACTGGAATCTAAGAAATGGCTGCTCAAAATGGAGCTATGTGATTTAAATCAGTTTGATGCCTTTGTAAAACAATTTAGAGAATTGTTTATGAAAGTAAGAGTTTTGTCTCTACAAAAATTAAGCTAAAATTCCTACATGCACTCCCTTACAATATTATTGATAAAGTGATTGCATATATTGATCTCAAAGGACTAACCATTGATGACATGTTTCTTTTTTGTGTCATTGATTTTTCCAAGCAAACAAGCTATGTAGTTAGTCTTTGAAACCAAGACAATCCAAAAGCTCACTAAGCATCAAGCCTCCCAGATCACTCCTATCTTTCCCAAAACATCACCATTTGGCTATCAACCCTTTATACAACCTTGCAAGCAATATAAACAACATCATAAGAACTTATTTTTCAAATGCCACACTTTCTCCTAAAATCATTCTTACGCTCCTCTGTGTCACTTTCTTAAGAAGCATACCACTCCATGTTCTCACTCTAAATAGCCTATTTGCTATATTTGTTGCAAACCTAGCCATATTGCTCCCTAATGTCACTACAAAAACCTTGCTATCAAAGTTGTTTTCACCTCCAATGCAACAACATGGTGGGATATCACTGACACAGAAGAAGATATTTACTTATAGGATGACATCTATGAACCAAATCTAGATGATCTCCCAGATGAAGACTTTGATGATGCTGATGCTCTTGAGTCATTAGCCAATGATTTGGAATAATTGATCACAAACATGCAGTGACTATGGCATCATGATTAATCTATCCTTCCATTTGAAGCATATGGAAGATGGTCTAGACATCATGATGAAGTCCCTGAATGAGACACCAGGCCTAAAACTAGATGCTACCAAAAAGGACATAGAAGTAATTTTAGAGGAAGGAAGCCTTTCATGACAAGAATGGTGGCTACAATGCAAAGGCCTTATAATCCTCCTTTGCAGTTCCAGAGCTCTTTTAAGCCAAGTGATTCTTAGATAAAGAATAAATTTTCTAGCAAAGATCCTCCAAATGAAATCTAATCAACAAAGATCAAACCTTAGTAGAGTGCCTTATTACCTACTGAAGATACTGAAAATGAAGAAGTAGATGATGCTTTCTACTATAATCAGGACTATTGTCTAGAAAAAGGTGAATGTAGTAATCTTTGAGAAGAAGAAGTAGAAGAAGAAATTGAAGAAATCTACCATGAGCATATCTTAGTCCAAGATCCATCAAATCATAAATTGGTATGTACAATTATCTCCTCATTGGAAATACCACAACCAACTTATTTAACACAACTGATCAATGGAAATTTTTTCTTAGTTTATAACTATTGAAATAAATGGAAAATTGGTAAATGCACAAATTGATACAGGTGCTTCTCTTTCATTTGAAAAATTTCAAATTATCCAAGACTGGAAGAAATTGGATGATTCTCTGACTTACAAGAGTCTAGATGTCCAAGGGAATATTTTTTTTGTAACATGTATAAACACCAACAGCCCCTTAGGATCCAAGATAAAATCTTCCATTGTGATTTCTTTACATTAAATAAGATGTCTGTGGATATATTATTAGGTGGTGCTTTCATCAATAGATCTTCACCGTATGGGTCTACTACAAAAAGTGTCATGTTCACCATAGATAATGAAAGAATGAGGATTCCTCACCTAATCTATGCAACTAAACAATTTCCTAGCTCCATGACCCAGATACTTGAATTAACAATTATTGCTGAAATCCAAGCTATAGGATAAAAGATTAGAACCACTATCTGTTTTGACAACCCTCAGCAGTTTTGGTCAAAATCTATGCCTAAGATTGACATTAAGCTCATTGAAGGTAAACATATGAATATTGAGAAGAAGATCTCAATTCCAACATAGGATTATGATGATATGGAATCATAGATAAAAGAATTAGAAGCTAATGGATTCATAGAAAAATAAACCTCTGCTTATTGGTGTTATGCCTTCATGGTAAATAAGCATTCAGAGCAAAAGAGGGGTAAGAAAAGGATGGTCATAAACTATAGACAATTAAATGCCATTACTCAGCCATTTCCATATTCTATACTAGATAAAATCTATCTATTGAATAAAGTAGCAACATGTAAATATTTCTCCTAGTTTGACTACAAATCCAGCTTTTATCAGATCAGGGTCAAAGAAGCTGATAGAGAAAAGATAGTATTCAGCTTCCCTTTCGACCATTTTTAGTGGATTATTATGCCATTTGGTCTAATGAATGCCCCTACATTCTAACAAGTTCATATGGATAACATTTTTAAAGGCACTTCTAATTTCCTTTATGTATATATTGATGATATACTAATTTCTAGTAATTCACTCAGTGACCATTGCTCCCATCATATGTAGTTTTTAGAGCTGACAGAAGCTGCAAGAATAGTTCTATATAATACAAAGATCCAAATTTGTAGAATAGAATGAAATTTTCTTGGAATGATAGTCTAAGACTCAAAATTACAAGTCCAACCACATATCAAATAAAAGGTTATCATCTTTCTATAAACGCTCGATAAACCAAAACTTCAATCATTTTTTGGATTGTTGAATTATTTGAATAGATTTTACCCTAACTCTGGTGAAGATAGGTTTATACTTCAAGAACTTATCCAAAAAAATAAAATAGTCTAATGGAAGGAAGAACACACAGTTTTTGTTTAGAAAATCAAATCCAAAGTAGTGTTGCTTCCAGAACTACACATCCCAAAATATGACCAATTTTTGGACTATATTGATGCCTCTAATATTGCATGGGGAGGAATACTTGTTTATAAATATAATAATAAAGAATTCATGTGTGAATTCTCTAGTGGAGTGTTCAGTGTAGATGTATTAAAATTGATCTCTTTTGATAAAGAGATTTATTCTATGAAAAAATGTTTAGAGAAGTTTATGTCAAAAATTCTTCATCTACCACATTTTATTGTAAAAACTAATTGTACTATATTTTTGGCCTTTAGAGAAAAATATCATGGTATGAAAGATGGTCATAGTAAATATGTTAGATGGAAGTCATTTTTTAATCAATTTGACTTTTGTGTATAACATATCAAAGGCACTGATAATGTAATAGCAAACTGGCTAAGAAAAAATCCACCAACTACTTTAATGCATCAACCCTATCCTTGTTTTAACTTAACCATAATATACAACCAAGGATTTACTTTTATGAACATTCTTGTTCAAGAACAAATTCTTAGATAAGGGTTACATCCTCGATATACCTAGATTTCTTATGCATTAGGATAAGACCTACAGATGTCTTTTGCAGCCCCTATATAAGAAGTTCACCATAGAAGTACCAAAGTAATCACTATAGAACACCTCAATAGTGAATTAATTTTTCACCATTTATTGAACTGGTAAAATATACCTTGTGGACATGGTAGATTTGAATAAAGTCATCTTACAATGAACATATTTATAGATGGGTGGCACGATACTGACCTCATCATATCCATGAAGAAGAGAACCATGATCAAGACACCATAATACATACCATTATTCATTGATAGCTAGAATGGGAATCATACTTCCATATCAATCCTCATTGTCATGCATGTGAATTTGGACCACAACATTGGCATCTTTCTAGTATGTTCTAACTAAGGTGTCTCTTTCAGCCAATAAGTGAAGATGATCTACTTACTGAAGCAGAAACAATGTTAGACCCACCAAGTTAGACATCCTCATCAATAATTTCCAATAGTATATCACTATAGATAACTTTTTGGCTATAAAGCATGATTGGATAAGCACCGCCTTGGCAAAGATTCTAGGCAGGACCTCCTAATTGATATAAATAAGGCCTCTCTCGTAGTAGTTGGCATTAAAAAAAATTCTAAGCTTTAGAAATCTAGTAGTCTAATCAAGTGCATGCTTTTCTCTTGCCTCTTGAAGGAACTTGAGAATCAAAAACTTGATATATTGTAATATTTGGTTTTGAGTAGTAATTGTGAAGTCGAAGCCATTCGACCCTTACCTACTATTGTGGGTTTTCTATAACAACAAAGGATTTAAAGGAGCATCTAATGATGATTAAAAAGATTGGTATCAAATCTTTTTAAACATGAGTAGATGCTCCTTTGAATCCTTTGTTGTTAAAAAAACTCATGACATTAGGTAGGGTCTGAATGGCTATGGCTTCACAATTACTACTCAAAACCAAATATTATAATATATCAAGTTTCTGATTCTTAGGTTCCTTTAGGAGGCAAGAGAATAGCATACACTTGATTAGACTATAATATTTATAAAGCTTATAAATTTTTTTGATGCTAACTACTATGAGAGAGGCCTTATTTATAGCAATTAGGAGGTCCTACCTAGAATCTTTGCCAAGGTGGTATCTGTCCCATCATGCTTTACAACACAAAATTTATCTACAATGATATACTATTGGATATGCTTGATGAGGATGTCTAGCTTGATGGGTCCAACATTACTTCTACTTTAGTAAGTAGATCATCTTCACTTATTGGCTAAAAAAGACACCTTATCTAGAACATACTAGAAAGATGCCAATGTTAGGGTTCATCTTCACATGCATGACATTGAGGATTGATATGGAATATGATTTCCATTATAGCTATCAATGAATAATGGTATGCATTATGGTGTCTTGATCATGGTTCTCTTCTTCTTAAAGATTATTATGTTCACCTTTTTCTAGATAATAGTCCTAATTAGAGTAGAAAGCATCATCTACTTCTTCATTTTTAGTATCTTTAGTAGGTAATAGGGTATTCCACTGAGGTTCGATCTTTACTAAATGGATTTTTTTTAGGCTCTTTACTAGAAAATTTATTCTTTATCCAATAATCACTTGGCTTAAAATAGCTCTAGAAATGCAAAGGAGGATTAGAAGGCCTTTGCATTGTAGGTGGTATTCTTGGCATGAAAGCTACCTTCCTCTGAAATTACTTATATGTCCTCTTTGGTAGCCTTTGGTTCTAGGCCTTGTGTCTCAGTTAGGGACTTCATCATGATGTCTAGACCATCTTCCATATGATTTAAATGGAAGTCTAGAGTAATCATGATGCCATGGTTGCTACATGTTTGTGAGCAGTTGCTCCAAATCATCAACTAATGACTTGAGAGCATCATCATCATCAAAGTCTTTATTTGGGAGATCATTTGGAATTGGTTCATAGATGTCATCTTGTAAGTAAAGATCTTTTGTGTCAATGATATCCTACCATCCTACTACGTTAGAGGTGAAAATAGCTTTGATAGTAGGGTTTTTGTAGTGACATTGGGGAGCAATATGGCCAAGTTTGTGATAAATATAGAAAATAGGCTATTTAGAGTGAGGATGTGGAGTGATACGCTTCTTAAGAAAGTGATGCAGAGGAGTGTAAGAATGCTTTCAAGGGAAAGTGTAGCATTTTAAATATAAATGCTTACGGCATTGTTTTTATTGCTGATGAGGCTATACAAAGGGGTGATAAACAAATGGTGCTATTTTGGGAAAGATATGAGCAATCTAGGAGGCTTGATACTTAGTGATCTTTTGGATTATTTTGTTTTTAGAGACCAACTACATATCTTGTTTCTTGGCAAAATCAATGACATCAGAAAGAGACATGTCATCAATGGTTAGTCCTTTGAGATCAATATATGCAATCACTTTATTAATAATATTGTAAGGGAGTGCATGCATAAATTTTAGCTTAATAAATCTTAATTTCATAAGCAAGTTCTCTAAATTATTTTTCAAAGGCATCAAACTGATTTAAATCACATAGCTCCATTTTGAGCAACCATTTCTTAGATTCCAATTCCTGATTACTAACTGGAGGAGAAAACTCATTAATTAATAAATGAAAAAGAGTAGCCAAAGGATCTTGCTGATGATGGATTCATGCATTCTGTTCTTGTTCTATCATAGAATCCCACCACTGGGAAATAATTCCCCAAAATAATTTTGAAGCAAAGACTATTGTAGTAAGCAGATCTAAATGAGATGTGACTATGATAACTCACATATAATTACACCAAGCGATGATTTTTTAAAAGGATTTAGGGTGTCATCAATGTTTAGATACCATTGTTGTAATGGGATCTATTTCCTTTGCATCAAGGAAGTACTAGGATTCATATTCTTCTTGTGAGGTTTGAAGTTAGAACCAAACTTCACTTCATATGACAAAATAGGCACTTGTGCTTCATTTGAAGCTTCCAGATCTTGTTTAACTAGGCAATTTAAACTATCTTCTAAACCTGTTAGGTTGGAATCTATGGAAGACAAATGGGTAGATATGATAGTAATAAAATTAGAAATTTCATGGTAGTCATGATTTTTATTGTCTTCAAGAATTGTTAGGTTATCTAAACTATGTCTAATGTACAAGACATCTTTACAAAGGTCGTCAAATTTTTTTGAGAGATGGAAATTGAATATGGATACATAATTTCTATGCTTATATTCATTTGAAGGATCTATCTCTCCTTGGAAAGCTATAGAGAAATACTGGACAAGTCCTTCTAATTGCTTATATATTCCCTTATGAGGTGGTCATCTTCCACCTTTATATAGACTGACCTTATTATCTGTATAAAATTCAAGGTTATTTTCTCATGAAATATTCATTAATGTGCAAGGTAACTAATCTTTTGGATCAAGTCCTTGGTTTATCTCTTCATCTTCTATCAAAATATGACCAATTTTTATAGTTCTTCTTCTTGAAGAAGAAGAAGAAGGTCAGCTAGGAGAAAGAATAGAAGAATGATTATTCATAAAGAGAGATCTAGGAGTATATTGATGGTTTTACCATCACTCTTATGCATAGTGTCTTGACATTTCATTTTGGGTGATAAATTTTTCAACCAATTAAGCTTTCAATCAGATGGAATTTCAATAGACTCAATATGTCCCTTTTGCAACTAGACTATACCACTGAGTCTATGAGTATAAGGAAAATTT
The DNA here is from genome assembly GCA_037957365.1 of Torreya grandis. Lineage (NCBI taxonomy): Eukaryota > Viridiplantae > Streptophyta > Pinopsida > Cupressales > Taxaceae > Torreya > Torreya grandis. Next base: position 190,329 of record JARHVA010004500.1, read on the forward strand.
TCTAAAATCTTGGGGTGATTAGTATTGGTCATACTATAGATAACAAATATATTGATAGAATCATATTTAAACTCACCAAACATATCTAGTCCAAACAAAGATGTAAATAAATCCCAATAGTCTAAAGAACCAAACTTTACTTCTTTACAACCTTTATCATGGACTACAACAAAAAGATTAGGACAAAACTCAAAACAAATAACTTCATCATTTAAATGGCCAAGGCTGGATAGTTGACAAGCATGTTTGAAAATGACTTGGCATCTATCACACAAAGCTAGATATAACACAGATTTTATATTATTGCGAATCAATGGATTTATATGAATATAGATAAGACCAAAATGGATAAATTTGACATCTTCATGTGAATGGATGTAGATAATTTTAGGCTCTAGAAACAGAGATAACAAATTTGTTTGGAAGGTTCTATTGGGCTTATAACTCAAAGTGAGTTCAATAGATTTGATCCAAGGTTTTACAAAAGACAAATAAGTAGTCTTATAAGAAAACTTAGACTTAAGAAGTTTAGATTTATTATATAAATGGGAAGCCTTAATAGCAGGAGGTTTATACAAACTAATTTCCCTTTCAAGGTTTTCTTCTATGACTTCAATGTCAGGACATTCAGAAATTTGTTTAGGAATAAAAGGAGGTAATTCATACATTCCTTCAAATTTATATTCGTTAAGAATCTCTACTATAGAATACATTTGGGATTTTACAAACTCCATGATAAGATACTAAGGTTCTAGAAAGCGAGAAAATTTTGGATAGGGAATAGACTTTGCAGAGATAAAAAGGGCCTATGACAATTTGATATATGGTGAGGGACTCGATGTAATAATTTTCCCAAAGAAATTTTCAAAGCAAGGAAACTTAAAAGTCTAATAATATAACTAAGAAATTCTTATAGATATTTTCAATAGATGCTCTGATACCAATCTTTTTAATCATCAGTAGATGCTCTTTTGAATCCTTTGTTACAAAAAACCCACGATAGTAGGCAGAGGCCAAATGGCTATGGCTTCACAATTACTACTCAAAACCAAATATTAATTATATCAAGTTTCTAATTCTCAGGTTCTTTTAGGAGGCAAGAGAAGAGCATACGCTTGATTATACTACTAGATTTCTAAAGCTTGGAACTTTTTTTGATGCCAACTACTATGAGGCCTTATTTATAGAAATTGGGATGTCTTGCCTGGAATCTTTGCCAAGGTAGTGTTTGTCCCATCATGATTTATAGTAAAAAATTATCTAAAATGATATACTATTGGATGCATTTGATGAGGACATCTAGCTTGGTGGGTCTAACATTGTTTCTGCTTCAATAAGTAGATCATCTTCACTTATGGGCTGAAAGAGACACCTTAGCTGGAATGTATTGGAAACATGTCAATGTTGGGGTCCAACTTCACCTACATGAAAGTGAAGATTGATATAGAAGTATTATTCCCATTACAGTTATTAATGAATAATGGTATCATAAATAAAAGAATTAGAAAATAATGGCTTCATAGAAAAATCAACCTCTACTTATCATGGTAAATAATCATTTAGAGCAAAAGAGGGGTAAGAAAAGGATGGTCATAAACTATAGATTGTTAAATACCATTACTTAGCGAATTCCATATCCTATACTAGATAAAAGCTATCTATTGGAGAAAGTAGAAATATGTAAATATTTCTCCCAGTTTGACTATAAATCTAGCTTTTATCAGATCAATGTCAAAGAAGTTGCTAGAGAAAAGACAACATTCAACTACCCTTTCATCCATTTTCAGTGGATTATTATGCCATTTGGTCTAATGAATGCCCCTAAATTTTACCAAGCTCATATGGATAACATTTTTAAAGGCACTTCTAATTTTCTCTATGTATATATTGATGATATACTAATTTTTAGTAATTCACTTGTTGACCATTACTCCCATCTTATGAAGTTTTCAGAGTTGATATAAGTTACAAGAATAGTTCTATTTAATACAAAGATCCAACTTTGAAAAACATAATGCAGTTTTCTTGGAATGATAGTCCAAGACTCAAAATTACAAGTCCAACCACATATCAAAGAAAAGGTTATCAGCTTTCTTAAAAGGCTCGATAAACCAAAACTTTAGGCATTTTTGGGATTGTTAAATTATTTGAATAGCTTTTACCCTAACTCTAGTGAAGATAGGTTTATACTTTAAGAACTTCTCCATAAAAAGAAAACATTCCAATGGAAGGATGAACACATAGTTGCTATTTATAAAATCAAATCCAAAGTATCATTACTTCCATAACTACACATCCCAAAATTCAACCAATATTTGGTCTATACTAATGCCTCTAATATTGCATGGGGAGGAATACTTGTTTTTAAATATAATAATAAAGAATTCATGTGTGAATTCTCTAGTGGAGTGATTAATGCAGATGTATTAAAATGGATCTCTTCTGATAAAGAGATTTATTTTGTGAAAAAATGTTTAGAGAAGTTTATGTTAAAAATTCTTCATCTGCCACATTTTATTGTATAAATTGATTGTACTAGATTTCTGACCTTTAGAGAAAAAGATCATGGTCAAAAAAATGGTCACAGTAAATATGTTAGATGGAAAGCATTTTTTAATTACTTTAACTTCTCTGTAGAACATATCAAAGGCACTGATAATGTAACAGTAGACTGGCTAAGTAAAAATCTACCAGTAACTTTAATGCATCAACCTTATCATGGTTTTAACTTAACCAGAATATACAACCAAGGATTTTCTTCTATGAACATTCTTGTTCAAGAATAAATTCTTAGAGAAGGGTTGCATCCTCGGTATACTTAGATTTCTTATGCAGTAGGACAAGACCTATAGATGTCGTTTATAACCTGTATACAAGTAGATCACCATAGAAGTACCAGAATAATCACTATATAATTCCTCAATAGTGAATTACTATTTCACCAATTTATTGAATTAGTAAAACATCCCTTATGGACATGGTAGATTTAAATAAAGTTATCTCACAATGAACATCTTTACAGATGGGTGGCATGATACAGACTTCACCGTATCCATGAAGAAGAGAACCATGATCAAGACAACGCAATACATACCATTATTCATTGATAGCTAGAATGGTAATCATACTTCCATATCAATCCTCACTATCATGCATGTGAAGTTGGACCCCAACATTGGCATCTTTCTAGTACATTCCAGCTAAGGTGTCTCTTTTAGCCAATAAGTGAAGATGATCTGCTTACTAAAGTAGAAGCAATATTGGACCCACCAAGCCAGATGTCCTCATCAAGCACATCCAATAATATATCACTATAGATAACTTTTGTGTTGTAAAGCATGATGGGATAGACACCACCTTGGAAAATATTCTAGGTAGGACCTCCCAATTGCTATAAATAAGGCCTCTCTCATAGTAGTTGGCATTAATTTTCTAAGATTTATAAATCTAGTAGTCTAATCAAGTGTATGCTCTTTTTTTGCCTCTTGAAGGAACCTGAGAATCAAAAACTTGATATATTGTAATATTGGGTTTTGAGTAGTAATTGTGAAGCCATAGCCATTCGGCCCCTACCTACTATCATGGGTTTTTTGTAACAACAAAGGATTCAAAGGAGCATCCACTGATGATTAAAAATATTGGTATCAAAGCATCTATTGAAAATATCTATAATAATTTCTTAGTTTTATTGTTAGACTTTTATGTTTTCTTGTTTTGAAAATTTCTTTGGGAAAATTATTACATCGAGTCCTTGGCCATTTATCAAATTGTCATAGGCCCTTTTTATCTCTGCAAAGTCTATTCCCTATCCATAATTTTCTCACTTTTCAGAACCTTAGTCTCTTATCATGGAATTTGGAAAATCCCAAATGTATTTTATAATAGATATTCGTAACGATCTAAATTTGAAGGAATGTATGAATTACCTCCTTTTATTCTCGAATAAATTTTTGAATGTCCTGACATTGAAGTCACAGAAGAAACTCTCAAAAATTAAAATAGTTTGTATAAACCTCCTACTATTAAGGCTTCCCATGTATATAAGAAATATAAACTTCTTAAGTCTAAGTTTACTTATAAGACTACTTACTTGTCTTTTGTAAAACCTTAGATCAAATCTATTGAAATTCCATCTAATTGGAAGCTTGATTGGTTGAAAAATGTATCAACCAAAATGAAAGGTCAAGCCACTATGTATGAGAGTGATGGTAAAACCATCAATATACTTCCTATATCTCTCTCTATGAATAATCATTCTTCTATTCCTTCTCCTAGCTCACCTTCTTCTTCCTCTTCAAGAAAAACTATAAAAATTGATCATATTTTTATAGAAGATGAAGAGATCAACCAAGGACCTGATATAAATGATCAATTACTTTGCACATTAATGAATCTTCCATGAGAAGATAACCATGAATTTTATATAGATAATAAGGTCAGTCTGTATAAAGGTGAAAGATGGCCACCTCATAAGGGAATATATAAACAATCAGAAGGACTTGTCCAATATTTCTCTATAGCTTTCCAAAGAGAGATAGAGCCTTCAAATGAATATAAGCATATAAATTATGTCCCCAGATTCAATTCCCATCTCTCAATTTTTTTTGATGGCCTTTGTAAAAATGTCTTGTACATTAGACATAGTTTAGATAACCTAACCATTCTTGAAGACAATAAAAATCATGTCTACCATGAAATTTATAATTCTATTGCAATTGTATATACCCATTTGTTTTCTAAAGATTCTAAGCTAACAACTTTAGAAGATAGTTTAGATTGGCTACTTAAACAAGATCTGGAAGCTTCAAATGAATCACAAATGCTTGTTTTGTCATGTAAAGTGAAGTTTGGTTCTAACTTCAAACCTCACAAGAAGAATATGAATCATAGTACTTCCTTGATGAAAAATACATAGATCCCATTACAACCATGGTATCTGAACATTGATGACACCCTAAATTCTTTAAATGAAATCACTGCTTGGTGTAATTCTATGTGAGTCATCATAGTTGCATCTCATTTAGATCTATCTACTACAACAGTCTTTGCTTCAAAATTCTTTTAGGGAATTATTTCCCAATGGTGGGATTCTATGATAGAATAAGAACAAAATGCATGAATCAATCATTAGACTTCTAGAACCTTTGGCTACTCTTTTTCATTTATTAATTAATGAGTTTGTTCCTCTAGTTGGTAATCAGGAACTAGAATCTAAGAAATAGTTTTTCAAAATGGAGCTATGTGATTTAAATTAGTTTGATGCCTTTACAAAACAATTCAAAGAACTTAATTATGAAAGTAAGAATTTTGGTTCTACAAAAATTAAGCTAAACTTCCTGCATAAATTCCCTTATAATCTTATTGATAAATTAATTGCATATATTGATCTCAAAGGACTAACCATTGATGACATGTCTCTTTCTGATGTCATTAATTTTGCCAAGCAACAAACTATGTAGTTAGTTTCTGAAACTAAAATAATCCAAAATATCACTAAGCATCAAGCCTCTTAGATCACTCCTATCTTTCCTGAAATAACACCATTTGGCTGTCACCTATTTGTATAACCTCACAAGCAACAAAAATAGTTTCGTAAGCATTTATCTTTCAAACACCGCACTTTCCCCTGAAAGCATTCGTACGCTCCTCTACATCACTTTCTTAAGAAGTGTAACTCTCCACATCCTCACTCTAAATATCCTATTTTCTATATCTGTCACAAATTATCCATATTGCTCCCCAATGTCACTTTAAAAACCTTGCTATCAAGTTATTTTCACCTCCAATGTAGTAGTGGTGGGATATCCTTGATGTATAAGAAGATCTTTAATTACAAGATGACATATACAAACCAATTTGAGATGATCTCCTAGATGAAGAATTTGATGATGCTGATGCTCTTGAGTCATTAGTCAATGATTTGGAGTAATCAATCACAAACATGCAGTGACCATGGCATCATGATTACTCTAACCTTCCATTTAAAGCATATGGAAGATGTTCTAGACATCAAGATGAAGTCTCTGAATAAGACACCAAGCTTAGAACTAGAGGCTATCAAAGAGGACACATAAGTAATTCCAGAAGAAGGTAGCCTTTCATGCTAATAATGTCACCTATAATGTAAAAGCCTTCTAATCCTCCTTTGCAATTCTAGAGCTCTTTCAACCCAAGTGATTCTTGGATAAAGAATAAATTATATAGCAAAGAGCTTCCAAATTAAATCCATTCACCTAAGATTGAACCTCAATGGAGTGCCCTATTACCTGCAAAAGATACTAAAAATGAAGTAGATGATGCTTTCTACTCTAATCAGGACTATTGTCTAGAAAAAGGTAAATGCAATAATCTTCAAGAAGAAGAAATAGAAGAAGAATCAGAAGAAGAAATTGAAGAAATCTACCATGAGCATATCTTAGTCCAAGATATAGCAAACACAAATTGGTATGTACAAGTATTCCCCCATTAGAAATACCACAACCAACTTATTTAACATAACTAGTCAATGGCAAATTTGCTCAGTTTATAACTGTTGAAATCAATGGTAGATTGGTAGATGCACAAATTGATCTAGGTGCTTCTATTTCATTTGAAAAATCTCAAATTATCCAAGATTGGAAGAAATTGGATGATTCTCTAATTTACAAGAGTCTAGATGTCTAAGGGAATAGTTTTGGTTGTAACATGTATAAACATTAATAGCCCCTCAAGATCTGAGATAAAATCTTCCATTATGATTTTTTTGTATTAAATAAGATGCCTGTAGATATATTATTAGGTGATGCTTTCATAGATAGATCTTCACCCTATGGGTCTACTAAAAAAAGTGTCATGTTCACCATAGATAATGAAATAATGGGGATTCCTCACCTAATCTATGCAACTGAACAATTTCCTAGCTCAATGACCCAATTACCTGAATTAACATTTCCTACTGAAATCCAAACTATAGGAGAAAAGATTAGAACCACTATATGTTCTAACAACCCTCAGTAGTTTTGCTCAAAATCTATGCCTGAGATGGAAACTAATCTCATTGAAGGTAAATATATGAAGATTGGGAAGAAGATCCCAATTCTATCATAGGATTATGATGATATGGAATCACATATAAAAGAATTAGAAGCTAATGGCTTCATATAAAAATCAAACTCTGCTTATTATTGTTATGCCTACAGGGTAAATAAGCATTCAAAGTAAAAGAGGGGTAAGAAAAGGATGGTCATAAACTATAGACCATTAATTTCCATTACTTATCCATTTCCATATCCTATACCAGATAAAAGCTATATATTTGAGAAAGTAACATGTAAATATTTCTCCCAGTTTGACTGCAAATCTGGCTTTTATCAAATCAGGGTCAAAGAAGTTGATAGAGAAAAGATAGCATTCAGCTACCCTTTTAGTGATTTTTAGTGGACTGTTATGCCATTTGGTCTAATGAATGCCTCTACATTCTACCAATATCATATGGATAACATTTTTAAAGACACTTATAATTTCCTCTGTGTATATATGATGATATACTAATTTTTAATAATTCACTTACTGACTATTACTCCCATCTTATGATGTTTTCAGAGCTGGTAGAAGCTACAGGAATAGTTCTATCTGATACAAAGATCCAACTTTGTAGAACATAATGCAATTTTATTGGAATGCTAGTCTAAGACTCAAAATTGCAAGTCTAGCCATATATCAAAGAAAAGGTTATCAACTTTCTAGAAAAGCTTGATAAACCAAAACTTATTTAGAGAAAATATTTAGAGAAGTTTATGTTAAAAATTCTTCAAATAACACATTTTATTGTAAATATTGATTGTACTAGATTTTTGACCTTTAAAGAAAAAGATCATGGTCAAAAATATGGTCACAATAAATATGTTAGATGGCAAGCATTTTTTATTCAGTTTAACTTCTCTGTAGAACATATCAAAGGCATTGATAATGTAACAACAGACTGGCTAAGTAGAAATCCATCAACAACTTTAATGCATCAACCCTATCCTAGTTTTAACTTAACCAGAATATACAATCAAGGATTTGCTTTTATGAACATTTTTGTTCAAGAAAAAATTCTCAGAGAAGGGTTGCATCCTTGGTATACCTAGATTTCTTATGCAGTAGGACAAGACCTACAGATGTCTTTTATAGCCTTTATACAAGTAGATCACCATAGAAGTACCAGAGTAATCACTATAGAATTCTTCAATAGTGAATTACTATTTCACCAATTTACTGATATGGTAAAACATCCCTTGTGAACATGGTGGATTTGAATAAAGTCATCTCACAATGAACATTATAGATAGATGGCATGATATGGACCTCAACATATCCATGAAGAAGAGAACCATGATCAAGACACCATAATAAATACCATTATTCATCGATAGATGGAATGGGAATCATATTTCCATATCAATAATTGTTGTCATGCATGTAAATTTAGACCCCAACATTGGCATTTTTCTAGTACATTCCAGTTAAGGTGTCTCTTTCAGCCAATAAGTTAAGATGATCTGCTTACTAAAGTGAAAGCAATGTTGGACCCACCAACCCAGACATCCTCATCAAGTGCATCCAATAGTATATCATTATAGATAAATTTTGTGCTATAAAGCATGATGGGATAGACACTGCCTTAGCAAAGATTCCAGGTAGGACCTCCCAATTGCTATAAATAAGGCCTCTCTCATAATAGTTTGCATCAAAAAAAAATTTAAGCTTTAAAAATCTAGTAGTCTAATCAAGTGTATGCTCTTCTCTTGCCTCCTGAAGGAACCTAAGAATAAAAAACTTGATATATTATAATATTGGGTTTTGAGTAGTAATTGTGAAGCCATAGCCATTCCACCCCTACCTACTATCATGAGTTTTCTATAACAACAAAGGATTTAAAGGCATCAAATTTGTCCATTTTGGTCTTATCTATATTCATATAACTCCATTGATTCCTAGTGATATAAAACCTATGTAGTCAATCTTTTTAATCGTCAGTAGACACCCCTTTGAATCCTTTGTTGTTACAAAAAACTTGTGATAGTAGGTAGGGGTTGAATGGCTATGACTTCAAAATTATTACTCAAAACCAAATATTACAACATATCAAGTTTCTAATTCTCAAGTTCCTTTAGGAGGTAAGAGAAGAGCATACACTTGATTAGACTACTAGATTTCTAAAGCTTAGAATTTTTTTTTATGCCAACTACTATGAGAGAGGCCTTATTTATAACAATTGGGAGGTCCTATCTAGAATCTTTGCCAAGACAATGTCTGTCCCATCATGCTTTACAAAATAAAATTTATCTACAGTGATATACTATTGAACACAATTGATGAGGATGTCTGGCTTGGTGGGTCCAACATTGCTTCCACTTTAATAAGTAGATCATATTCACTTATTGGCTGAAAGAGACACCTTAGCTAGAATGTACTGGAAAGATGCCAATGTTGGGGTCTAGCTTCACATATGTGACAATGAGGATTGATATGGAAGTATGATTCCCATTCCAATTGTTGATGAATAATGGTATGTATCATGGTGTCTTGATCATGGTTCTCTTCTTTATGGATATGGTGAGGAACGTATCGTGCCACCCATCTATAAAGATGTTCATTATGAGATGACTTTATTTGAATCTACCATGTCAACAAGAGATGTTTTACCAGTTTAGTGAATTAGTGAAATAGTAATTTACTATTGAGGTGTTCTATAGTGATTACTTTGGTACTTCTATGGTGATCTACTTATATAGAGGCTATGAAAGACATCTATAGGTCTTGTCTTGCTACATAAGAAATATAGGTATATTGAGGATGCAAACCTTCTCTGATAATTTTTTCTTGAACAAGAATGTTCATAGAAGCAAATACTTGGTTTTCTATTCTAGTTAAGTTAAAACTAGGATAGGGTTGATGCATTAAAGTTGCTGGTGGATTTATGCTTACCCAGTCTATTATTACATTATCAATGCCTTTGATATGTTCTATAAAGAAGTTAAACTGATTAAAAAATGCCTACCATCTAACATACTTACCATGACCATATTTCTAACCATGATCTTTTTATCTAAAGGTTAGAAATCTAGTACATTCAGTTTTTACAATAAAATGTGGCAGATGAAGAATTTTTTACATAAACTTCTCTAAACATTTTTCATAGAATAAATCTCTTTATCAGAAGAGATCCATTTTAATACATCTGCACTGAACACTCCACTAGAGAATTCACACACAAATTCTTTATTATTATATTTACAAATAAGTATTCCTCCCCATTCAATATCAAAGGCATCAATATAGACCAAAAATTGGTCAAATTTTGGGATGTGTAGTTTTAGAAGCAATGCTACTTTGGATTTGATTTTCTGAACAACTATGTGTTCATCCTTCCATTGAAATGTTTTCTTTTTCTGAAAAAGTTCTTGAAGTATAAATTTGTCTTCACCAGAGTTAGGGTAAGAGCTATTCAAATAATTTAATAATCCCAAAAAATGCCTGAAGTTTTGGTTTATCAAGCTTTTCTGGAAAGCTAATAACCTTTTCTTTTATATGTGGCTAGATTTGTAATTTTGAGTCTTAGACTATCATTCCAAGAAAATTGCAGTCTATTCTACAAAGTTGGATCTTTGTATCAGATAAAACTATTCCTGTAGCTTCTGCCAGCTCTGAAAACTTCATAAGATGGGAGTAATGGTTAGCAAGTGAATTACTAAAAATTAGTAAATCATCAATATATACATAGAAGAAATTAAAAGTGCCTTTAAAAATGTTATCCATATGAGCTTGGTAGAATGCAGGGGCATTCTTTAGACTAAATGGCATAACAATCCACTGAAAATGGCTGAAAGGGTAGTTGAATTCTATCTTTTCTCTATCAACTTCTTTGACCCTGATATGATAAATGCCAGATTTGCAGTCAAACTGGGATAAATATTTACATGTTGCTACTTTCTCCAATAGATAGCTTTTATCTAGTATAGGATATGGAAATGGCTGATTAATGGCATTTAATGGTTTATAATTTATGACCATCTTTTTCTTACCCCTATTTTGCTTTGAGTGCTTATTTACCATGAAGTCATAACATCAGTAAGTAGAGGCTGATTTTTTTATGAAGCCATTAGCTTCTAATTCTTTTATCTATGATTCCATATCATCATAATCTTGTGTTGGAATTGGGATCTTCTTCCCAATCTTCATATGTATATCTTCAATGAGCTTAATGTCCATTTCAGGCATAGATTTTGACCAAATTTACTGAGGGTTGTCAGAATAGATAGTGGTTCTAATCTTTTCTCCTATAGCTTAGATTTCAATAGGAATTGTAAATTTAGGTATCTAGGTCATGGAGCTAGGAAATTGTTTAGTTTCATAGATTAGGTGAGGAATCCTCATTATTTCATTATCTATGGTGAACATGACACTTTTTGTAGTAGACCCATAGGGTAAATATCTATCTATGAAAGAACCACCTAATAATATATCTATAGGCATCTTATTTAATGCAAAGAAATCACAATGGAATATTTTATCTTGGATCCTAAGGGGCTATTGGTGTTTATACATGTTATAAACAAAACTATTCCTTTGGACATCTAGACTCTTGTAAGTTAGAGAATCATCTAATTTCTTCCAGTCTTGGATAATTTGAGATTTGGAAAATGAAAGAGAAGCACCTGTATCAATTTATGCATCTACCAATCTGCCATTTATTTGAATAGTTATAAACTAAGCAAATTTTCCATTGATCAGTTGTGTTAAATAAATTGGTTGTGATATTTCCAATGGGGGAATACTTGTACATACTAGTTTGTGTTTTTCTAGATCTTGGACTAAGATATGCTCATGGTAGATTTCTTCAATTTCTTCTTCTACTTCTATTTCTTCTTCTCAGATATTACAACATTCACCTTAATCTAGACAATAGTCTTGATCAGAGTAGAAAGCATCGTTTACTTCTTCATTTTTAGTATCTTTAGTAGGTAATAGGGCACTCCACTAAGGTTTGATCTTTGGTGAATGGATTTAGTTTGGAGTCTCTTTTCTAGAAAATTTATTCTTTATCTAAGGTTCACTTGGCTTGAAAGATCTCTAGAACTGCAAAGGAGGATTAGAAGGCCTTTGCATTATAGGTAGCATTCTTGGCATGAAAGGATACCTTCCTCTGGAATTACTTCTATGTCCTCTTTAGTAGCCTCTAGTTCTAGGCTTGGTGTCTCATTTAGGGACATCATCATGATGTCTAGACCATCTTTCATATGATTCAAAGGTAAGGTTGGAGTAATCATGATGCCATGGTCACTATATGTTTGTGAGCAGTTGTTTCAAATGATTGGCTAATGACTCAAGACCGTCAACATCATTAATTTTTTCATATGGGAGATCATCTAGAATTAGTTCATAGATTTCATTATGTAAGTAAATATCTTCTTCTATGTCAATGATATCCCACCATGCTACTATATTAAAGGTGAAAATAGCTTTGATAGGAGGGTTTTTGTAGTGACATTAAGGAGCAATATGGCTAGGTTTATGACAAATATAGCAAATAGGCTATTTAGAGTGAGGACATGGAGTGGTATGCTTCTTAAAAAAGTGATGCAAATGAGTGTAAGAATGATTTCAAGGGAAAGTGTGGCATTTGAAAGATAAATGCTTGCAGTGCTATTTTTTTTCTTGTGAGGCTATACAAAGGGGCGACAAATAAATGGTGTTATTTCAGAAAAGATAGGAGTGATATGGGAGGCTTGATGCTTCGTGAGCTTTTGGATTGTTTTGGTTTCATAGACTAACTACATAGTTTGTTGCTTGGCAAAATCAATGACATTAAAAAGAGACATGTCATCAATGGTTTTCCCTTTGAGATCAATATATGTAATCACTTTATCAATAAGATTGTAAGGGAGTGCATGCATGAATTTTAGTTTAATTTTTGTAGAACCAAAACTCTTACTCTCATAAGCAAGTTCTCTAAATTGTTTTGCAAAGGCATCAAACTGATTTAAATCACATAGATCCATTTTGAACAACCATTTCTTAGATTTTAGTTCTTGATTACCAATTAGAGGAGAAAACTCATTAATTAATAAATGAAAAAGAGTAGCCAAAGGATCTAGATGATGATGGATTTAGGCATTCTATTCTTGTTCTATCATAGAATCCCACCATTGGGAAATAATTCCCTAAAATAATTTTGAAGCAAAGACTATTGTAGCAGGTGGATCTAAATGAGATGCGACTATGATGACTCACATAGAATTACACCAAGCGGTGATTTCATTTAAAGGATTTAGGGTGTCATCAATATTCAGATACCATGGTTGTAATGGGATTTGTTTCCTTTGCATCAAGGAAGTACTAGGATTCATATTATTCTTATGAGGTTTGAAGTTAGAACCATACTTCACTTCAAATGACAAAATAGGCATTTGTGCTTCATTTAAAGCTTCCATATCTTGTTTAGCTAGCCAATCTAAACTATCTTCTAAAGTTGTTAGCTTAGAATCTATGGAAGATAAATGGGTAGATATGATTGCAATATAATTAAAAATTTCATGGTAGACATGATTTTTATTGTCTTCAATAATGGTTAGGTTATCTAAATCATGTCTAATATACAAGACATCTTTACAAAGGTCATCAAATTTTTTTGAGAGATGGGAATTGAATCTAGAGACACAATTTCTATGCTTATAATCATTTGAAGGCTATGTTCTCTTTGAAAAGCTATAGAGAAATACTGGACAAGTCCTTTTGATTGTTTATATATTCCCTTATGATATGTCCATCTTCCACCTTTATACAGACTAACCTTATTATCTATATAAAATTCAAGGTTATATTCTCATGGAAGATTCATTAATGTGTAAGGTAACTGACCTTTGGATTAGATCCTTGTTTGATCTCTTCATCTTCTATCAAAGTATGGCCAATTTTTATAGTTCTTCTTGAAGAGGAAGAAAAAGGTCAGCTAGGAGAAAGAATAGAAGAACGATTATTCATAGAGAAAGATATAGGAAGTATATGGATGGTTTTACCATCACTCTTATGCATAGTGGCTTGACCTTTCATTTTGGTTGATATATTTTTCAGCCAATCAAGCTTCCAATCAGATGGAATTTCAACAGATTTGATCTGAGGTTTCATAAAAGAGAAATAAATAGTCTTATAAGCAAACTTAGACTTAAGAAGTTCAGAATTTATATATATATGGGAAGCCTTAATAGCAAGAGGTTTATACAAACTATTTTCATTTTCAAGGGTTTCTTCTATGACTTCAATGTTAGGACATTTAACAAGTTTTTCAAGAATAAAAGGAGGTAATTCATACATTCCTTCACATTTAGATTCGTTAAGAATCTCTACTGTAGAAGACATTTGGGATTTTCCAAATTCCATGATAAGAGACTAAGGTTCTGAAAAGTGAGAAAATTTTGGACAGGGAATAGACTTTGCATAGATAAAAAGGGCCTATGAAAATTTGATAAATGGCGAGGGACTCGATACAATAATTATCCCAAATGAAATTTCAAAGCAAGGAAACTTAAAAGTCTAACAATAAAACTAATGAGTTATTATATATCTTATCAATAGAGGCTCTGATACCAATATTTTTAATCATCAGTAGATGCTCCTTTGAATCCTTTATTGTTATAGAAAACCCATGACAGTAGGTAGGGATGGAGTAAAGGTTAGTAATAGAGACTTTTTTAGATATATTGATTGAGAAATGATATAAAAAGACTTGGGAAATTTGAGAAAAGGAAAAGATGGATTGCTTGATGAGAGTATTATACCAATCCAAGTATAGTCTAGATAAATACATGGGAAAGGTATGAAAGAGAAGAGCATCATCATATGCAATCAAATAACAACATTGGAAAAATGCTCTCAAGTGTTTTTGGGGGTCCTCATTAATTTAGAACTTGGAAAACTTTGGTAGTTCCCATTGAGGAGGATAGGATTGAAAAAGAATGGATGGATGGATAGGTTTATTGTAGATTTGATCATAATAAAAAAGTTTATGATCCCTAGAAATAGATGACTCTAGGTTGGTCATTTTATCCATTAACATTTTGACCAAATATGTTTTAGGTTGGAAATATCCATAATTTGATGGTAAGTTTGGTTGAGGTTGGGTGGTAGAAATATATGGATAAGAGGTATAGGGTTGAGAATATACCACATATTGGTATGTGGTCATTGAAGGTTGGGATGGTACCACATAAGGGCTGATGGGCACAAAAGGTTGGGTAGAAGGTGCTATGTATCTTTGTGGATTAGGAACATATTGGTAGGATGTCATGGGTATTTATTAATGGATTGATATGGGTTGATTTGGAGGTATAGATGGGTTGGTATATGGTTGGGTTTGAGTGGTAACTCTTATGCTAATAGGTGGAAGGGTAGGAGGTATGGAAAGCACCAAATTTTGAAAAGGGGTGGAAATTGGTGGGTTGGTAGTGATAAGGGGAATGGTGGAAATAGGGGTAGAAGATACCCCCATGGTGGATGAGGTATGGGTAACAAGAAGTGAAGTTGATTCTATATTGGATGTGTTGGTTAGTGTAGGGGGTGTTTGGCTATTGGTTGGGATGTTAGATTGGGTTTGGGTGGTGGTAGTGGATGGGATATTGATGGAAAAAGATGATTAGGTGACCATAGGTTGGGTATAGGTAGCCCAACCATAATATGGGGAGGCATACCATAAGGTGGATCTATAGGAGGAACTGAAGCAATAAGGGTGCAATGAGCTAAGGTGTTGAGATAATGTTGGAGGGATATGAGATTGTTATCAAGGAAGGTAGTGAAATCTACATCACCCCTGACAACTATCTGAGGCATGGTAGGAGGGGGATAAATATAGAAACTCTCAACATAAAAATTATACTCCATGGAAGAAGAGGAGGAGGATGGTTGTTCTTGGTTGGTTTGATTCCTCAATTATTGTCTAGTAAAGACCATGTGAGGAATAAAAAAGAAATGACAAAAAGATCACAACTCAAACACAAAACAAGGCAAAAGGAAAAGAATCTCAAGGTAATAAAAATACACTAAAGTACATTTAAGACTTAGGATTCTTTTATATCACTTTTGTCTTATGCCTTAGAAAGTGTGAAGAATAAATTTGGTTTGTAGATCAAGTACTAAAGAGGAAATATAAGGTTGATTTTAGGTATTAAAGGCTCTAAAAAAAAATCTATATTGGAATTTAGTATGTAGCTTGATATTTGTGCCTACCCCTTCACTTAACACACCATAGCGATAAAGGTGTTAGGTGCTTAGCCAAGATATACTAAATTTTAGAGTTTATACTCAACTAGAGAGGTGAGTTGGTTCTCCCCTTGGTAATGATCTCTAAGTAGGATTACTGGAAAAGGGTAAGGTTATTTCTAGGTTATGAAATCCTAGTCAAGCCTTGTCTCAATATTTTTTTGATATATTTATTGATTATGTGGTTTGATAAAGTGTGTGATAACAAGAGTGAAACTATAATTAATTACTTTGCTTTTAAGTTACTAGATGAACTAAAACAAGCAACCAATCAATGTATGTAAGGTTTATTTTAAGCCCAAAAGAAATATTAAATTTCATTATATGATAAAATAATAAAGAAATAAATGGGAACCTAGATAATTCTAGGGTCCTATCAGGTGTGCCAAAATATTTCTTTTAATTTCTACTTATGTCTTAATTTTGGAAGAAAATAAGAAACTAGTAATAAGGGTATGGTAGAAATACTTGGTTGTTATGCACATGTGATCTAGATGAGTGTAGAGAGCTCCTTTTTGTCTTAAAAGGAATACCTATAGATAATAAATCACTAATAAAAGGGGTTGTTATCAAGATAGTTAGGTGGACTACCTAGCATGAGCTAGATCTAAGAAGCATGAGCTTGTTAGGAGGCTAGCAATCCACTCTTTGATAAAAATTAAGTTAGAAATGATAAAATAAATATACTTGCATCAAATAATAGAAAGTAATAAAATTAAATAAAAGAAGTAGATGAATGCTTGATAGAGAAAATGATTAAATATAGTAAAAGTGGGTCAATACTAGTGCTAAAATGGATCAAGTTAGGTTTAGAAAATTAGGTAGGGTTGTGTGAATAAGTAGGGACACATATAGTCAAATTTGGTTGGGGGTAAGGGGTTGGAAATAAATTGTTTTTATTTCATGTCATAATGACTGTCGATGGTTGGGATGACCATTGATGTTTGTGCTAACCATCAATGGTTGGATAACCATCGATGACTGGGGATGACTGTCAATGGTTTTGCTAACCATCAGTGGTTGTCTATGGATTTGTGGAAGTGTTCAAAAAAGAGTTTCAAACTAGATCAATGATCATGTAAGGGTCTATTTTAGGGTCTAGTTAGAAACATGAGGTTGGAAGATAGGTGCAGAAAGGTATGATTTATGTCTAAAAGTCAAAAATCAAAATAACAAAATAGAATTACAAATATACCTATTAATTACTAAATGGTTGATGGTTAATGATTGAATTAGTTTTGGTAGAGTAATAGTACTTTACCTTGAGAGTAATTTTGGTAGATGTTCAGATATTTGTTATTATTTATAAATCATTAGAATAAGACTAGGTGGTTGGAGAGCTTTAATACCTATGTGCAAGAATGCTTATGATGATCCTTTTTCACCTCCTACTCCCTTTTATAGGCAAAGAGAGATGGAGGATAAAAGGTTTCCTAGTAGGTTGGATTACTGATTTTGATGCTTGGGAGTTCATTAGCACTGCATAAGGTGAACATATTTAATTGTGCCTCATTAGCTCATACACAACTAGTGATGTGTTAGAAGGATGAAGACCTGACCATCGATGGTCAAGCTAATCATCAATGGTTAAGATGACTATAAATGGTCAAGTGTCTATAGGAAAAGGGTCAAGCTAAATTAAAAGGGGTGGGTTAAGGTTTGTTAGTAAGTTATTGATTTTAGTTATCTAAGTAGCTAACTAGACCTGAGGCCTGATAGGTTAATCAATGGGTTGAGAAGGGTTAAGTGGTCCCTAAGGTATCTCAAGGAATTTTGAAATCTAGTACAATTTTATAATGTCCACAAGACCCTAAAAAAATTTATCTCCCATCTCCATCATGTCTCCAATTGCATCTAAAAGAGAAATAATATAGTCTCCCACTCTTATCAGGAAGCAAAATGACACTGACAATATCCATGAGTACAATAGTTAGAGAATTCATTTCTAAATTGGTAGAATAGTCTACATTGATACTTCCTCTAATAACTAGAATGAAACCATCAACAAAAATATATTATAAATTAATCTCATGAGAACCCTATCCCTAGTAAACATGTCTACCTCATATCAGGATAACCAAAATATGATACACATCCTCTGGTGTAATGATCATCTCTCCTATCAGCAAGTGAAATATCATCATCTCACTATGCCATCTCTCTAAAAATGTTATCAATAGAGCTCTATCCACTTGAACCTCTAACATCTATGTAATTTAGGATAATCCACTAATCTCTAGCATGCCAAACTCATACTCGATGAAGCTTACCATCTACACCATCTCTATAAAATTTTGCTCCCACATCAAAAGCACTAGTAATAGCTCCTAAAAATCACAAATGTTAGCATTTAATTAGTTTTAATTATCATTATATTCATAATTATCATTACATTATAAATATTTAACCACAAAAACAATAAAAGCAACAAAATCAAACAAAAGCATTTTCAATCCATTTAACTTCATTTATTCTCTATAAAATTACCACTACACTTTATAAATTCTATATTGATCATTCCAAATTTGATTTTGACCCTTTTTGAAAAATCATTATTACACCTAGCTAAATCACTTCTCAATCCAATGATTTCATTGCCATGTTTAGAGATTTCACATCTACCTAAAACAAAAAAAATTCCAATTTATCATAAAATGAATTCGCTACCCTATTCTACAATTTTACCATTATGTTTAGTGAAATCATTGTTTACCCTTACAAAATTATTGATTTTGATACCAAAAACACCATTTTGATAATAGTGATTTTGTTTTCTCTAAATTTAAACCCTAATAAATGATAATAAATACAAAAAAATTCAAAATTTAACTCACTTACCAGAGCTTTGATCCTCATAGGTCTTTGGAATCACCTCACTCATTCTTCCTAGTGCTCATAGTGTGGGATACAATCCATGTTTCCTCGCATGCCTCAGAGCAAATATCTCAAATCATAATTCTTAGCTATTAACCTTGTTAATAAATTGGCATAAATGGTTTTCTAATCCCCATTTCTTCTACTTATATTCTTCTATACTACTAAACATTCCCCCCCCATCTGCCCATCAAACTCATTTTTAATTCATTCATTTTTTTTTTAATTTATAAAAACATTCAATAAATTTAATCTAAATTTATATTCAAAATCTTGAAATAATCTCTCAATATAAAATCCATAAAATCATTTTCAACTTTAATATCTTTTTTCTATTTATAGATCCATAATTTATTATTTCTAGGATATATCATTTCCACACCCACTAAATTGACCCCTACATCATTATAAATGATAGTAAGCATTCAATATATGAATGATTAAACTATTGTTTTTCAAATTCATACACTAGTTTTAATTTAACTAGGGGCAACCTTTTTATGCCATAAAAACATTACAAATTTGGTAACAATTTTGACATAACTAGATTTATCATTTCTCCACATCTCTTAGTTCACTTATTATTTTCATCAATTTTGAGAGTTTGTCTATTTTATCACACAAACCCTCAAGGGGGCATCATCACATTCATTTTAATTCATTTGGGATATTTTTTCCTTCTTAATCATCAACACTCTACTTATACTATTCTTCAAAATAATATTTCTTTATAACACTATTTAAAAGAGGGATAAATGTAGACACCTAAATTTTATTTAGTGTCAAAATGCACCAAAATATATTTAATAATTCTTCTTAAATTAATTCATCACATTTACTCTCATATTCAAACAATTGATTAAGTCAAATTAGTCAATTATGCACACTTAAATCCTTATGTTTAAAAATAAAAATCTAGATTTTAAACCTTGTCAAAACATCTCCCACCTTTTTCTCCCTCAGCCCAACCAAATCCACAAAATTATCAACCTCTTCTGACTCATCTCCTGAGTTTTCAATTAGATTGACTTAATTTTGATAACTCAATTAACCAACCCCATACTTTTCTCAACCATTTTGAAATGGTATTCATCCTCATGGGTGAGGACTCATTAGCCATTGTGGTCATTTGAATCATTTAAAAATCCCAAATTATCCTCCACTATTGGATCCTTCTCCAAAAATCTATAAAAAACTTGAAAATATGAATTTTCAAGGATCTTATCACATCACAAAATCTAGAGACCACAATCATAATTAAGAAACCAGAGATTTACAGATAATCAAATCAAAATGAATCCAGGTGAATGAAAGACTTATTTTTTCACCCAAATGATATCTATTCTCTTTTGAATTGGAGGAGTGAGAACCACATATTTTAAAAAGAATAAATTGAGTGTATATTGTAATAGAGAAATTTTGTGCATTCAAAACATATAGTTTGTGATTTTTGTTTTCTTTGTTTATTTCTCTACCATAGTTTAAATTTAGATTATATTATAATTAGTTTAATTTCTTAGCACGTCTAAATTTAGTTCATATAGTGTGGTGAGCATGGATCTCTAAAACATGTTGAGATGGTTACCTAGACATAGAGATTTGGAGTGATGGTTGGATGGGAGAATTCATAATTTCATAAAAGATGAGGCAAAGAGGATAGGAAGCTATATGGGAGAGGTTATGATTGGGCACATATATTATGAGATATAAACATATTTTGATGATAAGTTTTTAGGTTGTTATTTGTGATGAGGCCACCAATTGCTCTATTTTATAGCCTCATCCATACCTAGTATATATCTTTTTCTATGTAAACACTCATAATTGTCCATGACTCATACAAATAAATGAATGAATTTATGATTTTATGTGGACATTGATACACACACACACACACACACACACACACACACACACACACACACACACACATGTTATAAATTAATGATATTTTTTATTTAATTAGATTATACTTGTGTAAATTTTAACAAATATTTAAAGGGTAACATAAGGTTGTAGGAATATTGTTTGGGCACAACACTTATAGATAAGTCCATAATAACTGTTGGCTTCCACCTATAAGTTACTTGTAGCCACTGATAGTTTCTACCTGTAGGTTACTTGTAGTAACTACTGGCATCCACCCATATAAAATGTTGAGTTACACCTATAGGTTGCTTATAGCCATGTTGGTTTCCATCTACAGGTTATTTTTAGCAACTGATACCTTCCACCTATAAGTTTTTTATAGTAGTTGTAGGTTGCATACAATAATTACATGCTTTCACCTATAGATAGCCCATAGCCACTATGAAAAATATAACTATTATTGTGATCAAATCTTAAGGGCACATCCATTTTCGAAACCAAGTGGATGAGTGAAGAGGATCCTCATAGCTATTGTATAGACTCCCCAAATGAAAATAATCTTGGATGTGCTACCAAAGATGAGAAATACAAAGACAATAAAAGGAAACAAAAAAAGTAAAATAATAAAATAGTATACATTGTCCTTAACCCAGTTAGGCCTATAGCAAGTAACTTCAGTTACTAACCACCTAAACTTTGACTAAGGTAGTTCCTAAAGTATTTGTACTTTCCATAGTTTAGTATTATTGATTAAATCTAATAAACTACCTTCTATATTTAATGACAAAACCTAGATTAGATTAGGAGTTGGATAGATGATAACAAAGTAGTAGAATTGTATAATTCATTACATTTTAAATATTGTAATCTTCTATAGCAATCTTTAATTTCTATAAATTTTGTAAGTCTCTCAAAGAAGGATTGAAACTCAATTCTGAATGAGAAAGGGCTCCCTCGAAAGGAGTTGTATTGAAGATCTTGACCCTCTTTAGTTTAAGTGTGTTGTAAGTTTATTTCATTATTATTTTTACTATATAAAGTGTGATGCATGTGTGATTCATAAGCATGAAGTATTTATGTATTTATATTATAATAGTTTTATAGTATAACTATCTAGTGAATTAAATATAAGTTCATTGTACTGCAACTAGTAAAGAAAGTTAATCTCTAAATCAATAATGCATATATAGTGCTGACATTTTTTAAAAACATATGCACCCTAGGTTGATAATTAATGTTAATCACACTCAATAATTTAGCAATTAACTAGGTAATAAGTCTGCACAATATTTTGGTGTCATTCCCAAGGAGGGTGTCAATTATTATTTTGTAGATTCATTATTTCTTTTCAATATTGATTAATGCATTGTCCTACCCAGTCAGATAAGTCAAGTGAGGAAACTATGGTGTCTTATTCTAGTTGTCTAAGTTCTTGGATGTTGATAGTGCACAATATTTTTAATGCACTGTCCTACCTAGCTAGGTAAGTTGAGTGAGGGCACTATGGTGTCTTATGCCAAATGTTTAAGTTCTTAGATGTTGATGGTGCACAACTTTAAATGCCTCTTTGTAATCTCATGATTTAATTAGTTAATAGTTTTTTAATAATCTACTTTATTTCAAGAGTGATTTAATTTTTTCAAAGTGTGCCTTTCATTTCTTTCTTTCTAGAGTAATTTTCTTGTTTTCATATCTTGCTTTTTAGAATTAAT
This sequence comes from Torreya grandis, assembly GCA_037957365.1. NCBI lineage: Eukaryota > Viridiplantae > Streptophyta > Pinopsida > Cupressales > Taxaceae > Torreya > Torreya grandis. The sequence continues at coordinate 213,062 of JARHVA010004500.1, forward strand.
TTTCCCACTTTTAGCAGATAAATTTATTGCTTTACAAAAAAAAATTAATTTTAGTCATTTTGATTTCTAAACTCCTTTATTTCTCTACATTTTATTTTTTCTTATTCTAAAGAACCCCCTGGAATACATAAAAAAACACACTAACCCTATGCAGAAAGGGACATGATAGCTGAAGGAGTGGCACAACGTTTATGTAGAGAGAAATATATTCTTGAGTGAGATTCCTTCCAAACAAGCCATAATTTTCTACTAGGAAAGAACCAAAAATACCTTCAGCAACAAAGAATCCTATTGAAAAATATACCATAAGCCAAAAGGATCTTGAAGAAGGGAACACTACAAATTGTAAGAGGTAGCTTGTATAAGTACTATTGGCTTTAAAAAAGGAAACATAAGTAGAAGAATAATTAGCTAAGTTGGTAAGAATAAATGAGGGAGAATAACTTCATGAACCAAACATTCTAGAAAGTAACATCAGAATAACATTCCAACAAGGTTTTCTTGAACAAATCAAAGAAAGCTCAAAAGAATCTTTAGATTTCTCATCTGGTAAAAAGACCCTAGATTAGTAGATAAACATTTAATATCATGTTGATGAAGGGAATAATACAAAATTTGAAGACATGATCCTGAGAACCTTTGATATTCATATCACAATAAAAGCCATCATGAACAGAGGAGACTTTGTGGATGACAATAGGACTCTAGACACAGTTAATTTTGAATTTCCTATTCTAGATGCAACATGCATAACATAAATGAAAAATATTCTACCCTCAACCTTGCCCAATTTTAGAGGTACATTATCAAAAAACTTAGATACATTATTGTTTGAATTTGATATCCTCTATAGAAGCTATGATTATACATAAGATACACAAAAATTAAAACTTTTTCCTATCACCCTCAAAGACTCAACACTTCGTTGGTTCATGGGACTGGGTAGTAATTCAGTTCACACTTGGGAGGACATGAAAAATAAATTTTTGGCTAAGTATCAGTAATATTAATGAGGAAGAGATTATAAAAGAAATGACATCTTCAGGATGACTCAAGAAGGGGACAAAACTTTGGAAGATTATGTTGAATGGTTCATGTTCAGTGTACATAAAATCAAGCAAAGTGATCTAAAAGAAGAGCCTCTAAAACTCATCTTCCTAAAAGGATTCAAAGAAGTTTGTCTAGAAGCCTTGAACCTAATGAGTGAGGGAGATATATCCCATCTTCCATTGAGATACATCAAGGAGTTAAATAAGAGTTATTTTAGGTCTACCATAAACAAAGTTAGGGGCCCCAAGCTTCCATTGGAAGCTACAAGTGGCATATCAAAATTTGAAGTTAGTAACCTATTATAAGATATGAAATATGATATCATTAATCACTTAGCCTCTCAACTAGATAGATTGCACTTGAGACAAAATCAAGAAACCTTGGATCAAGTTTTAACCATCTATTATCCAGATTGTAAGAAGAAGAAAATAGAATGTAGGTGTCACAAGGTTCAGGCTAAAGTAGCTAACATCACAGCTGAAGAACCAAAAATAGTAGAGCTACACATTATAGGAGGATATGGGGACCATGTTTTTTATATTTCACAAAGAAAACCATGGGTTCAATGACCATATTATCCAAGTATGGGACAAAATCCACCTTTTAAAAATTCTACCTCCTTTAATTCACAATTTACAAATACTACTCCCAATTGGCCTATCCATGGATGAATATCCCACCTCCTAATTCTAACTAGTAGCCACCTCAGAATAGTTACCTCACTACCTCCTAAAAGCCTCCAAAAAATGTATCTCCACCTTGGATACAAGCTTGACAACCACCCCAAGGCCCACCCTTCACAAACTAGTGGTGGTAGCTCTAGAGACCCAATTAGTCCTAGGGAAACCATTAGGGAGGATTCCCTCTACAAAAATAACAACCCCTACTCTTATGCCCAATACACAAGCTACACCCAATCCTAATCAACTCCCTATCTAACACATGTAGAACCCTAAAAATAAGCCAGTTTAACCAACATCTAATACTGAACCTATTTATTACATAACATATGAGATGAACATCTATGAAGTTCACCTACATTTAGAGAAAGTTCTAACACCCCCAACCTCACCCCTAATAATGGATTCATATAAAAAAACTCTAGAAGGTCATGCTAACCTACCTTAACCACCACAAGAACTCTCTTAAATAGTAAATAAAGATGTTGATGAAATAAACCCACTATTTCTAGAACATCTTAGCCTTTAGTGCCATGCAATTGAGCTTAAATTTGATTTCATAGGACAATTTAAGAATATATGTTAAAATTCCTCTATTCTAGGCCATAAAGGATGTGCCCATATATTCCAAAGTTTTTAAAAACTTATGTTTACATAAACCTAAAAGGAAAAAGAAGGATTTGAATACATTACATGTGATCAGCTAGCTAATAGACATTATTCTAGGAAACACCTTGCTAAATAAATATTTAGATCTAGGATGACTAGTAATAACAATCCAAATCCATGACTAGTAGCTATCCAATACATTGATAGACCTAAAGGCTTCAATAAATGTAATAACAACTAAAACCATGAAAAAACTATAGTTGAATAATATTCATCCCACATCTATAATGTTTTAAATGGTTGATAGGTCTATAGTCTAACCAAAAGGAGTCATTGAAGATCTTGTCATTATTATATATTCTTGGGAGAATCCTAGAGATTTCATTGTGCTACAACCAAAGTTTAATTTAGGTGGATACCCTCTTATCTTAGGATGACCTTGGATTTCCACATCTAGTGCCTTCATCAACTATAGATGAAGTAATATGTTGATATCTAATGGTGACAATACTAAGAAGTTGGTCCTCTATCTTCTAGTATAGCTAGCCTTGGCACTAGAGCAAACACTATGGGTTAAAGAAGATGAGGCAAACTATCCTCCTTGGATTTTTTTATTCACCATAGACCATTCGTGCACCTTAGATGATAAGGAGGAAGATACAATTATCTCTAATGTTCTCCAAAATTGTTACCAAACTCATTTTGTAGATCTCAACCACCTTCAATGTGTTGAGTGCCCATTTTCTAGCCTATGGGAAGAAGATAATTTTGATGCATCTGTATAGGAAATATTTCACCAGCTATTGCCTCATATCTATAGTCAAACTAGATCCATTATTAATATATAAATGATGAAAACACTCTCATGGCAAATTAAAATCTCTCTAGGAAAAATATTGCTTATTAATAGCAAGTTGGAGTCAAATCAAGAAAAGCACGCAGTCATGTTACATTAAAAACAATGCACTTTTTCATGGGATTATGAGGATATGTAAGGAATCAACCTATAAACATGCACACATTATATATATATATATATATATATATATATATATATATATATATATATATATATATATATATATATATATATATATATATATATATATATATATATATCAAAGAAGAGTGCCAACCAATCAGATAGCCACAATGTAGAATGAATCCAGCTCTTAGAAAAATAGTCAAAGTAGAATTACAGAAATTCTTGACCACTAGATTTATATATCCTATCTTAGATAGTGAATGAGTTTCACCATTGGTAATTATACCAAATAAAAATAGAGAATGGTGTGTATGCATAGATTATAGAGAACTTAATACAATAATAAAAAAAGGATTACTTTCCTCTACCCTTCATTGATTAGGTCTTGGATACACTTGTAGGAAAAAATATTTTTCCTTTTTAGATGGCTTCAATGATTAAAACCATATTAGAATTACTCTTGAGGACCAGGAAAATATCACCTTCACTTATTCCTGAGGTACTTATGATTATGTTATATTACCTTTTGGGTTGGGTAACGCTCTTGTAACATTTTAGAGGGTTGTCTTGAGTATCTTTGTAGATATGGCTAATGAATATGTAGAAATCTATATGGATGACTTTACTATTTATGGAGAAACATTTGATGAGTACCTAAACAACCTATAAAAAGTGTTGCAATGTTGTTAGGAGCACCATTTGTCTTTAATTCATAAGAAATATTACATGGTTATGATGGAAGACATTATCTTAAGCCACCATGTATCTGCTAAAAGAATTAATATTGACCTTACAAAAATAAGCATCATAAAAAACCTGCATGTTCCTCATAAATAGAAATATATTAGGAAATTTTTAGGACATGCTAGTTAGTACAAGAGATTTATCAACAATTTTAGAAAAGTAGTAACACCATTATTCACTCTCTTGACTAAAGATGTTGAATTCATATGGACTCTTGCCTATGATATAACCTTCAAATAATTAAAGGAATTATTGACCACCACCCTTGTTCTATGTGGTATTGATTGAAAGCTTACCTTATATATTCACATAGATGCTTTAGATATTTCCCTAGGAGCTATGCTAGGCCAAAAATAGGAATAACTCAATTATGCTATATATTTTGTAAGTAACAACCTATAGGTGGTATAATTGAATTACATAGTCACTGAAAAAGAGTTCTTAGTAGTATTTTATGCTATCAACAAGTTGTATAACTATACAACAGGGTATCATGTCTTTGTTTATATAGACCATATACCCATTAGGAACTTTATGAATAAACTAGTTATCCTAGGTAGAGTGATAATATGGATGCTCTTATTACAAGATTTTAATTTAACTATTGTAGATAATCCTAGTAAAGACAATGTCATGGTTGACTTCTTATCATGACTGCAATCCCCTAAAGAAGATACCATAGTGGATGACTTATTTCCAGATGAGCACCTATTCTCCCTCACTATTACCACATCTTGGTATGTTGATATTGCTAATTATCTTATAATAGGGTTGCTTCCATAACACTTCCTCCCTAATCAAAAAATAACTTTGTTTCAAAAAAGTGGTAGGTATTCATGGCTATCTAGATTCCTTTTCTATATTGGGCCTGACACTATCATAAAAATATGTCTTAGAGAAGATAAAGTTTTAGATATCCTCAAAACCTACCAGGATGAAATTTGTGAAGGGCACTTTTTAACCAAATGTATATCATTAAAAATATTGAATATAGGATATTAATGGCCCTCAATCCATAAATATACAATAAGGTATATTTCTCATTGGGACAAATGTTAGTGTATGGGGAGACCCACACATTCATATGAGATACCTTTGTAACTTCAAATGGTGCTTAAACCATTTGAAAAATGGGGCCTAAATTTTGTAGGATATTTTGATCTAAATTCCAAAAATAAAGATTACATCCTTCTATGTACTAACTATGTTATTAAATGGATAGAAGTAAAGGCTCTTACACATGTTAAGGATGAGAAGGTAATAACTTTCCTCTATGAAAAAATATTCAAATGATATCGTGTGCCATCATAAATAGTCACTGATAAAGGACCCCAATTCACTAATAATTTAATTATTGCCTTGGTCCAACAATATGATATTAGGCATAAGAAATCAACTCCATATCATCCACAGTCTAACACATAGGTGAAAGTCACCAATAGAGAGTTATAAAATATTTTGACCAAGATTGTTAGTATGTCCCATAAAGATTGGGAGGCTAGACTTCCTAAATCCATTTGGGATTATAAAATTATGTGGAAGAAAACTACAAGATTCACCTCATATGAATTCGTCTATAGGAAGAAACCTATCTTGTCAATTGAATTTGAGCACAAGACCTTATAGACATTACTAGAACTTGGGATGGATATATCTAATTCATAGAAATAAAGGCTTATGCAACTAAATGCCTAATATGAATACAAATAATAGGCATTATAGAATATGAAATTTATATATTAGAAACAAATTGGATGGCATGACAGGTACATTAAGACTAGATAATTCAATGTAAGAGATTGGGCCCTTTTTTGATTCAAAATACAAGGATCACAAGGGAAAACTCTAGACCAGATGGCTTGGTCCATTTGAGATTGATAATATTTATGATAATGTAGAAATTTAATTCTAATCCATTGATTTGATAATATTCCATGTATTGGTCAATGGCCACAGACTAAATTTGCATAAAAATCCACTCACTTAGGAGGAGTTTACCAAACACATACACACATAATTATAAAATGGATACAATGATGTAATAGATCAGCATGATGTCTCACAAGATCAAGGAAGAACCATCCAACACATAGGTGAAGAAGGAGAGGATGACATCCTAACCCTCCTTTAGAATGAAGATTGAGACCTTCACTTGGTTCTTGATTAATTACCCTCATAGCTGACTTGACAAAGACCCAAAATAAACATTTTACTATAGGTAGCATTTAGAGTAAAAAAAACAAATAAAGAAAAGCTCTTTTTGGGCATTATTGGTAGTTTTTAGGTATAAAACCATCCTACTAGCTATCTAAGATTGGAAAATGGACCTAAATAGAAAACTAGCTTGCTAGCTATTTAGGGGTAAAAATTAAAATGGAAAATAAATAATCATTATGAGCAAAATTATTCATCTTCCTCCAATTTCCATGTGTTATTTTTTAGCTACTACAATCACCTACCTCACCATTTCTATAGGCACCTTTATCAACAAAGGTATTCCTTTAGTTGCTATGAAATCTTCTGTAGCTACTGCAAGCACTTTCCCCATAGTTCGGCACAACTTTGTAATTGTTATGAGCTCCACCTATGGTTATTGTAGGTACATCCTAACACCTGTATAAGTGCATGTAGGTTGGTTCTTCAAAAAATCTAAGCTATGGCCTTGGCTATGGGATTTTTATAAATTCATAGAAGACACCAGATAAGATAAAAGAGTAAAGGAGGATTAGAGTAGAAAGTTCAAAACATTGCTCAAACATACCACTAAATAATAAGGTAATAACCATAATAAAGACATATAATTCCAATCTCCATTTGGAGTGTTATAGACCAAAATTTATGGCTATAAGGACACACATGAACCACTTTTAGCTTCAAGTCATTTCATGAAGATGATTTCACTCTATCACATAGTGAGATCTAGGATTTTTGGGAGCACGGGTCATAAGTTTGAAAATCTTGTTGATTGCTAAAGGAAAAATTCATTAGGCATAAAATCCACATGGAGTAACATAATATAGAGACAAATCATTAATAGGCTCATGTAGAGGAAGATCACATAGCAACAACACCCTCAGATACCCTCTTCCATGTTCATACAACACCTGACTTAGATAACACAAAGATCCATAGTGACCACTTTGTGATAGGAAGATAATAATCTCTCATCTAAATATAAGACCTCTACTTTAGTTCCATGTAAGCTATCATAATTACATGTAGGTTGTTGAGGGAATCATGGAAGGATAACATCTTGTGATCTCATTATTACTTAAGGGTCCCACTTTAGTGAAGTTATAACTATCAAGAAATCATTACATTATAGAAACCACTCACATGCAAATCCTCTGTGTAACCCTAGGAAAACTATTAAAAAGGCATGCCATATATTTTGGTCATAGAAAAACATTTTTTATTCTTAATATAACATGTATTATATTGAAAAACATAGTTAATCATTAATAAGTCATTCTTTAAGTCTTGTCTCCACTCACACTCATACCCTTATCATGACCCCATCCTCTCTCTTTTCATCCTGCTCATTCCATGTCACTTGGGGACAAGTGACACCTCATGTGGGTGGAGAGAATGATGTGGGAAATTAATTCTATGCACTCTAAGATAGTCTATGTGTAAATTGAATGCCCATGATGACACCATACAATCAATATGGAAAATAATCACTTTTATTATTTTCACTTGTGAGTATAACCCATTCAAACAAAGTCAAAGCTCGACATTACCTACAACTTGCAACCTACAACCATAAATAACCATTATTAAAAAATTTAATTTTCTATAGGTAGAACTCTAGAACCTACATTGAGTGTGTTGATAATTATTGATTGAAAAAATTATCAAAACGTTAAGCCTAGCTACAATGGAAGGATTAGTTATGAGATGGGAACCCATATATCATATAAAACTTCAAGGAGACCTAGCTAGTTGGGTTATCTTTAATAGAGTTGGATATAATACTTATTTTTAGAAATTATAGAATTTCTCAAAACCCCTTGTTATGGAATTTATAGGGTCCTTTATAGGATAACAAGATAATGTACATGGCATTACGTTTCCAATCACTAAAGAACTGGTAAGCTAGGCAACTAGGCTACCAAGTATAAGAGAAAACTAGGAGGACTAACCCAATGGTTAATAAGTTAGACAATAGTTATGTTAATGAGATAAAAGGCTAGTATTGAAGAAAGGTGGTGTGGAGAGACTCAACTTACTTTAATCTTGGAGGGAAGTAGCCTCATACATCATCATATATATGACTTATGAAGGAAGGTACTCTATGATTTATACTCTCTAATTTAAATATTTGAATCAATTAAGGCATGAGAGGACCATTAACATTTCAAATCACCTATGGAACATTCTAAAAAATATTTCCAAACAATACCAAAAAGAGATTGAGAAAGGCCTATCTCATCATTGCCTGATATGGTTGATAACTAAACATGGAATAAACACTGTTAGAGCTAATTTTAGTTGGAATAATTTATAACCCTAATGAATGGTGAACCTCAGCAATAAGATGGAAATAATGGGGAGGAATCTCCTGAAAATCAATACAATAGATTGCATAAGAAGGTATTATTGGCATTAGTGTTGTTGGATAGCATGTAGCCACTGAAGGTTCATTTGAAATTACTATAGGAAAAATAAGGAAAAGGATACTAGTCTTACCTCCTGATGACATAGAGTATAAAAATACACCCATAAAAATTGATTTGAACATTCCTTCTTCCACTATTTAAAATATCTCCTCACCAAGGATTTATTATTCCACCATGGCTCCTTCAGGGGAAGAGGAAGCTATTCCATCAATTAATACGTAGGAAGAACAAGTTCTAATAGCTAGCCCTCCTAAAAAGAGAAAAAAAGAAAACTGAAGAAAAAAACCCCTCTATATCAAAAATAAGGAGACCTCCTCCTAAGAGATCTTAAAGAATTAAGAAACAAAAGACAACCCTATCCTCCTCACCCATAGACATTAGTGATGATGAAAAGGAAAAGAAATATCTCATGATTCAAAAGACCTCTAATGGGTTTGAGATTGGAGAATGGCTTACTACAGAGGAATCTACCAAGGAAGAAAAAGTATAGTCACCTAAGCCATACAGATTCACTAAGGAATACATGGAACTCCTCAAACATATTGGGTACATAGAAGAAGAGCTAAAAATGATAGATCAACCTATATAATAAGAAGACTTGATTGAAGAAAAGATTATGGAAGAAGAAGTAGAAAAAGAGTTATTTCCTCATGACTAGGAGTTTCAAACCTTAGAACAAGCTATGAAAGAAATACATAGGTTGAGGAATGAGTTAATAGATTTGAAAGGTAAGAGAAAATTGAAAACACTTCTGGAGGTAGTAGAATTTATATTACCATTTATGGAAAGAAAATGGTTATTGGAGGAACCTGTAACAACTTCCTTGGAGAAACCTGCAACAACTTCATCTACCCTACCCACAGATAACATTAGTGTACCCTTAGAGGCACTTGAAAAAGATAATGTTCTTGATTTTGTACCTTTCTACAATAGATTTTTTCCTTCATTATCCACTATAAAAATACCTATAGTAGAAGACAATTGATGTGGATCTTTCAGTTGCCAGATCAATAGAAACTGATGACCTCCTAAATTTTCTTAAAAAAATTAGTGACGATGAAACTTACCAAAAGGATTTGGTACAAAGATTTAAGGTATATGTTGAAAAAAGAGAGTATCAAGATAACTAATAATAAAAATTAGGAATGGTTAAAACCGGGATCAAGTATTTGAAAGAAAAGATTACTAAAATGCATGAAACCACTAAATTGTTAATGGAGTGCAAAACACCTTCTAGGGTGTATGCTATCTACTTAGAAGAAAGATGGCTTAAATTTAGATATGATAGGATATATAATGATTAGTATTACATGGATTTTAACCCTAAATATTTTTTAAAATTATATAGACATGTTGAACTTGATATCCAAACATAGTTAACTGAGTTTTACATACACCAATATGTTATACCTAATGATAAAAATTGGAATCCAAATATATACTTTGAGGATGACCAACTAAATGAATTTACTTTATATGTCCTTAATAAAATATAAAGAAGGAAACAGGTCGAGTATCAGGAAAAATAAAAAGTAGCTACCCTAATGATTAGGGGTGAACTGGGTAATCCAAAATTTGTAATAAAGGAATGGATCTCCTTCATGAACTTAGGTACTCCAAAAGAATGGGTCATAAGGAAACAAGTAGAGGTTAAAAATCACTATTTGAGTCTTATGGAAGGAGATGGAAAGTAAATTTTTGTTTTTTGTTCTCATAGATGGGCAAAACTCTCTAATGATTTGAAAAGAAAGAAACCTTATACCCCTCAAAACCTTAGGGAGGATATACATAAGGTATACATGTATATTGAGTTTTTTAGGAGGAAAAGGATAAAATGGTTGGGATTGATATTTCAACCACATATGTTTTGGTTCCCAATTTATGCCTGAGAGAAAAGAAAAGATGGAGGGACATTGATGATGTTAGAGGCTTTTATATCCTTGAAGGGTCAGGGTGCACTAAATCCTTATATTTCAAAAAATTATATGGTTTTAAAATATAGAAAAGGATTGCTCAAGGTCGAGCAAGAGGTTAAGTAGGGGGTGTGATGAGATCACCAAATGATCTATTTTATAGCCTCATCCATACATAGTATATATATTTTTCTATGTAAATCCCCATAACCATCCATGACTCATACAAATGAATGAATGAATTTATGATTTTCTGTGTGCATATATATATATATATATATGTTATAAATTAATGATGTTTTTTATTTGTTTACATTATACTTGTGTAACTTTATTTAGCAAACATTTGAAGGCTAACATAAAGCTACAAGAATCTTGTTTGGGTACAACATTTATAGAGAATCCTATAGCAACTATTGGCTTCCACCTATAGGTTTATCATAGCCACTATTGATTTCCACTTGTAGGTTGCCTATAGCAATTACTAGCTTCCACATACAAATTGAGTATATAAATTATTGGCTTACACCTATAAGATGCTCATAGCCACTACTAGTTTTCACCTATAGGTTGCCCACATCAACTGTTGGTATCCACCTACAAGTTTCCCATATCAATTGTAGGTTGTCTATGGTAAATACATGATTTCACCTATAGGTAGCCTATAACCACTATGTAGAATAGAACTATTGTTGTGATCAGATCTTAAGGGCACATCTAGTTGTTTTAGGATCTGAGTGGATGATTGAAGAGAATCCTCCATCATTGTTGTATGAACTACCCACATGTAAAGAATCTTGTATGTGCTTCCAAAGATGAGAAAGATAAGGAAAATGGAAAGGAGATAAAAATAAGTAAAACAATGAAATGGTATAAATTATCCTTAACCTAGTCAGGCCTAAAACAAGTAACTTCAGTTATTAACCACCTAAAGGTTGACTAGGGTAGTTTCTAAAATATTTGTACTTTCCCAAGTTTTATATTTTTGGTTAAATATAATAAACTACCTTCTATATTTAATGGTAGAACCCAGATTAAATTAGGAGTTGGATATATGATAATATAATAGTAGAATTATAGAAGTCATTGCATTCTAAATATTATAATCTTCTATAATAATCTTTAATTGCTACATATTTGAGTAATGAGAAGGTTGATTCTATAAGAAGCTTTTACAAGTCTCTCAGAGAAGGATTAGAACTCGGTTCTGAATGAGGAAGGGCCCCCACAAAAGGAGTTGTGGTGAAGATCCTAACCCTCTTTAGTTTAAGTGTGTTGTAAGTTGATTTGATTATTAGTTTGATTATATAAAGTATGATGCATGTGTGATTCATAAGTTAGAAGTATTTCTATATTTTTGTTATAATAGTTTTATAGTATAACTATCTAGTGAATTTAGCATAAGTTCATTGTACTGCAACTAGTAAAACAAGTTAATAAATGAATCAATAATGCATATATAATGATAACATCCTTGAAAATCATACACACCCTAGGTTGACAATTAATGTTAATCAAACTCAAAAATTTGGTAATTAACTAGGTAATAAGTTTACACAATAATTTACATGGTTGTCAATAATTGAGTACTATTACTTTAAGATGAGAGAAATAAAGTGCTTTATTTAGATTGAGAAAAATATTAAAACTATGAAATATGGACACCGGTTGGATAGACACAATAGATCATTAGTTAAAGATCAAAATTTATGGATATATCATTGAGTTTATCATGCAAGGGTACATCATGTTTGAATTTATGCATGATTTTTCATAAGAGGTGACTAAGGAAAATTTATGTTATGATAACCTACCATGATTAAAAATTTTGTTATGGAAAAGGACATGGTGCCTATTCCAAATAATATGGAGTATTCACTTTAGGTGTTATGGGAACATGTATGATATTGAATTTAATGATGAATAATTGAGAAGAGAAATTTGAACATGAACCTAAAAGATGGAGGACACATATAAGTGGAAAAAAAAGATAATTTTAAGGTTAGAAAAAGACCTGAAAAATAGAGGATATGTAATAAACATAATAATTTTAAGGTAATTATGAGTAGGAGTAGAGTAGAGAGTTTATAAGATAAATAAGGAATGAGAGCTCAATGAGGAGCTAGATATTGTGGAGATTATGAAGATGTGGAAATGAGAAGCTTTGAAAAAGGAGAAGGTAAATATAAAGTGTAAAAATGGTTATATATTGGGAAATGGATTTAGAATACATGGAAGAGAGTGGAAAAAGCGCTGAAGAATAATTTGATCAATTATAAGGTAATTTTAAATTATAATTACAGGGGATAATATTTTTTAGAGAATAAAGGTAACAATATTTTGAATAATTTATGTTAAATCATAGGATTAAAGCATGTTCAAGTTCAAACAAATTAAGATTCATAGACAAAGATTATTAATTTCAAGGTTACACATCCCTAATGTCTAATTTATTAGCATAAAGTAGAAGAACAAGTGATAAACTAGTAAATATAGTACATGGTTTGACTATTTTACAAATAAATTTGTAAAATATAGTGAAGACACTAAGAAAGTGTTGGATAAGAAAAAATTGGTGAATCTAGATTTTAGGTCATAAAAAATATTAAGACATTGGCAAAGTCTAATCTATAGTAGCTAGTGGTTTTAGGTGTGGACATAGGAAACATGGCTCTCACTATAATAATTTTTTTCGTTTTAGTATCATATGATGGGTCTATTAACCCTAAATAGTACATGTTAACTTGTGAGATGAAATGATAGGTTGAAGGTGTAACTAAAAATGATGCAAATAAGTGTGAGCTCATAGGGAACTTAACAAAAAGATCTATATAATTCATCTACCAAAGGGATTATAGAAAACTTAGCTTTCAAGATATCAAAAACTAGCTAATAGGAGAACTTAATATGAAGAAATTTGAGTCAAATAATACAATATCTGAAATAAATTCATCCAAAATCTAGAGAATCAGTTTGGGACTATGATCGTATGTTTTATAATGTAAGTAACACCATGGATTTTATGTTTCAAGATACAGATAAGGCCACATGGTTTGTATAATGTATATGACCAAGGATTAGTTTTACCATTACTGAAACCCATATCACTTTCAAGATAGATGCTAGAGTAACTACACTCTAGGTGGATTAGATAGGAGACTATGGGGAAAGTCTATAGTATACTATGAATTTTGATGTAATGATATATGTTTTTTTTCCAATATGGATAACCTAAATTTAAGTAATATGCCCAAGTTAGGATTATGGTGTATGGAGTGCATAAAAGAGGAGCAACACTAGAATGATTGCCCAAAAGTCAAAAGAGAGTTCTATGAAATAAGTTAGGTAGTAGGACATGCAATTGTGAAATTTTATCTCTTAAAATAGTATACCCAATAATATCATATTCTATATTGCGATTTATAAAATTCACACAATCATGATGATAACAATTTTAGAATTCTACAACAATTTAAGGAATATATCATCGAGAATGTTTTCATAGATTTTATGCAACAAATCCCTATTATAGACTTAGGGCTTCCAAGCCCAAATGTAAAACTGAAAAATGTGACTCAATATCAACCTTAGGGCTTATAAATATGGACACCATGTCTCTACAATACCAGATAGGATAGACTCCACCATCTCCTCAATATCAACAATCATGAAACATTGTGTCACTTCAATAATAGCCAATGGGGTGGGATCTATCTTCTCCCCAAACACTATAATGGGGATATGATAGTCAATAAAAATAGGAGTGGGGTTAACCATAGTGATAATGAGGATCTAATGGCCATAAAAAAAATGGTTTAGTTTCTAGTATAGGTAAGAGGATATAGATTTGATTAGTGAGGAAAATACTAATGAGGTAATTGTAGACCAGATGAGAGACATTGTAAACAATGGATTATATATTATCAATGTGGATAATACAACCTCTTAGAACATAATTATCCAATGAATCCATAATTAAAGGTTTATTGTGCATATTTTTTAGTTATAGGACAACATTATACATAAGATTATTATTATTTAGAAAAGTAGAGAAAATAAAAATAGATGTAAAATGTAAACATGGTGATTTCATACCCAAGGGATTATATGTATGTACAAATAGTCACTCAAAACCAACATGAAAAATAAATATTACCACCCTTAGAGATGCCACATGATCAATAAATTAAAATGTGTAGCAAGACAAATATGTTGATATTATAATAGAAAATGATCTAATGTATTAGGAAACATATATATTGCATAATATATAACACTAGGATACATCCAAGAGTGATGATGTAGTCATTGATGCATAGATGTATGGTCAAATTATGCACATTATGAACTAGGATGGATTGGTTACTGCTTTGACATATTTACTCAAATTTTTAATCACTCTATGAGGATATCTCCTAAAATATCAAAAATCTCCTACATAATTTTTTAAATTATACACAAAAGGTATCAATGCATTGATAATGTGGTAAGGTATGCAAAGGCCAAGAAACCATGGGATGTTGAATATCTAATGGATATTTAATTGGTAGGATATGAAGTTTTTAATTTTGTATTCAACTTAAGAAGTACAAAAACTATGATCCATCGATCAACATGGGAAGTAATTGGATGACCTACTCTCAGTTATAACCCAATTACATTAAGTCTCACTGAATACATAAGGATAGAACCTATTAGATGACTAGAATATGTAGAGATAATTTTTTTTGATCTAATTATATAAGGTGATTTATAAGTCATAGATATAAATAATGATAAAATGCACTACCCTACATTGATCACCAAGAAGTGGGCATATGATAGGTAGGTGGCCATCAATGCAATTAAATTGGTTGAAATCACACCAATGGGATAATATTATTATCATACCTATAAAAAAAGTTGAAATAAAGCCTTATATCATCCCTAAATAACCTAACTCACCTTATGACTATGGGTCCAACATCTGGTTTAAACTTAACATAGATCAAATCACAATGCACTATGAGATATAGAGTTCAAATTTTTCCATCTAGAGATATAATAATTTTGATCATTGAAAAAAAAATCACCATTCATCTAGACCTATGATAATAAAATAATAAGTTCTATAGATTCATATAAAGGAGTGAAAGTATCCATCTGTGTGATCTCCAACTAGGTTTGTCATAGATTTGATATATCCAGTGGGTGTGAAAAACATGGATTACATCAAACCAACTCAAGAAGGTGTTATACTATGGGAAGATGTATCTTCAATGAGTGGTGATTTAGATACCCATAAGCTAAGAGGATACCATGAAGTGAGACCAATGAGAATCATTTTCACTATAGAGAAAAAAATTACCTCAATACTTTGTAACTAAAGACTTCAAACAATTTATTTATAGATTATAAGAACATGTTATAAATGTATATCAAAAAGTTAGTGCACTGAATTGTGATCTAAATATAATTTCTATGACATGGTGGATAGTACATATGTTAAATTAGCTACACTAGGAAGATGCTTGGTAATTCTTGTGAGCTCTATTTAAAATAACACCTACAATCCTGAATTAGTATGTATTTTTCCTAAAAGGATAGTGTCTTGAAATGAATATTCATAAATGTGTTGATGTATGGTATTCACTCTATGTAGAACCTAGATATTGGGTACATATATTCAAGTATACTTTAGCACCTTTACCATCTACATGGTATATCCATTAGGAACATATGAGAAACTAAAAAATAGCCACAATTTAAGTAGGATTTTATTCAAACCTTTTACTTTGAGGATGAGAATCCCATAGTTGAGAACACTCTTGAGAAGTTGAAAATTTTCTTCATGGTTAAGAAGAGGATCTAATAATTATGATGAACTCCTCTTCATAGGAAGAAACAACTAAAGATCTTAATATAGTTATTAAAAATTACAAGGCCAGTAAGTAGAAAGATCAATTTTTATTGAAACCCTATAATAGAATCATGGAAAATAGAGAATAGATATAATCTAATGATAATGATGAGGACCTAGACCTACAGGATTTATTCAAAGCTAATCAAGAATTAGAAAAACCAAAATTTATAATCATAAAGTAAATTGAATATGCATAATTGTAAAATTTTAACATTTAAGATAAATAAAGGAAGAGGACGCTCCAATAATCTATGCCAAGAGGGTCCAACAAGATATGTAAGAAACATTAAATAAATTAGTAGGGAATATTAATACTGAGGATGCACTAAAACTTGTGACTTTGAGTGATTAGTAGTCATAACAAGAGATATCATAAGGCTTAAACATTCCATGAGATTATTAATATTTGTTTCCAAAAAAGTTTTTGGAAGTCAATGTGTAGATCAATAATTAGGAGAGATGGACATAGAACTCAAGAAGTGCACATAGCCTATTAAGAAGCACCTATATAGGTTAAATCCTAATATGAAGCTTATAGAACTCGAGTGCACATAACCTACTAAGAAGCACCCATATAGGTTGAATCTCAATATGAAGTTTAAATTTAAGGATGAAATTGATTGCATGTAGGAGGCATAAATTATCTATCTAGTAGAAAATGAAGAATGTGTAATTCCAATAATGGTGCAACCTAAAAATTAATGAGAAATAATAGTTTGTGGGTACTACAGGGCATAAAATTATGCCTTCTAGGGAGAATTTTAGTGGCCAGTGTTAAAACTAACTTGGGGTTTTTTAGGAAACTCGATTTAATAATTATGGTGAATTAGTTTAGAGGGTGGATAATTGTGTAGGAGAATCAAGTGTTGGAATGGGGTGAATTGAGGACATTACAATATTAAAATTAATCTATATCAAAAACTTCCCTAAACTTAATTTAATTGTATATTTGTATTCCTCTTGAAGAGTTGTCTAATTTTTAAAAAAACATCTAAATTCAAGTCCATATGTAAAATTATGGCTTGTAAAAGTTAATAGAAATTATATTATAATACAGATGACCCATCTACATATACAATGTAATTTTTTACAACTTTCGTAGGCCTTAATGTTTGCATACATACTCGAATTAAGATGATTTATTTTTTGAAACTACAAAACTATTTGATATAAATCCAAATATGTAATTAGATTTAGGTTTGAAGAATTTTTCATGCCCTTTTTTACTTTTCCCCATAACTTATCTATTTTAGCTCTTCAATGCATGTAGTGACTTCTCAAATTATACCAATGATTTAGAAACATAACCAAAATGTTAGAAAACATGTATCTTCTTGAAACACATTATTTTATTATGTGATTTATTCTACATAAGTGTTTGAATACCAATGATTTCCATTAGATCATCTTCACCATGCCAAAACAACAAATAACCCAACAAAACCACATAAACACACAAACACTATTTTTGGTTGATACAAGATTGTGTGTACACCTTATATGATCCTACATCACTATATTTTACACTATAGGCATATATATTTTAAGAATGATTTCCATTTTTATTATAATCCATCATTTAATAAGTATTTATAGGAAATGCAAATGATTAAAAATAATTACAGATGATTGATAGCAAATGCAGGTGGTTGATAGAAAATGTAAAATGTTGAAAAAAATATAGATGATTTTTAGAAAAATGTATAACATTGACAACAAATGTAGATGATTAACATTGATGTAGATGATTGATAGTAAATATAGATGATTCCCAGAAAAATATAGATGATTGACAATGAATGCAAATGATTGGAAATGATGTAGATGATTGTTAGTGGATGGACATGATTGTTAGAAAATGTAGAGGATTGAAAACAAATGCATATGATTGATAATGATGTGTATTATTGATAACAAATTTAGATGATTACCAATAAAATACAAATGATTCACATCAAATGTAGATGATTGATAGTGATACAGATAATTTATAAAATGTAGATGATTGCCAATGAGATGTAGATGGTTGGAAATAAATATAGACTATTTATAGTGATGTATATATTTATAAAAAATTCAAATGATTGTTATTAAAATTTGTATGATTGATAGTGATGCAGTTGATTGATAGTAGATGTAGATTCTTGAAAAAAATATAGATTATTGCCAATAAATATAGATGATTGAATTTGGTCAGAGTGTCTAATAGTATAAATAGTGGTGAATGCACCCATATTAACTTTTAAAATACTAATGAAATACATTTATATGAATGTAATTGATTTTAAATAGTAGGTGAGCCAACCCTAAAAATTAACTTAAATCTTAACAATTTAGGTGATTCCAAGTTTTTGGATACCACACTAAATCACAAGATGCAAATTTTTAAAATTGGAATATTCATGAATTAACAAAAAATATCCACTAAAATTTTCCTTGATGCCTATGTAAATGACCCATTTCTAATTCCCTTTATAGATAAATTTTTAGATTTAGTTGCAGGGCATGAAGTTTATTCCTTCACATATGGATTTATTAGATATTACAAAATACCTATTGCACCTGATGACTAGTATAAAACTACATTTGAAATGGAATGGGACTCTTTCGCATACAAGGTAATGTATTTTGGTCTCAAGAATGCTCATTTTATTTTCTCTACGGTTTTGATAACTAGATTATTCTATCCATGAATTTATGGAATTATATCTTGATGATTAGGTTGTATTATCTCTATTCAAAGAACATTTATCCAATCTATGACTTATGTTAAAATAATTTTAAGCTATACACATTGCATTGACATTGAAAAAGTTTTTTATTTACACTATGTGTTATTCTCTTAGCCCACATAATGTGCAATGATGGGATTTTAGTTTATAAAGATAAAATCACAATCATTGTAATTATTATAACTCCTAAAATTTCTAAAAATGTGATATACCTCCTCAAAAATATATGTTATTATCATAATTTCATCAAAGGGTACATCTACACCAATGGAGAGATGATTACATAGAGATAATAAGTTTGAGTGGACTAATGAGTGTCAAGAATATTTTGTGGATTTTAAATATAGGTTGGTAATAACTCCCATATAAATTTTCCCTAATTGGAGTAATCAATTTCATGTATAGCTTGACACTTCATGAACCATAATAGGATTATTTTTACTCAGCTAGGAGAAGGTTTGGATCACCCCATTCACTTTGTATGTAAACAATTGTCAGTAGTAGAGAAGAATTACAATAAAATAAATCAAGAGGACTTGGATATGGTGTTTTAAGTTCATAAATTTAGGCATCATATTTTAGTAACACCATTTAAATTCTTTATATATCACCAGGTTCTACGATACTTAGTGAATAAGCTTATGCTAGGTGGAAGGATATCCAAGTGGTTAATGTTATTGTAGGAATTTAAATGTAATAATAATGTGAAAATTTGAAGAGGAAATGTGGGACTAGATCCAAATAAGTAATGGTGAAGACATATAATAATTACAATATGAGTCACTAGATGCATACTTATTCATAGTCACTATGATTATAGAAAATATATAGTATAACAATTTCCTAAAATAAGGAGTCTTTCCTACACATTATGTTAAAAGAGATAAAAATCACTTGATCACATGAGCCATACCTTTTAATACTATTAATGGATTTATATACAAAATGGATAAGGATGATGTGTTTTGCAGAGTATCCTTGAATCATGAGAGAGCATAATTTCTATAAGAAGCACATAAGGGAATTGTAGAATGACACTTCATAGGTGAATAAACTACGAGGAAGATATTAAAAAGAGACTTGTGGTGGCCTACCTTATTCTTGGATTTGCATAGAGTCACAAAGCACTATGATGATTGTCAAATAATAGGAAGGATAAATATAATGGATGAAATGCCTTGAAATTAAATGTTAGCAATTAACCTTTTGAGAAATGGACATGACCTATTAATCCTCTAAGAAAACACATTAATTCTAGGTATATATTCACTAAAACATATTAATTTAACAAATGGGTAGAATTTTTTATGACACCAAGCTACAATGCAAGAGACAACCAATTTTTTATATGAAAAAACCATTACCAATTTTGGATGTCTAGTGATGTTGTTCAATGATACAGTACACACTTATTGAATAATACTATCAATACCCTGATAGTAAAATTTATTATATGAAACCATAAGAGCACAACCTATCAACTTAAATCTAATAGGAAGGTAGAAGCATCCAATAAAGTACTTGAGAAGATGCTTACAAAAATATGAAGTATCCAAAGAGATGATTGGGATGTTTGAATTCATGCAATCATGTGGGTATATAAGACTAATTATGAGTGTGTGATAGGGTTCACTCCTTTCTAATTTATCAATGGAATAAAATAAGTTATGTCTATGGTGTTATGTGGTGGAGCTTGATATTATTTTAATGCCCAGTCCCTGACACAGGGGTGTTAGGGGGCAATGCCCCCCACTAGGGTCACCATGGGGGTCCATGCATTATAAAATATTGTAATATCATAGTAAATCTGAACCATTCATTATTAAGTTATAGATCTAATGGCATAAATTATATTTATGCATTTTCCCCCTATATGTAAGCCTCCTTTTAATATGAGGTCATTGTAATAATTGTAGCATGATGTGTGTGAATGAAGAGGATAATACAGTGGATGTATTGTAAGTTTTTCTCTTCATTTGTTAGACTGAATAATAAGAAGGACTAGTTGTTTCTTTGTGGATTTAGCCCATATTAGGTGAACCACATTAAATTTGTGTATCTATTATGTTGTTATTTATGTATTTTATTTCCATCTTTAATTCATTAATATTTCTCTATGTTCTATATTCCTAACATATGGAATATATAGGTCAAAGCCTATGAATCACATTAATAATGTGGCTAGGAGATCTAGATTCACTTCAAGTAAAGATTTTTGATCTAAATCACATGGAATAAACTTGGTAGAGAGTAAGTTAGACACAATAAATAAATATTCAGAGTCAAAAAGTATGGCATGATCAAAATATATGATCTAAAGAGTTTTATCTATATTATATAATGTTATTATATGATATCATATTTTGAGCACATACAGGTAAAATATGCAATC
This sequence comes from Torreya grandis, assembly GCA_037957365.1. NCBI lineage: Eukaryota > Viridiplantae > Streptophyta > Pinopsida > Cupressales > Taxaceae > Torreya > Torreya grandis. The sequence goes on from JARHVA010004500.1 coordinate 234,691, forward strand.
GATGGAGAGGACCATTCCATGAAGTATCATATTAAGGAATAATATTACTAAGGGACCTTCAAGAAACCATTCTTACAGGGTTTCTAAATGGTTTTAGGCTTAATCCTTATTGCCAATTATCTCTATTAATATCATGATAAAAATTGAGTGGATGTTGAGTAACACCGTGTAGTCAAAGTTTTTTTTCATTATATGTTTTCTTCTCTTTTTGTGGGTTTTTAGTGTAGTTATTTATATTGCAATATCTATATCCTAGGCTATCATAACATAGTTTGTAAATTCAACATCATTGAGTATCAAAGAAAAGTAAAAAATAATGAAATAACAATATGTAGAGAAGTCAACATGAGGTTAACACGAGATCAAGAAATTAAGTCTAAGAAACAAAGTAGTGAAAAAGGGGTATGAAGGATAGGTTACCATTGGTAATTCATAAAGAGGTTAATGATGAATCACTTCAAATATTGCATATTTCCCAAATAAGATAGAAATGTCAGACTTATATTATGTAAATAAAGGGAAGTTATACAAGAATAAAGGTATTGCAGCATAAAAAAAATGATGTAAGCTAAAACATCTAACCTATCTAGTGAAGTTTTAGGGTCACATGAAAACAATAGATGGTTTTTAAACCAAGAGCAAAATGATGTGAAAATATATCAACATAATTTAATGAAAAGTGTCAAACATATGAAACCAATTAAATTTATATTAATGAAGGGAATATAGAGATAACTAAAATTAAGCCCTTTAAAAACAAAAAGCCATATTTGAATTGAACCTAATTCATTCACTTAAGCATAAAGTTTTCAACAACAAAAAATTGAGTGACATCCATATGCTCAGAGCCTATCCAATAATAGTTATGGATTGATCATAACTTTTTATTACATTTAAAGATGCACAAAAATAATAAATTGGGATTGGACTTGCATTAATGAAAACATGCCACCATGATCTAGATTTATTTAATTTTATTAATATGGTGGAATCTATTTTTATTACCAAAAACCAAACTAAAACAACATAACTAGGATCTTTGGTTCTTTAACACCTCTAGTGACTCATTAATCTCTTTACATTTGGCTAAGTGGATTAATTAATGATGACATTTTTAAGTCATTATAATTAATGTGAATTCTATCTATCCAAGGATGTGACCATTTTCTTCAATCTAGAAACAATGGAAATGCAAACAAGACTTTTAACACAAGGAAAATACCTCCTACTTTACAAATCCAAGACCCCTCCCATTCATTCAAATGATAGAGAAAATTATTATATGGCATCCATAAGGATCCCTATTAAATTGATTAATCATATTATGGTGCGAGTATTGTCTAAATGTATTACCAAATTTTTTTGGTTGACTACCAAAAGTGTGACGTAAGATACCAAAGGATCATTGATATTGTGTATCAAATTACAATAAAATAATAACTTCAACTAGCCTAAGTTTTTAGTCTCCAAACTCATCAAAAATATTGATAAGGTCGTTAATGGCATGTCTATAGATATTTAGTATGAGTACCTAGTATTATTCCTTTGTTTCACATAATGGAAGTATCTTGAGGGTTTTGTTGCATCTGATGATGATTTTTGTCCTAAAACCACCTTTACCAACATTTTATGGACCAAAATAGGTCACTATTATAATTAGTTGGGATGCTTCAATGCATAGTGTTTGGAGGTTTAATGTCTCACCATTTCACATCCTTGTGTGCCCAAAGATGTCTTGCAATACTTTGGCAAACATGAAACCATTATAAATATACATTATAAAATTATAATTAGATTCCATGAGTTTTCCAAGGTGATAACCACTTCATTTCTATTATTCATCACCAAGTTGGATACACAAGCATAAGTCCTAAGATATAAATACTTGTTTGTTATAATTATTCAAATGTTGTGGTCTATGTCTCTTGACACTAAAAACATCTACATAATAACCAATGATGTATCCATAATGTGAAGCACTGTCACCTCCAAATACATCATTAACCCCACTAGATAATACCAATGGCAAAGAAAGGCACCAACATAAAGAACACCACCACCTCCTCCAATAAAGAGGAATACTTATGGACCCAACCCTTGGATCATACACACAAATGTGACCAATATTGATGCAAAATATGCTCTTGACTAAATTTGTGTGACCAAGTAATAATTTTACAAATCTATGTTGGAATACATAGGGATAGAGCCATATGAGGAGGAAGAATAGAAATAATTTTTCTTATAGAAAGCAATGCACACTTTTTAAGTTCACTAAAATCTCCCAAAAATTTTAATGGTTAATATCCCCACACCTCTAGCTTCAATCATAGTTGACACTATCTCAAAGGAAGAAGATAAAAAAACATACAATGTTAGAGATATTTTAAGTCATGGTGAGAGAAGGATCATCTATAGGATAAGATACATAGTGCAAAATAGAGGAATCATAAGGTGAAAAAAAATCAAGACCTCAATAGCCACTTGTGTACAAACCCAAATTACACATAATGCCAAGGACCTCTCCCTCCATTTCATATTTCATGGAATCATTTTTCACACCATAAGTGGTAGAGTAGATTGAGTCTAAGGAAGAACAATAAATGAAGCAACAACCTATTTTGATACTCCATGCCTAAAAATGATTGAATAAGGTTCTTTTTCCACCTACCCACATAAATACACCAATAATCTAGTGCACAATGGTGATGTATTATCCCTCTCATTCCCCTCATGATTCACCAATCATTAATCCTTGTCCCCATCTCCATCTTTACATTTTCCCACTCATGAATAAGAATCTCAAGTAAGCAAGCACCAACAACCAAAGCATCCAAAGGTTCATGAGGATATTACAGTATAATAGGAAGCTGCAAAGGCCAAAAATAAGAGAAAGCATAAAAAGAAGTGGAAAAGAATAAAAGGAGGGAGGAGAGGAAGAAGAAGAAGAAATAAGTTGTGAAAAAAAAGGAGGCATAAGAATAGAAACAAAAAAAGGAAAAATAATATGTGAAAAATAAGTAGGATGAAGAATAATAATAGAAAAATAAGAAGCAAGAAGAATAAACTATGAAAAATAATGAGGAACAAGTAGATAAGGAAGCATAGTAGAAAAACATTGAGGTTATTACAATATCCAAGGAAAAGGAAGAGAAAAAAAAATAGGCCATGTGAAAATAGAAAAAATATAATAAATAAAGGTCAAAGGAGTAAACTTCTAATGATGTTGTGTATAAGGAAGAACAAATAACTAAGGCATATGTATAGGTAAATTCCATATCCAATGAGGAACAAGAGAGAAATAAGAAGGTTAAATTTGTAAATAAACTAAAAATAGAGTAGGCCATAGGTAAAAACAAGCAAAGATCAACAACCATATAAAAATTCACAAGGACCTAAATAAACCCAAGGAGGCACATAATAATAAAATTCATAGCATTGGCCAATATCCAATTATTGGTTATGGGAAGTCCCAGCACCGTCAGTACAGAGGACAACATTCAAACTCCCTATAACACAAATATGACACCACCCAATAATGACAATAGTTGTGAATTGTTCACTATTTATGGCCATGATATCGTAGGAAGCATCACTTGATGTAACTAAGTTGTCTTTGTCAAATTAAATTGAGAAATTTATAACATTATAGGAATCAGTTAAACAAAAAGATCTAAATTTAAGTAAGATTCAAACTAAGCTAAATATGATAATGCATAATTACATCACCACCTCAAAAATGACATATAAATCATTGATGATAATGCATTAGTCATTGAATTCATATGTGACCAAGTCATGTCCAATGAGAATTAACTCACAACTCTTCTATCCTAACTTATAAAAGATTGGTTCACTATGTAGAAGCTATAGCATATTCAAATCCAAGGTCAGAACTTGAAGGTAAAAAAAGGGATATTTTGGAGATCCTCAAAGAATACAATAAAGTCTTGGAAAATATTACACTTGAAGCTCAACAAATTTCTAGAAGCATGATCGAATAGAATTAGCTGTTGAACAAAACATGGAGTGGACCTAACCCAAAGTTTATCAAGGTTTATTAATCTAAAAAAGAAATGGGGGACCATTTAGAATCATATAAGTAGCTACATGTCACACTAAAGAAACACTTCAAGAGATAATGTGATGGAGAACATTTAAACATGGAAAGATGATTTTTTTTGCAATACATTTGTTGGCATTCAAACATAGAGGGATGCAGATAGATAGGAGGAAATAACATCAAAATCTCAAAAGAAAGTATCACACAGTAGGATCACCATCATAATAATAAAATATCGTGACATCTGGAATATAATGGTGTGCCAATCTTAATTATGCACTATGATCTATATAGTGAAGTAAGATCTTATTGATTGGAAAATGTTCAAAAAGGAATGATCCCATCTTAATAGTTATATCACATAAGTCATCAAGGAGCCCAAATTAATCCCATCAAACTAACTTAAGTAACAAATGTAATAAACAAAATCTACTAAAGTCACATAGCTAGCCATCCATTTGCAATAAACAACATATTTACAATGTCTTTCAATTCTAATAACACAGTATATGCCTCCACATTCTCTCTAAGTATTGAGGTAAAAAAATTAAAGATTTTTCAATATTTCAAATTTTTTTAAGGATTTAACCATTAGGAGAAGGGGTAGGATGGTTGAAAACCCATAAAGGATGACCACCTAGTTATGCTAATCTATTAGAAATTTACAAGGGTTGTAGATTGGTATGTTGCTTAGTTAAAAAACTACAAGGTCAACTAAGTAGTGCACAATAGGTGAAAACTAGTAAATGACAACTTGAGTGATTATCAAAAATAAGGGTTTTGAACTAGCCCCTTAGCCTAGAAAGTTTTACTAGTTCTAGCATAAGGCACACTTCCTGTGACTTAATCTCATGATGAGGCAACTATTTAAGTCTGGGAAAGTGTTGGTAGTAGACTTATAATTTTAAAACTGTAGTGTAGATGTATGACAAGTGTGCAATGTTTATCAATTTTTATAACAAATATTTTTTTTATGTATTTAACCTATGCATGTATCTTGAAAGACTACATAATATGAAAAAGACTCCTTTGAGATAGAAATTCAAATATAGAATGTAAATAAATAGATCTCTCTAATTCCTATATATAATGATCAATTATAAAATAAAAGAGTTCTAAAATACAAGGATTAATATATAGATCTAATGATTGGTTTTATAAAAAAAATTGTATTGGTTCCTTATGTAGTGTATACTTAGTTTTAATCACTTATATTTAATTACATAACATGAATAACCATTATATATAATTCAAATTCTATGTTTTCTGAATAATTTGAATTGAATGAACGCTCAACCTTTCTATAATTTTGTCTATGTTTTGAAATTGTAGCTTACTTCACATAAAACACATATTAGCATATTATGATGGGTTTTCCAAGAACCTCTACTAAAAATATACCATTTTATTACAATAAAAATTTGATACACATTTATGGTGTAGACTAGTTACTTTTTCTATGATCCATTTCCATCGTTACTAGTTTACATGATAGATTACTTTGTGTGTGGCCTTTGACCATGTTTCATGTGACATCCATCGATGTCCCTCTTTCTAAATTTTTTTATGTCATCCAACATGTGTCCTTTAGCCCTTATTTTTGTGACATATTATATCTATTTTTTTTGCCTTTTGGCCTATGTGTGACAAAGAACATTTGTATTTGTTGAGATTGATGAAAATTAGGGGTGTCATGATCTATATCATAAACTATTATTATGTATCTTTATTCAAATATATGTATACTAAATTATTCATTAATATATCTATCTAGACATGACACATACATCCATTGTATTCCATATGTTATATACATGATTTTATTTATACATACATTATTATGAGGACATACTCTCCACATACTCAAATGATATTACATAATGTTATATTTACACATGTTATGACACAATTCATTATTATTTAGAGATGAGTGATTTACAGGATACATACCTTATTTCAAAAATGGTACATTATAGTGGTATTTTCTTAGAGATATAATATTTCATTAGTATAAAATTAGACTAGAGTATAAATTTCATAGATTTTATAAATTTATATGGTTCAAATTTGGATTGATAAAGATACATAACAAAAATTGACACATAAATACATAATACAATAGAATGTGCAATCAATTTAAAGAAACTTGAACACAAATCCATACACACTTTAGTGCATATCAATAATAGTCTATAGGAATATAATGTTATATGTTCACATTTACATATATTTGAGATATAGGTTTTCAAATTCAGCATATAGATACATGACATCCTATATCAGTTTGTACAGATTTAAGGAGCATGATACTATTTCATGAAAATATACATAATAATATAGTTATAATTAAATTGGAGATGATTTTCATTCCACTTCACACTTATTAAATCTATGATCATGATGAGGGTGTGGACATGGTCCATTATCTTTTGATTGTGCATTATATTATACATTGAGTGAAATTATAAAACCAAAATTTCATACCTGGTGGGGGCATAAACATTTTTTATTCCTTTGTGATCATGCATTATTGTTTTGACATAGATAAAACTTGATAAAACTAGGTAAAAAATTGCATTTAAATCTATAGACATCTACAGTGGTTGATTTATTTTTTGAGTGAACCTTAACTAATTAATTATCTCATTTTACTTATGTAATGTTTTATTTTTGAGTTAAACCTAACTACATGGTTATCTCTATATATTTCCTATATAGTAATTTTAGATAGTATATTATGAATTTTCCACACATTCATGAGGATTGGGGAGCACCAAGAGGATAAGGTGCCAAAGTACATGGGCAAATAGTGAACTTTGCATTAGCAAGGGTGCTTATAAGCATTATTGTAGCTTTGGTGACCTCATAGCATCCTCATTCATTAACTAATGGACAAAAAGATAAATTATGCAACATAGACTCAAAATACAAAGATAATAAAATATTTGCATGATAAAATACATGCAAATAAGCTAAATAGAATAGATAATAAATACCCACAAGTATCTACATGCAATGTCACAATGTCTTGTATAATAATGGGATGAGTGCTTCGGTGATGGGTTGGACTAGGATGGTCATGATGTGAGTATGAACATAGGATAGACTTGGATTTGGAATAGACTAATGATGATGAAAAGGATTAGGACTTAGGTAAGGATATGGATGTGGAATAGACTAATGATTTGGATGAGGATAAGGATTTGGATAAGGATATAGATTTAGAATAAATAAGATGACTAGGATGATAAGATCATTGAGACATTAGATATGATGACTAGGATATGCAGGACCTATGATAAGATGACTTATGACAAGGCAAGTTAAATTGATTTTAGAGTTTTGAGAAAGTGGATTAAACTATGAAATTTAAACCCAAAATATCAAACTATTTAATAATAGAGATTATGGAAGTAAACTAAAATAGATAAAGACATTCTTACCAACTCCTTGCCTCAACTAGCCTCCTTCCAAGATCTTCAAATAGATTTATCTTATAGATTACAAATAGTAGACTCATAATTTTTACATTATGATTGATTGATCAATGATTATGGATTCATGGATTTGACATGGAGATTATATGGATCTAATGGTTTCTATGGATTCTTGTGATTACCAGTTGATCATATGGACATGAATATTTTATGGATTGATGAGTTTCCTTCAATGGAGGATTGGTATGTTTATATAAGCCATGGGAGGGAAAATAAATGGATCATATTCAATCTAGGGCCATTGGGATCAATGGTTGAGGAATTTCTAAGGAATTAAACATTCCTTAGAAGGCTCTAAAATAGAGGATTCTAGAGGGGGAAGGCTAAGTTAGAGAAGATTAAAGAATTGGAGGATTCTAGATTCCTCTTGAGGATTAATTAGGATTAGGTATGGGATTAGATATGGATTAGGGATGTAGGAGAGCCTAGGAATAGGCTTAATAGGTGGGTAGGTGGGTCATGGGAATTTAAAATTCCTAAATAATGGATAAGTGGGGTTAGGATAAGATAATGGGGATTTAGGAGAATTAATGAAGAAGTGGGGAAGAATAAGGTTAGTAAATGAGGAATTTTTTTGGTGGGGGATATTAGATAAATGACTAGGAAGGGGATAAACTAGTAGGATATTAAAATAATTAAGGTAAGTGGATTTAAGTACATATATTTTTCCCCTCTTTGGAAGGGCATTACGAGTGGAAGGACAAATGGTATTTCAAATAAAAACCATTTCAAGGATGAATATTAGTGAATTATGTTAGTAGATATGATTCCCCCTTGAGGGGACATGCGGGGAAGAATGAGATGGATGGCCACTTAAAAGAGGAAATGAGGGGTAGGATGCGATGGATAGACAAGGGGAAGCAATGCTATATGTTAGATAGATGATGAAGAAGATGAATTTGACTTGAGAAATGAGCTAAATATTGATGATGACCCTAGGAAAGACATGTATAGGGAATATAAATGATTGTGTCATGGTTGTCGACACATCTTGTTGTACCCAACATCCCCCTATTCTTGTAAGGAAATGGGGACCCATTTTTTTAGATTGTGGCCTTGATTTTGAGCCTCTCTTCTATATGTTTATGAAAATTATGGGAAAATATTGATTATTATCCTTCCATACTTTGGAAAAATGGCAGTGGTGTTGTGTTTTCATACACTATCTTTATAATTATTTCAAACTTATTCTATCAAGTAATTTTTCTAATATCTCTTTTAGGACTTATGTAATTTATCATTTTAGACTTATTCTATTGGACTTTGTGTTGTGGGATCTTTTGCCTTGTCATAATTTTTTCAGACATTTTTTTAAATAGAATTGGGTCTTTGGTATATTTGTTTTGGACATTTTGTTTGATGAAGTAGACCCTTCAAACATTTTGTCATGGGCACTTTTCCCTATGAATTATACCCTTCAATTTTTTTTCAATTTCCCTTCATCCTTTTCTTGATAGAATTTCCCTTCATCCCTTATTTAAATGACCCTTTGGACCTAATGCACTTACCCTTCAGTACTTTTATTTTAGGAATTTTTCTATACGAGTATATCCTTTGAGACTTTTGTCTTGGACTAATTATTTTATGCCTTTTACCCTAGACCAATTCCTTTAGAAGTTATGTCTTGGAAATTTTGTCTAAATAAAATAAACAATGGGATTTGTGTCTTGAACATTTTGTCTGATGAAAATGTACATGCTTCAGAAGTTGTGTTTCAAACATTTTATTTGATAAAAATTAGGTCTTTGGGCTTTTTTTTGTAGGTATTTTGTAAAGACTGACCCCCCAAAAAAAGCTTGAAACAATTCTGCCACATAAAATGGTTGAAATGATACCCCACTACCAAGATCAATAGACCAAAAATCCCATGGAATTGGTGAGTGGCACCCTTGCTTAAAGAACATTTTATTATGTTTTGAGCTTAATTAAAGATTTTAGCCAAGGTCTCAATCATATTTCTCTACCCTAGGTCACTTAAATTAATGCAAGGGATCTTTTATATTCTAATCCTAGGCCCTAATCATATTTTATTGATATATATAAGACCTTAGGATAGAATACTTATGTAGGGTCAAGAGCTTAGAGAAGCCCTAAACAACTACCAAGTAGCACACACATGAACACCTTTTTAACATTAGCTAAGACTTATAGAGTAGAATGAACCTTGAACTTCTAAAGTTATATATATATATATATATATATATATATGCTAAGTCCTCTTCTCATTTATGATTGTAGATTAGAATGAACCAGAAAATGATAAGTATCGAGCTCGCAGGGAGTTAAGTTAATTTGACGATCACATGGACATATTTGATGTTTGTGAGAATGACAAAATTAATATCAAAGATAAAAATTTTGGGTTTAAATTTTTATGGTCATGTGGATGTCATTGAAATTTATGAGGACATCACTAATGGTCATGCAAACATCAAATTTAAGCTCATAAATTAGCCATTTTAAAATCAAAGGTTAATGGGCCCAAGAATATTGATGGCTAGTATTAATCCATATAGTTTATCTAATGGTACTAAATCAATAGATACTTTTCAAAGGAATGAGGATGTGACAAGTGCTAAGATATTAGGAGTCGATTTACTAATATCTATGAACTACATTAACTTGAGCAAAGATGATCGATGGTGCAAGATCAACATGGAAAATTCAAAGGTCCCAAAAAAAGCAAAGAGTTACCAAGTGGCAAAAAAACATTTGAGAGAGGACTATAAATAGAATATAGGACCCATGGATCTACCAAATGGCACACTCACATTCCATCATGTAAAATATTAAATTATACGAGTTAAGAGTGGACTTTTCTAGGATCTAGACCCAATGAGGTAGGGACACATGTCCTAAAAGAAACAATCATATTTTAAAAGTTAAAAAATATAAAGACATAAATAGAGCATGTATATCTTTGGAAACTTAAGATATATATAATAATAGACATTGGGTCTCATATTTAAGCTATAATATGAACACACATGTCTTAAAACTAATATAGTTAGTGAAAATGAAAGTAAAGATCAGGCAACATAACATAAGAAGTTTGCAGTTACATGGTAACTCAAAGGTAAATTAAAGTTAACACTATCAAATATTTCAAGATAAGGACCCTATAAATAATTCCAAAGGGATATTCTATAAAGGCATGGGTGACATGTAATGCATAGATTAGTTAGATTGGTCACAACTAACAATAGTGTTACAACCTTATAAAACATTGGTAAAATGATAATTATCTTGGAAATATGTCTAATTGTCTTGGAAATATGTCTAAGATCCATTTGAAAATGGATAATCTAAAATATCAATAAGATATTCTCATAACCTATAAAAAGAGGCATGTATAGTTTTGGAAAATGTCACATATATTGATAGCTTGCATATAGTTCAAGCTAAAATTATAAAAATAGACTTTATCTTTATACACATATACATGTTGAAAATCTTTGGCAAACGCTAATTTAAACTAATAACTATAATTAGACTCTTATATGGTTTTTTACTACATTTATAACTCATGTTCTAACTATTACATGTAATGACCTTGCATGGACTTGGAGGATGAGGCAACCACTTCCCTAAGTCTATATAAATAATTGTAATCCAACTTAGATTTTTGTTAGATAATTTTGAATACAAGAGAAACATCAATTTTGATTGTCAGTGAATGTGTTTGTTTATTATCTTTCCAATTTTAAGTGTAATTAGTTGTTACTTTCATTTGTTGTATATGTTAATAATCTTTAGTTTTCAATAGATGCAAATGGATTCTTGACTGTCTTGATTGATGCACTAATCGTAGATGTGCAATAACTATTAAAATATTGGTGAATTATATTGATTAATTTATTTAAGTTGATTGATTCATAATTATGAATTTTCATGAGTGTTTTCTTTTATGTATTTTTCTATGTGTGTGTAATAGCTACCTCAAATACTTTGCTAGCCTGAGCCATTATCTCATGAGTAAGAGTGTGTAATAAATTCTCTAAAAAGAGCAACCTTTTTTTGAGGTCTATGAATTTCCTACATTAGTCTATCCTTATAATTATTAGCCATGTCTGATTGTGTGTATAAATTACTGATAACAATAAGCATAGGTTCTGAGAATACTTGTCCTTCTAAAAACTAGCTAGGTAAGAGATTCCTGAAAACCACATAAGCTTTCTTTTCTACCTTACCCTTCCCTCCTTTTTTGAGTTTGTTTTGAGTCTACCCACTTTAGATTAGAATCCAACCATCCATCCAACTCATGTAGAGATTTACTCCCTTTTAGGAACCATGCCTCCATCTAAAAACCCTATTAATAACATGCATGTCCTACAATCTATTCTATCAATAGGTTGTTCAAACTACATACTTTCAACTCATGCCCTAGAGTAGAGTTTACCTCCATTGAGATATTAAAATGTTATATGCTACCTTGTTATGATATGGTGTGCATAAAACCCACATCATCAAATCCTAGGGAGAATCAATCATAATATGAGGATGATAAGGTGACAAGATTTTAACGTATCTAAAATAAGGACACATTCAAAAGAGAGCTATAGGCCAAGATAAGACTGATTTGATGACATTATTTATGATTTTATTTCAAATCTGAAGTTGAGTGGTATGATGAAGGAGATGAAAAAGAAGAATGATGGGATTGAGTGACCAAAAGACTAGATTACATCAACTCAGTGAGCCATAATATGATGATAAAGTTATGGTTCATTTCATGCCCCAATCAAGGAAGGAAACTGTAAATTTTAATTAATAAATTTACCAATCAATGATAATGGATTATTTATGGAATAAAATATATATGTGGTGATTTTTTGGGCCCAATTGATAGGTACAAGTGATTGACAAAAAGAGTAAGGAAATCATTATGGGGATAATGATTGATTAATAGACTAATTGATTTAATGATTTTTATTATAGCTCAAGTATTTGATTGATGAAAGACTTGATGGATAGATGTTATGACAAATAATGGATAAGAGGAGAGAGTGGTTGAGCTAACGTTAGACATGGTATGTAACTAAGTTCTACCTACATAGTCTGAAAAGACCTCATGTCAATGCAGTTTAGATTAAATGATAAATGATGAGAGAGACAAGAGGATGATAATGATTATGGATATTATACATGTTAGTGGTTATATATAGGAGGTGAATTAGATGGATATAAATGATTTTTGAGATGATATGTTAGATGTTGATGATGATAGAGATGATAGATAAAGGCTTATTTCGATATTGGATGAATCGATTAAGATGATGGAATTGACAATGGGATAATTATGATGAGTATATGATCAATACATCATGAATATCATAAGGCTCATCATATTCTAAGAAATATAATAAATATATAACCTAAAAGGATGCTCCATAATATAAGGATGACCAAGAAGATAGGGTACCAAAGTGCATGGGCAAATAACAAACTCTACATCATCAAGGGTGATTATAAACATTATTATAGCTTCGATAACCTCATAACATCCTCTTTTATTTCCCAATAGATAAAAAAATACATGATACAATACAAACTCAAAATAAAAATATAATCAAATATTTACATGATAAAAGACATGAAAATAAGCCAAATAGAACATATAAATAACACACACAAGTATCTACATGTAATGTCATAATATCTTGTGTAATGATAAGATGAGTGTTTGGGTGATGGGTTAGACTAGGATTATCATGATGTGAGATTGGAATTAGGATAGACTTGGATTTGGAATATAATAATGATGATTAGTATTAGGACTTAAGCAAGAATACGGATGTGGAATAGACTAATGATTTAGATGCAGATAAGGATTTGGATAAGGATATGGATTTGGACTAGACAAGATGACTAAGATGATAAGATGGCTAAGACATTAGATAGGATGACTAAGATAAATAGGACCTAGGATAAGATGACATATGATAAGGTAACTTAGATTGTTTTTGAACTTTTTGGATTTTATAGTTATTTTAATTTTTGGCATATTCTAATTTTAGGTATTTTATAGATATATATATGTACACTATACAAATGAGGTTATTAGAAAAGGGAATACCAAGTCTATAAACTAGGATAAGGATGGATGGAATGAAATAATGGATGGGATGAAAAAAGGATTAGGGTGATGCAAAAAATGGGATGAGGACCAAGGAAGAATGGACTAGGGGTTGTTAATGACCTCATCATAAAGGAACCAGATATCTAGTAGCTTGAGTGTCCATTGGAGGATATGCCAAGATGATTCTAAAACATTTCCCAAGACATCTTCCATTCCTTACGAAGGTAAATATTAGAAGAAAGGGTGAACATAATAGGATTCAATATATGATGGCAGATGATTGGTAGGGATAATGGACAAAGGTATAAGATAGACAAGGATGAGATAGAGGAGCTTGACAAATGATGGATTTTTACCCCAAGTGTTGAGGTACTATGTGGACAATATATTATTTTACTATGATGTTGGAAACTAGTTTTCATCATGTTACTACCCAAGATGCTAGAATACTAGTTTTCACCATTGGATGAATGATTTTTTATTTTATTTTATTTTATTTTTAACTATTTTAATGGCATCTTGATTTATTAGACATGGGTGTGAGATGCAATAATGTTGACACTAGATGGATCTTTATCCAACACCTATTTTAGATATGTGTGATGTTAGGATCATGTCCTCTCCATTGGATGTATTGATCTCTATGTGACATTTGATGATTCTTGATTATAATCTCTCCAGACATCTAAACCAAGTGTTTTCGTCACCCCTATGAGAGACTGTGATGCTTGGGTGGGATATATGAGATATGGATAGGATTATATCATGATGTTAATGGGGGTATATTGGATTTGAATGGAGGATATGATTATGGTAATATGGTGTGATGTGGGATTGGGGATTAAGACTAGTAGTCATACACATCATTAAAGATGTTGGATATTTTGTATATGATTGGTTCCATATGATAAAATACTTTAAGAGATCTAAGACACTTTAAATTTATGCTTCATCTTTGATATGATTCTTTGATGGATGATCAACCATATTCATAGTTTTTTTGACATTATTTTGAGTTCTTGATTGGATTTGACTTTGACTTCCCTATGGTGTGTGATTTCAAGCTTCACCATAGGAGATTAATATTTGGATTGATATATGAAAATTATTTGGACTTTTAGAGTCCCCTAGTGCATGGGTTTGGGATTTATTAGGGAAAGATAACTTTGGATTAGGGTAATGATTTTATTTTTCTTGATTTTGACTTATGAGATCAAAGGTAATTTGATTATTATTGATGAATTTTAGAATATGGTCTTAGACCTTGACCTTGGTGGAACATGTGATATTATTGGATGAAGAGTCCAACAATGTATGCTCTTGGACATCCTTATAGAGGGGGGTGATTAAATGATCATCGATAGGAAGAAAGGGGTATATGATGGATGGAGATGATGGAGATTATAGGATGAGGTTAATAAGTGGTGATTAGGTAGTATGGTCTTTATAGGGGTTCTTAGGAGACCTAGTTTTGATATCAAAGAAAATATACTCAAGATCAACAAAAGGATAGATAGGACCATCTAAAATGCATATGTATGATGTAATATCAGATTCATTCTTTTATAGATAAAGATTTCAAGAAGTTGGTTATAACTTCATCATCTATATCGAGATAAAAATATATGCCTATTGATTGATTATATTCTAAATTAGAAGGATATTTAAAAGGGAAATGATATTCATCAATGTCTATGAGGTATGATGAGGAATTTTATTCAAGCACTAGTGTTAAACATGATCCTAATGTAGATAACACTTGTATTAACTCTAATGTTGACTCCAATGTCTATTATCTAATATTGCTAAGAGAATATTCATTGTTTGTAATTGACCTCTCAATATGGGGTTTTTGATATGGTGGATGAGGGGGAGATGATTTAGTAATAATGGGTTCACCAAGGATAAGTCCATGCAAGAAGGACTCATGAGGGAAGGTAAGACTAGGTTCATGGGGGAAAACCTTGTCTTTGATGGAAGATTTGTCAAATATGGGGGAACCATGGAAGATGTATATGGTGTCTTAACCTTGTCTTGAAGAGGGAAGAGCTTGATCATGATTGATAATGAAATAATGACACTCCTCTTATTTTTAAATAAGAGATGTAGACTAATCTAATTTATTCTCAAGTTTTATGTCACCATGATGAATGAGGTCTTGGACATAGTTTTTTAAATTACAACATAGATTAATGGTATTTCCCCAAGTTTGGTGATGTACATAGTAGAGATAATATTTATACCAAGAGGGCTATCTTTTTATGATCAAGATGTCATATGGGTGGATAAACCATCATGTTGGTGGTGACAAATTAGTGGAAGAAAGCTCTAAAGGATATAGGAATAGGATTATAAGGGATCTCTTCACTTTGTGACTTAGATGTGGAAGCATTAGAATTTAGAACAGATGGTTATTGATGTGATGGGGGTGGTTTGAATAGTATTATATGAGGTGGCCAAGATAGGATTCCCTTTACTAGTGTAAGCAGGGGTAGATGATTGGATATGACAAGTGAATGGAGGATTATAATGAGATTCACATGGATGGGAGTAGACTAGAGGTAAGGATGTGTGGATGGGGTCAAAGTCTATAGGACATGGAGTGCTTATCTTAAGGAGGTGATAAAGAAGCATATCTATATTAGCTATGAGGCATTGTTCAATCAGAGCATTAACCAAATTTATTTTGGATGTCATGGATAAGGACTAGATAAATTATGAATGATGTGGATTTTCTAATGCTAATCGATAACTACATGGGGTGGAATGAAAATACTAAAGGATGTCGATGAAATGGGTTAAATGTTTTTGGATAAAGGCTTGATTTGATCTGATCTCAAGTTTGACTAGACATTTGGTGTGATGCAATGTTTTGATGCGATAAGTTCAAGTAGACCAAATTATAATGTGAGATAAATGTTTGGTGATTGGGATTGTATTTGACTAAGTGAGCTAAGATAATATCTAATATTAGTTAAGGGTCTAGATCAGCCTAAGAGACTGATTTTGATTACAGATTGATTAGATTAATACTAGCTCAAGACTAATATGATTGACTCAAATGATTGTGATATGATTTGATGGATATGATTTTGATTATGATTTAAAATTGATTAGATAAAATCAAGCTAAAGAATAAGGACCTTGATGTGACAATAATGTTTTCTAATGTGAATGAATACCAAAGTATGACTACAAACTTAACTAGGTTGATAAGGTGATTAGGCAAGACAAGATCAATACAAATGATTAGTTATGGATAAACTAGGATTAGGACAAGATGTGATTAGGATATGTAGGTGATGTGGATGGATGGGACTAGACTAGGAGGTGATAAATATTGGTTATATCCAAAGTAGACTAAGTGATTAATGTTAAGGCTAAGTGAAGTTGGACTATGATAAGATGTGATGGAGGGATGATAATACTTGATAAGGATATATAAGTATGGGGGTATGATCAATGATGGGAGGATATTAATAGACTAGGATGGGATAAAAATAAAAGGGTGATGGGAGATAGGATGCGACAAATAAAAATATGTACAAAGATAATATATACAAGAGGGTGATGATATAAAATGACAAGACAAGGATATACAAGATGACAATATGTACAAAAGACCTAGATAGGTATGTGTAGGTTTAGGTTAAAGGTTGACTTGGTTCACAAACAACATGGGTATAGTAAACTAATCACCAAATAAAAAAAATGACAAACTTAAGATTAGTAAACTAAATAGGAGTGTAACCCAACAACTACACCATTTAATGGCTTCACAAGTGAGGTTATATGCTAGTGACCCATTATTAAATATCTTAAACTCTATCAACCCCATTTGTGCATCATGGTAACTTGAGAAATGATCCTGACTCTAGAATCAAGTCACCTATTACATCCATAAGGTCTTAAGCTAGGTTGAATGGGCTCTCTAGGGGCATCTTTGATATATGCTAGTTATGGTGGGACCCAAGTCTGTAGAGTGTTGTCTAATACCTAATTTAGAAAATTAACTATTCCCCTTCATGGATGACTTGTATGGGGTCAACCACTTAACCTAATAATAATTTTCCTTAATTTTTATACTCCATAATAACATGGAGTATAGATTAGTGCATGGTGGTGAAATCCATGGTCACTATCCTCCTAATACTATGGAAAATGCGTGGGTGTCAATTCCAAATTACGTTTCCCATAGAAAATAAAAATAGGAGGGTTTGGGTGTGGTTTTTAATCCTCCAAAAATCACAAGGATGCAAGGAGGAGATCATATACCATCGTATCCCTTGAGTGACAAACAAGAAAACTAAAAAAGAGATTAATTAACTAATTTAATTAATATGTGAGATTTATACAAGATCAAAGATAGATAATAATATGCAAGATATAAAACATGATTTAAACAAAAATGATTAAAATGATTACAAGTTTCAAAAATGATTTTCAAAATGCCAAAAGGGGTCCTTGACAGGCAGCCTACATGAAAAAGATTAGTAGTTTGATTTTGGCACTCTTGAGGGACAACCTTCAAAATAAAATGTTAGATTAAAATATAACCTATAGAAGATGTTATAAAAGTAGAATTTATACTATATTTACCCATGAAATAAGAAAAATATTAGTCCAACAAGCCTTAATAAAAACCACTAAAAATTTATGATTTGGCTTTATAAGTTCTTTGGGTGAGTGGGTCATGATACAGGGTTTTGGGGGTGGTAGCCCTAAGTACGGTAAGGGGCAATGCCCATTATGGGTCTAAGGGGAAGATCCCCTTATGGGGTCAAGGGGAAAATCCACTTATAGGGTTTGGGGGTAATTTAGGCCTTGTAAGAGGTTTAGAATGACTCAAAAAATCACTAAAAATGATTTTAAAAAATGCACTCAAAAGGGACAAAATTGAATGCAAAAATTAGTGCAACATGTAACTTCCAAATGCAATATTAGAGATACATAGTCAAACCAATGTAATATCACAACTAGAAATGGTGATATCATGAATTTTATGCAATATCATGACTACAAAGTCATGATTTTTCATTAAGTGGCTAACTGCTATCTATTCAGTGTGGAGCCCTTTGGGGCTATCACATGACCATGGGGATTATTTTTGGGGCCTAGAGAGCTCCAAAAATGTGGGGAGTGTAGTTTTACCTACTCCACATTTTGTGGAACCTTACTCCACATGTGAGTGGATTATTCTTTCTATTTCTAATTTATATGTCTCCATATTTTATGGAGTTAGTTATTAGATGCCTATTTTTCATGTTGACTTCCTTGATCTTAGGGAGTTAATTTTTTATTGGAAAGGGGAATGACTTCCTTATTTCAAGGAGTTGGTTTGGATCACATGTCCTTGGAAATTGTGTCCTTTGAATGAGGAGAGATAGAATTGGCATGTACCTTCTTGATGGATCTTTTGGATAAACTTGTTTAGGTAGAACTAAGGTGTTTTTTAGTGATGATTATTATCTTGGATAAGCATGACAATTTTCTCCTCATTTGGTGGATTTTATCTTGGTTTTTTATTTATATAGTTGTGATGTTACCTTTAGAGGTTGATTTTTTTATTTTCAAGGGTGTGGATTTTGAGAGATAGAGTCAAAGTGTAGATATTTTTGTAAAGTATAGTTGTTTATTGCAGGGTCTAGTATAGTAGCTTGTGAGATATAGTATTATGCAAGTGCAGGTGAAAGTGCAACATTTTATTTGTGAAAATTTTTATATATGAGATATTATATCTATTTGAGAGTTCATTATAATCTTGGTTTTTATTATAGTTTTATTTGAGGACTTTCTTGGTGGATGTAGCCCACATTGGGTGAACCACTGTAGATCTATGTTATGTGTGATTGTTATCTTGTTCTCTCCATTTATGCTTTCATAATAACTATGATTTGAAGGATATTTCTATGATACATGATAACTCATAATTTAGATTTGATTTATGATCATATTAAATTTGGTTTAAATTTTTTAATTCCTAACAACTAGTATCAGAGCTATTGGTTGTGTTTTGTTGAATTGGTAAATCACAGGAAAGGCTATTAGCTTGAGCAAGAGAAAAGGTAACTATGGAAATTCAAAGGATAGATTTACTTCTAGATCTAGATCCAATAAGATGTGTTAGCATTATAGGAAAATTGGACACTCAAAGATGGATTGTTAGTCACTTTGGGATAATAATGCCAAAAATGAGGAAATGAATACACTAAATGTGACATCACATAAATCATGTCAAGATGCCTTAATTATTTCTATGGATAGTTTTTATGAGTCTTGGGTATTAGATTTAGGGTCTTTTTTTCATGCCACCCCACATAGGCATTATTTTATTGATTATGTTTAAGAGAATTTAGGAAATGTATATCTTGGTGACGATGAACCATGTGAGATAGTAGGGATAGGTTGTGTTCAGGTTAAAATTCATAATGGGAACACATGGATTATTAAGGATGTTAGACACATGCCTATGTAGAGATGGAATTTGGTTTTAGTGGGGAAATTAGGTAGTGAAGGTTGTTCAGTAATGTTTAATGCAGATTCTTGGAAATTTACCAAAGGTACTCTTATGATTTCAAGAGGTAATAAATTTGGTACTTTATATTTGACTAGGAGTGTTGATTCTTTTGATTTAGTTATTGTAGATGGAAATATAACTAGGTGGCACTACAAGCTTAGTTATATGAGCCATAATGGCATGGAGATCTTAAAAGACAAGTTTCATAGATTAAAAGGCATAGATCTAGACTTCTATTAGAATTGTGTGTATAGGAAACATAAGCAGGTTAAGTTCCTAAAATTTGGACCCACCAAGAAAGAGCATAAGTTAGAGTTGGTACATTCAAATGTATCGGGACCAAATCAGGTATCTTCTAATATTGGATCCAATTATTATGTACTTTTATTGATGATGCAAGTAGAAAAGTTTGGGTTTATTGCATTAAAAATAAATATGATGTATTTGACAGTTTTAATAATTGAAAATACTTGGTTGAGAATGAAATAGGTGTTAAGTTGAAATGTCTTAGATCCGATAATAGAGGTGAGTATTGTAGTAATGATTTATTTAACTATTATTCTAATAATGGAATCCATAGGAAAAGGATGGTTATAAGAACTCCATAACAGAATGGGGTATCTAAAAGGATGAATATAACAATAATGGAATATGCTAAGAGCATGAGGTTACATGGAGGGTTGCCTTTAGAGTTTTGAGTAGAAGTAGTTATCACAGTATTATATATAATTAATAGAGGACCTTCTATGCCTTTGGATGAAAGCATTCTTGAACAAGCTTGATCTGGTAAGAATGGTGATTATTCTTTTCTTAGAGTCTTTGGATGTGAGGATTTTTCTCTCACTAAGAAAAAGGATAGGACTAAGTTAGAGGCAAAATTAGAAAAATTCACATTTTTTGGGTAGGGTGAGGATGACTTTGGTTTCCATTTATAGAGCATTAAAGATAAGAAAATATTTTAGTCTAGAGATGTAGTCTTTAATGAAAAAGTCATGTATAAGAATTAGTTGTAGGAATAGTAACATAAACAAAAAGAGTACATAGTATTGGATGACATTATGAATGGAAAAGTATCCAATGAATCAGTTCAGGAACCTTCTACACAATGACCCCAAAATCCTATGGTAAGAAGGTCTTCTAGGGTAAGAATAGAACCTAAACATTTTTTTTGCTTCTTTAAATTATTTATTACTCACTGACAGTGGAGAACTAGAGTGTTATGAAGAATAAATGTAGGTAGATGCCAGGATGAAGTGGGAGCAAGCCATGGATGAAGAGCATAGATCTCTCATGGAGAACTAAATGTGGGATTTGGTAAGGCTACCTAAGGGCAAGAGTGAATTTCCAAACAAGTGGATCTTCAAAATTAAAAAAAGAAGATGAAGGGAGAAAAAGGCATAAGGCTAGGATGGTGGTCAAGGGGTTTGCACAAAAATCAGGAATTGATTTTGATGAGATTTTCTCTCTTGTCATAAAAATGACTTATATTAGGACTATTTTTGGTTTAGTTGCAATTGAGGATTTGCATTTAGAATTGCTAGATGTGAAAACTTATTTTCTTCATGGTGATTTATATGAAGAGTTGTATATGAAGTATCCATAGGGATATGAGGTCAAAGGGAAGGAGAATTATGTGTGCAGACTAAAGAAGAGCTTGTATGGCCTAAAACAAGCTCTATGGCAATGGTATAATAAATTTGACTATTTTATGCTGGAACAAGAATATCAAAGGTGTAATTTTGACCATTGCATGTACATCAAACATTTTGATGATGGTTTCTTTATTATATTATTATTTTATGTGGATGACATGTTAGTTGCAGGAAAGAACATACAACATATTCATATGCTCAAGAAATAGCTTAGTGATTCATTTTATATGAAGGATTTGGGTGATTCAAAGCAAATCCTTGGTATGAGGATTACTCATGATAAGAAGGAGAGGAAGCTGATCTTATCCCAATCAAACTATGTGAAGAAAGTCTTAGAAAGGTTTAGCATGTTGGATGCTAAATCTATTGGTACTCATTTGGTAAGCCATTTTAAATTATCAAAGGAGCAATGTTTCAAGATGAAAGCTAAAATCTAAAGATGTCTAAGGTAATTTACTCATTGATAGTTAGCAACTTGATGTATGCCATGGTTTGTACTAGGTAGGATATTATCTAATTAGTGGGAGTTGTGAGAAAGTATATGAGTGATCATAGTTATGAGCATTGGCAAATAGTGAAATGGATTATTCAATATTTGAGAGGAACCATGGATTTTACATTATGTTATGGTGGATCAAATACCACTTTGTATGGTTATGTGGACTCAAATATGGTAGGGGATATTGATAGTAAGAGAAGTATGATAGGTTATATATTTACTATTAGAGATACAATGATTATTTAGAATTCTAGGATATAAAAGGTTATGGCTTTATCAACCACAAATGATGATTATGTTTCTGACATAGAGGCTTTCAAGGAGATGATTTGGTTATAGGATTTCTTTTTAGAATTGGGGCATGAGAAGGAATTTGGGATACTACACAGTGATAGTCAGAGTGTTATTCATTTGGCAAAGAACTCCACTTTCCACTCAAGGATGAAACACATTCAATTACATTATCTCTTCATTAGGATAGATTTGGAGGAGAACTTGTTGAATTCAGAGAAGATTAATAATAACAAAATCTTATGGATATGATGACCAAGGTGGTCACATTGGATAAGTTGAGACTATGTTAAGATTTTTTTGGCCTTAGTGGTCATGGAGCAGTGATAGATTATTTTCAAGAGAAATAATCTTCAAGTGGGAGATTGTTGAGTGTGGAGCCCTTTGGGGATATCACATGATCATGGGGATATATTTTTGGGGCATAGAGAGCTCCATAAATGTGGGGAGAATAGTTTTCCCTACTCCATATTTTATGGAACCTTGTTCCACATGTGAGTGGAATATTCTTTATATTTCTATGTTTCCATATTTTGTGGAGTTAGTTGTTAGATGCCTATTTTCTATGTTGAATTCTTTGATCTTCAAGAGTTAGTTGTTTATTGGAAAAATAGAATTCCTTCTTTGTTTCAAGGAGTTGGTTGTGATCACATTCCTTGGAAAATGTATCCTTTGAAGGAGGAGAGATAGACTTGGTGTGTTCTTTCTTTATGGAGATTTTGAATAAGCTTGCTTAGGTGGAACTAAGGTGTATTTTATTATATGATGTTTATCTATGATAAACATGGTGAGTTTCTCTTTATTTGGTGGATTTTCCCTTGGTTTGTTATATATACAGGTGTGATGTGACCTTTAGAGGTTGATGTGTTTATTTGTAGGGGTGTGGCTTTTGAGAGATAGAGTCAAAGTGTAGATATTTTTGCAAAGTATAGGTGTTTATTTCAAGGTGTGGTATAGCACCTCGTGAGATATAGTATTGTGTAAGTGCAGATGAAAGTGCAAAATTTCATTTGTGCCATATTTTCTATAGGAGATATTCTATCTTTGTGAGAGTTCATTATCATCTTATTTTTTTAATTACAATTTTATTTGAGGACTTTCTTGGTGGATGTAGCCCACATTGGGTGAACCACAATAGATCTATGTTATGTGTGATTTTTTTCTTGTTCTCTCCATTTATGCTTTCATAATAACTATGATTTGAAGAATGTTTCTACGATGCATGCTAGTGCATAATTTATATCTGATTTATGGTCATATTAAATTTGGTTTAAAGTTTTTAATTCCTAACATTAACGGTTACCACATAGTTTTTTTTGAAAAATTGTGATAGTTTGAGAAAAACCGCAACTGTTAAAGTGATATCTCTACTATGATATTAGTGAGATTACATAAAATAGTAGAACTTCAAAAATTTTGACCTTTAACCAATACATATGCTTAGATGATTATGATACATTACTCAAATTCTTATTGAATACCAATACATAATAAATATTTATAGGCAACTATGAGGGATTAGTCTTATGATGATGTATCAAGGTTTTTACCAAGACAAGAAATTTTTAATCAAAAATGGACAAATCATTCATAATTTATGAAACAAAAAGGTATTTCTAATCAAAATTTTCCTAAAATATTTTATTTATCAGCTAAATATAGTGACTAGTGAGTAAACACTCCCAAAAATCACTAGACCATAATATCACTACTAATGAGACAATATCATAACTTTTAGGATGAAATTACAAATACCATATTAGCGATATTGCAAAAGACAACAAAAGTGAGATTCTATTTTTGGATGGCCTCCTTTTGATGTTTTCCCTATCAATAGTCACATAAAAAAAATATAGATAAAACCCCTTACAAAAATGTGACTATCAAATATATTTTCAAATGACTTAAAAAATTAAATAAATTTCCAAAAGAGTTTATATGGTCTCTGATTTTCCTGCAAAATAGGGAATGATAAAAGATTAGAGATCAATGGATAATTGTTAGAAACTTTGGGATAAATCATAATGTCATGACTATCAATGTAAATACCATGACTTGTAGGTCAATACCAGGACTTGTGAATGGTGATATTACAACTCAATAGTTAAGTGCTAGAATCTCAACCAGTCCTATTTTTCCTACACATAGAGGGCAAAAACCTAGATTTCCAACATGAGAATGTATAATATGATCACATAAAGGTTTTAAGGTTAAAAAAATCAAAATTTATGATGTTATTCTTGACATAGGACCACCAAAAAAATGTGATTAGGAAAGCAATATTTCCATTACCAAGGCAATATCTCTACTTTCAAAGTAGCAGTATTTCTTAAAGATAACAACCTACCAAAAAATTGAAACTGGTAGTCACTAAACTAGGGGTTATCACAAAACCATGAATCTCATGGAAAAACCATCATTATAATTTCATGACTTTCAGGGCAATATCATAGTTCACTTGGGCATGAAAATTTCTTCAAAATTTAGCACTTGTTCCTGTCCAATCAGTCCTACAAGTTATCAAAAACATCACTAACAAGCATAATGATTAAATTGGGAGAGTGATCCCACTATGTTCACCGAAAATTAGTATTAATTTTGATTAAGTAGATTAAAATATGAAATTTAAACCTAAAATATCAAACTACATAATAGGAGAGATTATGGAAGTAAATCATAATATATAAAGATATTCTTACCAATTCCTTGCCTCAACTAGCATCCCTCCAAGATCTTCAAATTGATTTAATTTATGGATTGAAAATAGTAGACTCATAATTTTGACATTATGATTGCTTAATCAATGATTATGTATTCATGGATTTGATATGGAGATTGTATGGCTCTAATGGTTTCTATTTATGCTTGTGATTGCTAGTTGATCATATAGACATGAAGATTTTATGGACTCATGAGTTTCCTTCAATAGAGTATTATATTGTTTATATAATCCATGGGAGGTAAAATCAATGGATCATATTCAATCTTGGGCTAGTGGGATCAATGGTTGAGGAATTTCCAAGGAATTAAAAATTCCTTAGAAGCCTCTAGAATAGAGGCTTCTAGAAGGGCAATTCTAAGTGAGAGAAGATTCTAAAATTAGATGATTATATAATCCCCTTGGGGATTAATCAGGATTATGTAGGGATTGTTTATGTTGGAGATACTAGGAATTAGATTAGTAGGTGGGTAGGTGGGTCATGGGAATCTAAAATTCCTAAATAATGGATAGGTGGGGTTATGATAAGATAATGGGGATTTTGGAGAATTAATGAAGTGGGGAAGAATAAGGTTAGTAAATGAGGAAATGTTGGGGGGATATTATATAAATGAATAGGAAAGGGATAAATTTGAATAATTAAGGTGAGTGGATTTAGGTGCATACACTACCTTCCCAACTCATGATATTACATATTTACATAATTTTAGGGCATGATCACCTTAAATCTATAATGATTGAATAAGGAATCATCATCTCCAACAATTGGTAATGGAAACATATTTTTCACTAACATCCAAGTATACTCTAACCCTTACTCTTTCAAATTTTCAAATTTATACTTTAGATTTCACATATGGACATTGATTTCTTTATTCTCATTTTAGGTTACATGCAGTGAAAGTATACATTTGGGTCCATCTCCAAAAATTTAAAGTGCATTTTACATGATCATATATTTTATCATTTTAATCTTTAATTTCCATTAACAAACTAAAATAGGGGAATTTTTATATATTAAAATATGGTCTTCATTACTTTAAAATGGAAAGCTTAACACATAATTTCCACACATGACATAAGTACCAATACAAGGTCCTAAATCATTGTCCTCTAATAGTTTCATGATATCTTATGTGTCAACCATTCTATTATGATATTAAGCAGATAAAATAATCTCACTACACATTTTAAAATTTCAAAATATATTGTATAGACATCTCCAAAATCATAAAATAGTTCACTTATACAAAGGTCAGTCATGATAGTTATAGTTGTTATCATAAGTCAATATTAACCCATACCTATTTGAATCAACATGATATCATAAATGGATATTTTATAAAATTAAATTCATCCTTAAGGTCATCCTATAATCCTAATGTGTTTATATCTTGAATAATTATTCAATTGGATCTATATATAAACAATCAATGTCTCACTCAAATGGGATTTGGAACTTATCTGTGATACACATATATACTATTACACATTGAGAAAATATTCTCTATTTTTTATAATTCGAATACTTATAATTAATATTAGTCATAATAAAAGTCTAAATCGCTCAAAATCTAGGTCAAATCAAGCATTTTAAAGTATCAAATATAGTTATTAGTTGCATACACATAATGAAAAAGAGCAACTACACAATCACACGAGGTTGAAGATCTACATGTGTCTTGAATTCCATACTTGGAGTATTATATATGTAGGCATCAACAAATCATCAAATATGGGTTACTTTGGTTAGCTCATCCCATTACACTTCCCCCATTTTTTAGGTCATTATTCCTCACAAGCACATTTATAGCTTCAAAGTAAAGGAGGTTGATTCTAGATATGTGTGTGTCATAAGGGTTTGGGATCACAAACATTGAGAAAGAAAAGGTATTCACATGTGATATTATAGTAACTATGTCACACTTTGTATAGGTAAATACTAACCAATAAGTTAGAATCAATAGGTGATAACCAATCTTACAAAACTAACCCAGCATAGACAATAAATCATTTCTTGACCTGATTAAACTAGAGGCATGTTTATCTTTGATTTACACTCTTAGAATACAATCACATGAATAAAATCAAATAAAAATATAAGTATCATGATATATTTAATACTTTACATGTTTATCATATTCCCTTATCAAATTAGAAGATTCATTTATCAATCTTTTACATTCAAATTTATGATCGAATGATATATCTAATTATCTGAATTCTATTTAAAAGCTCTACCTTAATTATATTAATCTCACTAATTATTCCATATTAGGGTAAAAAATCAACCACAAGAGTATTTGAATGTTTTTGGGATTCCCTTGGATACATAAGCTCCAATTATTACCATGTTTAGTGCATAAACGCTACCATGTTCAGTGCATCAATGTGTCAAGTATATACATGTCAATACAATGGTTATAGTTATAGGTATTCTATATGAGTACCATATTCATATAAAATAATTTATTCCTCCACCCCCACCACCACCATAGTTGGTTATTACACATATTTATGATCATTATATGTAATTAGTTACTACATATATTAAATATCATTTTATTCATTTAATTATATTTTTTAATCCCATTTATCTATGTAGATAGTTCACATGAGAGTAAAAAAATTTTTGTAGATGTTTTTTGTGGTTATGTAGAACCTTAGTCTTGTGCATTTTTCAAACTCAAACCTTGGTTTCTTCTCTTAGTTCTACACATGCCTTGATTTTACAAGCCTCACATTTTCTCTAACTTTAGTGCATTAATTATCATGTTGTAGATATGATATTCACCCTTTTACCCTATAATTTATATATCCTAAACCCTATCTACCCAAGTAGGATTCCTTAATTCAAAATTGGGGTTAAACACTTTCATAGATGACTAGTGATTCAACATCCATTATTGATGAGTCCATTTTATGAATAATTATATCCACATATTGACCCTGTTAAACTATTAACCTACTTTATTATATTTAAAATTATATTAATAATATGACTTATGGATATTATGAAGTAACAATATAGGTACTTATATCTTAATTAGTATGTGTGAGTCTATGTTCTCATTTTTACCATTATGTTCTAACTTTTGGCATGATTAGTTCTCTAGTTTTTTATGTCCATAAGAGATAATATATTATAATCAAATTCTAAGAGTTTTGGTGAAGTAAATACATCCTTAAAGGCAATCCTAGAGTATGATGAAGCTTTCCAATAGAACTCTAGAGTTTGATAGTAAAGATCTAGAATTTGATAGTGAGATCGATCTCAACAATAAAGCTCTAAAGTGCTATGGGTAGGTTCTAGAAAGTATCAAAAAGTTGTGAAATACATCAGTAAAGCTTCAAAATCATTTTATC
This sequence comes from Torreya grandis, assembly GCA_037957365.1. Lineage (NCBI taxonomy): Eukaryota > Viridiplantae > Streptophyta > Pinopsida > Cupressales > Taxaceae > Torreya > Torreya grandis. Next base: position 263,374 of record JARHVA010004500.1, read on the forward strand.
AATCACTAAAATCTTGTAAAAGTCATTTTTGATCACATTAAAACATTCCAAAAAAATTTATGGGTCATTTATTTGAGTTATGGATACACTTACTTCTTATATCACTCTATTTATAGTTTTTACTCTTATAGACATATCTATAAAACACCATTGTACTTGTAAAAGAATTTTGGGTTATTAGATATAAAATAAATACAAAGTGATGTAACTAACTTGAAGCTATGCATGAAGTTACATCTCCCTTCCTTTCTAATGCTTTTCCTTGGAATATGGGGAGTTGTAATGCCTTTTTCTATTTTATGAATAAGTTGGATCATAGTTATGATCTTGTTAGGCTATTAGTTTTTTTAAGTATTTTAGGATAGTAGTTATAAAACATGTGATAATAAGATAGAATGTTCTTGTTATTATAAAGAGAGATAAGAATTTTGAAATCAGTGAATGTTAGCAATATAAGTATTGTAACAATAACAGATCTATGTTTTGTAATCTTTTCATAAATTAATAAATTTTTGCATGGTCCTTAAATAATGAGTTGATTCAAGTATTATATAAGGGAATTAAGTGCCTACTCATACAAGTATATAGGATTTTTTTGGTATTCGTTTTTGTTCATGTCATTTATTATTTAATTATTTTAATGATATTTATATTACAAAGCATGGTGTGTTAATCTGTTGGTCTCATTTGAGTTGTGTGTGCATTTATCTTACTATTTAAAACATTTTTATCATTTTAATTTTCAAAATAAATTCCATCTTCAAGTAATTTCAATTCCTAAATCATAAATTAAATTATGTAATGCAACTTAAGTGTATTTTCTTTTGATCAATAAGTGTGTTTGATTACTAGCATTTTCCTTTAAGCAAGTTTGTTACTTTCAGTATTTTGATTCTACAAAGTGTGTTTATTTAATAATTTATATAGATTAAATTCTATTTGATTAGATTAAATCTTTATCTTTATTTGTTCCATCTAAAAAAACCCTAAAATACATAATTGTTAGAAACTAGTTTCACACCTTATTGCATATAGCCTTTGGATGTTATCCCTAGTTTTGATGACATCAACCAAGGAGTTGATAAAATGAATGGATTAATGATACTAGTCATTTTTAGAACAATTGTTGAGGAATAATTTATGTGTTATTAAGGTCTAAATCATATGTTAAGAAAGAAACACCTTCCCTAAATTCAACTAAAATATATTAGAAGACCTAGAAACTCACAGGGAAGATTCATTCCAAAGAGGATACCACTAGTGATTGAATAAAATATCACATAGATAAAGTGAAAAAATTAGAAGAGATTAATGAGTATTTTGGAATTATTGGAAGGGACATACACTTAGTTCTACCTGAACCTTTAGATCATTCTCCAGAGGTAGGTGTCTCCCTCCAAATAAAATTAAAGACAAAAAAACATTATGAACCAAATGAGTCTCAATCAAGTAGCCTTCCAGCCACCACTGATAATTCACCACCCCTAGGAAAACCATCTACAATTATTATTTTTATGAAATGGGAAAAAACATAGGTAATGTATTGAATCCTAATAGTAATGCATAAAATATAGCCAATCCACCTAGAAGGACCTTCACTTATCCCATTATACTAGAAGATGATGATAGAACTACCATGAAAATTATTTCCCCATATATCCTACCCACATTTAAGGGGAAACCTAATAAATATCATAATCAATTCATCTTTGAATTTAAATTCCTTTGTCAAACTTATGAACATAAAACTAATAGTTAGAAGTTAAAATTGTTTCCTTCTACAATCAAGGATCTAGGCATAAGATGGTTAATGGGATTGCAACCAAACTCTGTAACATCATGGAATGAGCTGTAAACTATATTCTTAGATAAATACCAAGACTAATATATGAGAAGGGATAGAAAATAAAAAAATAGAATAAAATAAAATGAGGATATAAACCTTAGAAGATTACCTTGATCGATTATAATTCATTCATAAAAAATGTGGACATGAATTAAGTGAGGAAGTATAAAAAAATATTTTATTAAAATTTATTGATTAAGATGATATGGAAACTTTAAAACTTATGGGAAAAGGAGACATAAAAAATCTTGATCTCAATGACATAGTTAAGACATGTAGGCATTACTTAATAACTAGAGGGATTTTAGGAAGCTAAAATTAAGAAAGAAAGATACTGATGTAGGAAAACTCATGAAATAATTATCCAATGTCAAGAAAAAAAATTTAGTGCAATTAAAAACTATTATATATGTCCCACAAGCCAAATCCAATGCTACTATAGAATCACTATCCATGTATTTCCCTAAGTGCAGGTTGAAGCATGACCTCTAATATTTCCCTCTAGATATGATTGATGTGTGTGTAATCTATAATGAAAATGATCATGATAACAAGAAATTTTCCCTCCTAAATGTACTCAAAAACTAATTATAACAAAAAACCTAACCAATAGAAGGTCTCAATTACATATAACGATAGGGAAACTAGTTTTTCCATAATCAAAATTAAAACCATTTTGGTCCTCGATCTCCTTATAACCCATTGGTTGGGAAACCACATCCATAGGCATTAGTACTTCCATCATGGGGTAAAAAGAGTGGAAAAAACATCCATGGATTCCTTATCCATGCCAATAGCTTTGGATACCCCAAGCTAATCCTCAATCATGAGAAAACTAGTAAAGGAGGTTTCCACAACAACAAGTGTTGATGCCTCCACCTACTACTCAACCACCATAAATGGAAAAAGTGGATAAACTTAAAATACCTACACAACATGTAGTAAATCCAAAGAATGGGCAAGCATCTCATGTATATGGAATTGATCAATAAGGTACATTGGGACTTAGTGTCATTGATTGTGTTAATATACATTTGAGATTAGGAAAGATGTTGAGCAATCCTTCAATAACTATAACATAGATACCAAATGAGAAACCATAACATCCTAAATAAAAATATAATGAGTAAAAGGAGAGACCTTAAGAAGATAATAAAGTTAATGTATCCATACCATTTCTTGAAAGGCTTAAAATAATAAAGAATAAGGGTGAATATAATTTAGTTCTAGAGCTGAGGAAGTTGAAGATTGAAATTCCATTGATTCAATATATAAGATATATTATGAAACTAAATATAATAATTAAGTGGATATGCATAAAATATCCATGTATAAAAATATAATATCCTAAAACAATACAGGTAGATGGAAAACTTGTTGATTTATTATCATGTAAGCTCCTTCTACCTAAGTATAGAGATTTTTAATCATGTATAGAAGTCCTATAATTTATGTAACCATAAGAAGAAAGGAGATATTTAATGTACTTATGGAATTAGGATCTTTCATCAATTTTATGACAATAGAAACACTAAAATCATTTTCCATTACATGGGTACATCCTACTCTTATAGTTCTATAAATGGCAAATCAATCTATTGCCAAACCTAAAGGAACCATAAAAGATGTCTCTATAATAGTGGAGTCTTAGGAATATATTTTATATTTCATGATATATTATATCCCAAAATTAAAAATATTGGATATCAATTAATCTTGGGAAGACCATGGTTAAAAAAAATTGTAACATTAATAGACTACAGGACATGAGACATGACCATTTTTAATGGAATTAAAGCAAAATAGATTTCTTTGTATCCACTTACAAAACCATCCATAGATATTTAAATCCACTTATGGGTTGATGAAACTAAAAAAGGTAGTAATATCCTCTCTTAATTATCCATGGTAACTATAAAATACCATGTGGAGTTAGAATACAAATTAAAAAGGAGTTTAGGATAAATTGGGCTAGCTCCAGATTTTGACACTAAAGCTCTAGAGTTTTACAATGAAGCTCTAAACTCTATCAAAACAAAAAAATCATTAGTAAATCTTTGAATTTAGTCATCATATCTCCAAAGTATAGAGATTAAGTTGTGGATTTTGACGCAACAAATCCAGAGTTTAGTCTATCCCCCTATAAACACTAGCCATCTAGTTCAAACCCTCATAACATCACATATGACCACATACTCATTCAATAAAGAATTATTATGTGGGCACAAAATAGTCAAGGATCATTTTTTACATTTTTTTTATACATTATCAAAATTAATTTCACAAGGGGTGATTTATTTAATTACATCACCACATTCCATATGTTTTTACTACATACATTCCCACTAAACTCTCTAATGAGTGAGTTTAGACAAATAAATTCTATCTATCTTGAGAATAAGCAAATAGTTGTCCACCTAGGTATAATGTTAAATATAAATAGTTGGATAAACTATGAATAGGAAGTTAAGGTGTTTGAAATATTAATGGACCATAAAAAATTCTTTCTTATGTGATTATAGTGACATGAGAGGTATACATGTGTACCCATCACATATATACTAAAATGTTTAGACCAATCAAACAACCTCAAAAGAGGATTAATCCAACATTAAGAGATATAGTCAAAATTGAGATAAATAAACTCTTTGAGGTGGGATTAATTTATCTGATATCTTATATTCAATGGGTTCAACCACTTTTCATTATCCCAAATAAGAATGGAAAGTAGAGGATATGCATAGACTATAGAGAACTCAATAAAACCACCATGAGAGACTACTTTCCATTAAATTTCATAGATCAAGTGTTGGATAACTTAGTTGGGAAAAATTATTTCTCATTTTCATATAGTTTTAGTGGTTAAAAAAAGATAAGGTTAGCCACAAAAGACTAGGACAAGACAAATAATATATGCCCTTGGGGGACATTTTCTTATAGGGTGTTACCTTTTGGTCTTTGGAATGCACCTACCACCTTTCAAATGGTATTTTTGGGCATCTTTTCTGATCTAAATAATGAATCTATAGAGGTATATATGAATGACTTTATTTTGCATCGTGGATATTTTGATGAAGCTTTAAGAAATCTAGACAAAGTGTTAACAAGGTGTGAACAACATCAATTTTTCTTGAGCCATGAGAAATGAATAATGATGGTAGATAAAAGAATTATTCTTCATCATCAAATTTAAACCCAAGGGATAAAAGTGAATCCTAAAAAGATAGAAGTCAGTATTGACCGATACCGAATAGTTTATTCAAACATGTTGGGTACTATTTATGTTTCATAGAGGACTTCATTAAGATAGATACACCCATGTTATCTTTGTTTATCAAGGAAAATGCATTTTTATGGACCAACAAATGTCAACATGCCTTTGAGGTAATTAAATCCAAGTTTATCTTTATCCTAATATTAAGAAGACATGATTAAAAATAACCATTCTGCAATCATACATATGCTTCTAATAATGACATGGGGGCAGTCTTGGGTAAAAAAGATGAATAAGGAAATATGTATGCAATTTATTACATCAACAATAACTTTATTCCCACATAAAAAAACTACATAACCACCAAAAAATAATTCTTAGCTGTCATTTATGAAATGAACCAATTTAGGCATTATATCACTGGTTACAAAATCTTTGTCTATACAGATCACTCAGTCATAAGGTGCCTCATGCATAAACTAGTGGTAGGAGGCAGGATCATTATATGGTTACTAATTTTTAAATAATTTGTGATTACCATTATTTATAAGCCTAGGAATTTTAATCTGGTTTTTGAATTTATATATAGATTGAATGTTTAAAGTGAAGAAGAGCTAGTGGAGGATAGCTTTCCTAATAAGGAGTTGTTCATGGTGTCAACATAATCACCATGGTTTTCTGATATAGCAAAATACTTAGCTATAGGGAATTTTCCTTATCATATTACTTATAAATAAATAAAATGTTTGGTTAGAGATAATTCCTATTTTAAATGGCTTAATGGTATATTGTTTAAGTGTGGACCTAAGCATGTGCTTCATAGGTGTGTAAGAAAAGATGAGACTTATGACATCACAATAATTTATCATTATGAACCTAGAGGAGGCCATTATTCATCCAATATGAATATCCATAAGATCCTAGGGGATGGATACTATTTGTCTTCACTTCATAAGAATGTGAAGAAATATATATGGCAATGTGATCCTTACCAAAGGATGGGTAAACCTACAGTATCCAATGAGGTGCCTTGCCTTCCTTAGGTGGTTTTTGAAACATTTGAGAAATGGGGGATGGATTTTATTATCCCTATTTATCCACCATAAAAAGTAAATGAGTAATTATTTGTGTGTACAGACTATGTCATTAAATGGGTTGAGGGTCAATCTCTCCCATTTGCAAGAGAAGTAGTAGCTAGTTTCTTGTACTATAGGATTATGAAAAGGTTTAGTGCACTGAGAGAAATAGTATCTAATCAAGGACCAAATTTTATGTCTAATATGATAAAATATTTCATATAAAAATACCAAATCAACCATAAGAAAGCATTTCCATATCACCCATAATAAAATGGACAAATAGAGGTCACCAATAGAGAATTGGAGAATATTCTAACCAAAATATTCAACAACATGGAAGATTGGGTAGACAAGATACCTAAATTAGTATGGGCATACAACACCACCTTTAAAACTACCACAATAATCTCACCATATGATTTGATGTTTGGTAAGAAGCCTGTATTTTCTATTGAGTTTGAATTCTAAACTTTAAGGACAATGTTAGA